>OZ012684.1:22573159-22671287 GCA_963942565.1 Maea johnstoni
AGCAGTCCCACTAAGAGCCCTATCCTCCACATTCTTAAAATAAATCTCTATTTCTCTCATAGGCGAGCGGCTGAGGACCAGATTTCAGAAATTTAATCAACCCGAGAGTCATACGGACACAACATAGCTCATTTGAAAGCTTGTTTTCTGCACTTTAAGATGAGATATGTTGTGGAAATCAAATGTGGTCAGGTTTTTTTTAAATCAACTAAAGGTACTGACATGTTGAAAAAAAATTGTCAAAAATCATGAAAACGAAAATGATTTTTAATGAAATAAACATAATGAGGATATTCAATAACACAGTATTCTAAAGTTTGGCCAGTGTGTATATACTATTAAAAAAATTAATTGAACTTCCAGAGGTATTTGCAGGTGGAAAAAAATACGATTTTATCATAAATTTTCACATTTTTTTGTATTTATTTTCAAATGCATAAAGCATTTTCACCTATATATCAGTCTGTAAGGCAGAGAGAGCACTACATCATACACCAATATAAAGCTGAGACTATATTCCTTCTAATTAGACCAGATTTGAGTGGATCGGTTGATAAATGTACAAGTTGTGGGACTTTGATTACCCCTACCCCCATTATGAAAAATATGACAAAAATGTGAAACAATCTGAAAATATTTTTTTAAAATCATTTATGTACAAATAAGATTGTAATTACTTTGGAAGTCATTTACATTGATCAGAAAGGAGTATGTTGCATAACTAAGTGATTTTATATCAAATCTGTATCTTATCTCCTGAAGTTCAAGATATCTAGGAACACTTGTGTTAATGTACACCAATGCTGTGTCAACCACACTACAATTGTCATTTAAATGTGATAGTTAACTAGGAATTTACTTTGCTATATCCCAGCATGTCTGTCTCAGTGATATTGCACATCCTATGAACCATCTTCCTCTTGGAGATAGACAGCCATTGTGTGAATACTTCCAGTCTTCACTTGCTTCCGAAGGGCAAAGTTCCATGGAAGGCATCTCTTACTGGTAGCAGACAGTATTTCGAGCACTGTTTCCGACCTTTGTAATTGCAAATAAGGTCTTGCAGAACCTCAGACCCGGGGTTGGGGGGGGGGGGGGGGGGGGGGAGTGCAGTCAGGTAAAGATGGGGTGCCGCACCTGCGTTATTTATTTTGTACCGAGGTACGAAGTAAGGGGGCTGGGAATCCCTTTACAATCCACAAAATATCCGCGGCTCTGACCCGAGTAACTCCCGAAGTGACTAAGCTTCCGAGTCTGCTGCCGCTAATCAGGCAGAGGATTATAAAATCTAAAGTTAAAATACGTTCATCCAATGTCAGTGTTTTGATAAAAGGTTTTTTTTTACTTTAAAAAAATATCAGCGTTTTTGAAAATAAGGGTCCTTTTCTGGCCTGGAACCAGTGCTTTAGGGGCATTTATTAATTTTGAAAATGAGCGTACGCAACCTTCTAAATACCAAGGTGACCCCCCCCCCCCCCCCGGGGCTCTGACACTATAGGACCTCCATGATAAATAAGTATTAGTGTCACAGTCCTTCCATCCATAATCATACCCTGCTGTGCTGTGTGAGATGACAACCATATTTTGGTTTGCCAGAATGCTCTCCTCACATGTTGCAAATGTTTGCCTCACATGGAGGTTGTTTAATAAAGCTAGCATTCTTTCTCAAACTAGTTTGACCCACAGTCAGTTCAAGTCTTTGGCATCATTGCTAGATCTTCTTTTAGGATCATACAAGGTCAAATTGAGCAACCTATCACGGAAAGCTAGGTCAGATAACCTTCATGGATTTTCTATAACAATCTTAAACACTATCCTCTTCCCTCTTGCTTGCATCAAACATTACTGAGGTGGACTGAGTGAATGAAGGTTTAAAAGCACATTTGCGCATAAAGACCATTTAGTGCCTTAAAGTATTCCTGAAAAGCTGTCCCCTGTCATTGTTAAGGAACAATGACAAAGCATAATAATTCTAGGTGAAAGAAGAAAAAGATGGAGAATAAGAGCAGAGTCTTCAGATCCAGAGGACCAAGATATCTTTTAAATGTATGGTACCATAGAGAGATCCACACATCCCCCTTTTATAAGGTGAGCAGCATGCCACTACAGCTTAGGGTTCTGCGGGAGGTGCAAACTCCTATTGCAAACCATTGAACAAGCTTATATGGAATGTTGCTTGCAGGGTTTGCTGAGTTGGAATCATATCCAGTAGGTGCATGCACTGCTGGTTATATTTTACAGAAGGTAGGTGTGCAAGCCTTGCTGATGGCATGAACTGGAATGAAGCATCTTTTGTCTGCAGTGTTCAGTTATCCTTCACACCCACTGGTTGGTCCTTTGAGGTGTGCAAGGACTAGGCCCCCAAAATCCAGAGATATTTTGAGTTGAAACTCATGTCTCTCCATAAAGGGGTCTCTCAAAGGCCTAGTGCCAGCCCATCTCCAGCGAAGGGTCGGTAACGGACACTTTTCATCCAAGATAAGGAGCCTGCAGGGCCCTGCAGGCTCCAGGGGTGCCACAATGAAGTCTTCCCATAAAAGAGATGTGAGAGCACCCTTCCTGTCCACTTCATCCTTGTACGATATCTATCTGCAAAGATGCAGACAAAGAAAGCACTTTGTAGCAGAAACACTCTAAATTATTGCAGTTGGGAGGGGGTGGGGGTATGTCCAGGCCAATGGCTATAGTCTCAGCCACCCTGTGTGTCCTTCCGGATCAGTCTGAGGTCCTGCTGAGGGCACGCTGGAGCAACAACTGACCCAGCCTCTAGCTAAGATGTTTGTCCCTCATGCTGCACCACCCATGCTTCAGCTTCTAGCATGTCATGTCAATGGCATCCGTGGCACCACTTCCAAAGGGGCTCTCCCCTGAGGAAGAGCACACCAATCTTCATAAAGGTGGATGTGCTGTCACAGAATCTGACCGCAATCACTTCGGAATGAATGAGTAAGTGTTTAAAGGCACATTGACACACAAAGGTCATTTAGTGCCATAAGATATTAGTAAAAAGTGGTCCTTTTTCATTGTTGAAGAACAATGACTAAACATAAGTATTCTAGATGAAAGAATAAAAAAGAGGGAGAGTAAGAGCAGAGCCTTCTGATCCAAAGAGGACCAAGGAATATTTTAGATGCAGGGTACCAACAGACAGATCCACACATTCCCCTTCTTTTATAAGGCCAGCAGGGTGCCTCACCAGCTTAGGG
This sequence comes from Maea johnstoni, assembly GCA_963942565.1. Taxonomy (NCBI): domain Eukaryota; kingdom Metazoa; phylum Annelida; class Polychaeta; order Spionida; family Magelonidae; genus Maea; species Maea johnstoni. The sequence continues at coordinate 22,576,366 of OZ012684.1, forward strand.
TTCCCCGGAACTCCTATTGCACACCACAAGATGGGCCCTTTGCAGGGTCCATCACTTGGGTGCTCACTCTGATCAGGCCCAGAATATCACCTATCCGGACCCCTCCAGCCTAGACTGCCAGTCCGGGGTCTGAAGATGAGGAGGCATTAAGCAAGCTCTCTGCCTTTGAGCTTAACACTCAAAATGATGCTCACTTGATATTAACGTTGTACCTGACAAGTCAACAGCACTCAGACAGGCCAGGGGCCATAGCCAACAATTTCTCTAACCCTGATTTGCACAACCCCCAAGGAGATGCATCTGTTTGGCAAGTAACTGGGACAGTGGAGAAAGTCTGCTTTTGAGTTCCGGTTCGCTTTCAAGAAATTCATCCCACTTTTGTGCCAGCTCTCTACCTACTGGCCTTTGAGGTCCTGGCACCCTCCTCGAAACCTTATAGGCCACCCCAGAGGCGATTGATCTTTATCTGAGTAATGGAGATTGCCTCCGCTTCATATGTCTGGGTCCCGTGGGCCTACCCGACAGTCAGTATAGCAAATCATGACTTGAGGACCCAATTGCGTATGTGAAGTCTTGGATTAATCCGGACTTCAACCCAAAGAAACCCTTTAGTTTGTCATCAATTTCGCATTGTTGTAATACTGATAGAGTGGGGAAAAGGCTTGAGGAGCACTCAACAACAATGAGTCACCTCAGCATTACAGGTCCAGATGCACGTGTTCATTTATTACGCCCCCCTGGAAGAGCAGAAGATGGGCTCGCATCTCACATCCCATGTGTGGGTGCTCCAGACAATCTGTACGGGTTACCATATCGATTTTACTCGCTGGTGTTGTCTGACCCGTCTCCACTTTGAACCAGGGAGAGCCATCATCTCACCTTAGAGATGGGCCTCCAGAAAATACTTAAAAAACAAGCAATTTAAATTGTATACCCTCTGCTGGACAGGCTCAGCTTCTACTTTTCCCTCTTGTAAGTGGATAAGAGAGGCTGGAGGCCCATTTTCCATTCAAAATCTCTTAAACTCCTGGTTGTCCATCCGTCCTTCAGGATGGGCACCCTCCAATCAGTCCTGGTCTTTCTAAGAAAGTATATCCACCTGTCTCAGGCATTTGCCTCGCCAGTTTATAGGTATGTGGGCAGTCTCTCTAGATTTAGAGGATGCCTACTTTCACAGTGTGATGGTACAGTGTACCTTTTGCCTCTCAACTGTCCCAAGGACTTTCACTCATCAAGACATGTGGATTAAATCTGTTCCAGTATCTTGATGATTCCAGGGGGAGGGGGGGGGGTAAAAAAACTAATTAAACACCCCTTCTCTTATCAAAACACTGACATTGGATGAACGTGAACACATATTTTAACTTTAGATTTTATAATCCTCTGCCTGCTTAGCGGCAGCAGACTCAGAAGTCCAGTCACTTTGGAAGTAAGTTGGCGTCAGAGCCACGCATATTTCGTGGATTGTAAGGGGATTTTCGTCCCCCATACTTTGTACCTGGGTTCAAAAAAGGACCCCTCTTTTACAAATCGTGGACATGCGGAGTTCTTAAAAAAGACCCCTTCTTCTGTGAAATACTTAACGTAGGTGCGGCCCCACTCTGTACCTGACAGCCCCCCCCCCCTCCCCCTGACCCAGTTCTGATAGTTCCTAGGGTCCACTCTGGATCAGGTGAGGGCATAGGCCCATCCATCAAAGATTGGGCCAACTGGCTCCATCACCTGATTAGGCAGGTTATAAGGGAGGGCAGCTCCTTGGCCTGCCTTTGGAGCTCCTTGATTTGACACTTGGCCAGTATGATGCACCTGAATCTTTGGGCCAGGAGGCCCATATGCCCTCTCCCTCTTTCTCTCCACTTGATGAACTAAAGACTGCAACTTTTACTTAAAGACACTGATTAGTACATTCCACTTAATCTTCTATAGTGATATATGTCTTGACCCTTGGCAGCGGTGACAGCTACAATGAACAGCCACCTAGTGGCTAGTTCATGAACTAAAACAAATTGTCTAACTTAGAAATAGTCTAAGAAAATGTCCACAAGGACCGCAAATGTATCAAGACATCACCTGCCAGTTGTCTGAATTATTTTAGTTGCATTTTTCAGTATAGGGGTAGGGGTAAGTAAACTTCCATCACTAAGTCCTGAAAAGCCAATCCATTTCAAAATTGGTCTCAAATGAAAGCTGAGATGATAAGCTTTCTGGTGGCATTTTATATGACACACTCTGGTATGCAAACCCTGTTTTAAAAAACAAAATATCACTCCTCAAAAAAAATTATACCAAAAAAATGCTCAAATTTGTCTAAAAATTCGCATTTTTTCAGCTTTAGAATAATTGTAGCTGAATGAAACTTTTTGTATAAGATAATACATTGACTTAACTCACTTTTCACTGCTATTTGATTGCAGGTTATTGATTTGCAAGTTTAGAATAAAAAAATAAGAAATTTGTGTTTTTCGAATAATTTTACCTAACCATATGATATAACAAGCAATTTTCAGAAAAACCTGACCACATTTGAATTCCACAACATACTTTTTCTAAAAGTATAGAAAATCAGCTTTAAAATGACATATGTTTCATCTGTATGACTCTCGGGTTGATTAAACTCCTTAATTAGAGCCCTTTTCCCAGGTTTGCCGCTCGCCTATCAAGAGTATTGAGGCAAATCATAAAGCTTCCTATAAAGTTGACTTCAAAGCACCGCTACGTACAGAATGTTCGTGGCATTAGCTTTCTAAATGTTGGTTTTATATCTAATTTATCACACTTTGTCCACACGTCTCCGGATCTATGATTCTTTAGCGTATAACTTTAGACATTCAACATAGGTTCAGACAATATTTAAAAAGAAGAGTTGTTAGCGTGGTTCTGATATTCATATCTTCTGCAAAAATTTCCTGAAATATATTCTTATCAAAAAATGTCACTGAAATAATGAATTAATGAATGTGGTTTTGAGTGCTTAAGACTTTGATTAGTTAAACATTTCTAAAGATAGTTTCCAACTGTGGACAAAAAGGTATTTACTATGTGGCCCTCATAGTCACCGGTATCTACTTAGCCCCCCTCAAAATGGGTGCTTTGTAATGGTGTATGAAATATCTAGTAACTACGATATTTCTTCATTTCCTCTCCTGCCTTTCGGGAATGCAGGGATTAACAGTAGGTAATATAGTAGTGTGTGACTTTTTGCCATTTCAGTGGTATGGACTAGATAGGCTGCACTTGAAAATTAGACACGTGCAGAATTTGAATGCCTTCACAATATGATGTATATCAATTCTGATTTGTACTATTTATATAAGGAATGGAGCATTATGTAGTGATCTAATACATGGAAAGATTTTGCTTAAAAGAGCAATAATTTGAGGAAATCAACTAAAAGTTGTTCCAGCTGGCTTTAACAATACAACCCCAAATATTGCTCTTATTGATGAGTTACATACATTTATCAAACTATGTATGCACTCCATATGCATTCAGAAAACATTAATCATCATTATATTATTAATCCTCTGTTTTAATGCACATACACTGAGTACACTTCCGTTGCCTGATTAAACAAGTATGGATATGTATTGTACACAATATAATGTCAAACCGCAATGAGGGTTTAACAGTTGAACAAAACACCAATATTTTCTTTTAAATTTTCATTTATGAATAATGAAAAAATGGATATTGAATAAGTCTTTATCTTTGATATCATAAAAACCAGAATATTGCAGTGATGGAATGTATGGAAATTGCCAATTGGAAATAATAATAATAATAATAATCTTTATTTAAAGAGGGTAACTCAGTCCAATGGTAAGGATCTTCCCTGAGGCCCTCTGGCATGTTTACATTAGTAGCCCGAGGGCCCCAGAGTTACAAAGTAGTACGGTACAATGCTTTTAGGTATCTAGACTTGAAGTAAGGTAGTGATGGTGCACATCTGATTGCTTCAGTCAAGCCATTCCAAACTTTGGGTCCTGAGTATGCCAAACATATGAAAAAAAACCCACATTTGTATAAGCATTTGTCCTAAGGTTATACATGAAAGGCAATCACTCCTATGTTTGATTAACAAATTACCAATTCTGCTGTAATTTCAGTATTCCTTGTTCTTTGATATGCTAGATTAGCGTCACGCCGCTCCAGGTTATCTATTATTGACTGATATAAGAAATAATCTGAGAGCTTAGATTGGATATATACAAATTAACTTTTGTATATATATATATATATATATATATATATATATATATATATATATATATATATATATATATATATATATATATATATATATATATATATGTATATATATATATATATATATATATGTATATATATATATATATATGTATATATATATATATATATGTATATATATATATATATATATATATATATATATATATATATATATATATATTTATATATATATATATATATATTGCAACGTGATAGAAACCCGGAACCGGGAAGAAATTCCCTTCTCTTTATGAATAGTTCCAAGGACAGTCCTCCACAACGCCGCACATTTATATAGCGACCAGGCCAACCCGCTATTTTGGGGACCCAGTGTGTGTCTGTGTGTGTGTGTATATATATTTATACATACACACACACACACACACACACATACACACACACACACACACACACACACACATTGCGAGTATGACCTAATCTTATACAATGTTTCCTTAAATTGTAGTTAATGATGAATATTAGCCCTATTGTGTTGTAGTTGGTTATGGAGTTGTAGTGTCAATTAGGATAGTGGTCATTGATTGCTTAATTGTTCATTCTTATTCATTAATGGTCTATTAGTTTAGCATTAGGATGATGTGTTTTTCTCTCTGATAATGTAATAAGTGAAGCTTGACTAGCTATCACCATGGCTTGGCATCCGCCCTCCTGCCCTGTAGGGATGTTGATCCCTTGCTGATGTCACTGCCCAGGGCCGTGATTGGTTGAAAATTGCTTCCTTAATGTGCAGTGTGTCCTGTGCTGTGTGGCAAATGTGACACACGGGCCAGTTAATCTCTTGCTAATGCTATTTAGAGTTTATCTTGTCTGAACCCCACAGTGATCCACTCCTGCTTCTTTCTTCTTGTCTTGTTACTCGTGTATCTCATTGGCATGACAAAATCTATAGTGATTCTGATCATTCTTATCATGTGGGCTTCATTTATAATCTCTTGTTGTTTCTGCTCGGAATGATAATCTTCTCTAACATTTTATTACTCTATTCAATCTGTCCTTTTTTACTGGCCTGTTTGTAATTTTCTTTTTTGCTATGAATATATTTGGTCTGAATTCTACAATGATCCACTGTCTTATCCGTTGATATCCATTGGTTTCAATTACCTGGACAAGCCTGATAATCTTTACTTCAACCATGCTGACAGTATTGGTGATGATTGTTCAGAGTATGCAACATTTTCCTCACAGTGAGTGCTACTTCTTTACTTGTAGCAGTTCTTGCTCAAACAGCATTGTTTGCAGTTCAATTAGTCTAATGGTCTCTCTTCAGCCCTTCCTTGTGATTATAGTCAGGTAAGTGGGAAGGGGGCATGCAGAGTTGCTCAATTTCCTGAAAGAAGCAATTATGGTGAACATAACCCTTAACCAAATGATGTTAAGACTTCCAGGAAATCCTGGTTATTTCCATCTACATTTGGTAAGGGAAGGAGGCTGAAGTCTAAAGGTGTTTTTATCACCATCGCAGCATAACTATTCTTAGAATCCAATTTGCTTTTTTCACACTGATATTTCTTAGGATATTCTACTTTCAGATTGCCCAACAGACTAACACAAATATAGATATCAATGAATGAATATTTACCTCTGCTCACTTATAGCCTCTACCAATGGGTCATATGTTATTACTTTCTTTATTTTTTTCTTAGTTGCAATACTGATGACAAGTTTAGCTATTTTTCTTGATAAACATTTTACCCTAGATATGACTCAAATCTATCTATTGGAATGAAGATATTAGAAACCCTTATAAAACTACCTAAATGACATTTTTTTTAACAAAATGTAAAAAAAAAAGGTAATGCATTTTACCGCTATAATGCCATGTATTAATCATATTGGATTATAATCATAGATTACATTTATCCTTAAAGAATTTAACTGAAACATGCCAAGAAATCCTGTTTTTTTCTTACATATAATCCAAGGATGTTTCAGCTTTTATATTCCCAGCTGCTTTTTTGTAAGGGAAGAGAGATTTTGTTGGTTGCCAGGTTTGAAACAAATACACCAGCATCCTCATGAGAATAGCACAAATCTCACAAGCCTTTGGTAAGTGAAGAAGATAATTATGTGCGTAGCCCCTGAGGCTACTCTGCCCTGGGCGTCACTCTCTGAAGTGTGACATGTGGCATTATAACTCTGGCTCCAGTCCAGGGGTATTCCTCAGAACCCTGCCCGTTTGAACATCCTCATCAACGATGTGATTGCGATGCAGTTTGAAAGGCTTTTATCACCGTGATGAAAGTGGTAACATCATGAGAAGTTAACATCAAAACCTTGTTCTGTGTTTTTTGTTCGGTGACGGCTGCGGTTGGCTTATGTTCTACAGTGTCCGTGTGTGTGAGGGGACGTGTTTTGCAGACGTCTACATTACATTATTGCATGATTTGCTTCACTTCAGCCTTCGCTGTTCCCGTAAATGGCAGTGCGTGTTGTCTGTTAGGCAGATGCTCCGCTATCCCTCGGGGAAAACCTCTCAGCCTCCGTCTCCATTGTGGCAAAGTAAGGCACAACTAAAAGTTCCTTAATGCCACACATTAAGTAAGCCCAAGTGTCGCCAGAGGCGCGTGCTACAATGAAACACACTCAGTGTAAAAAGTTTAAGGTAATAAAGATTTTTTTCAGGTGAAGAACTGCGTTGAACATAGTTCACATCAAGAAAAAAAGACTTCAGTAAAATGATTTGCTTGTATAGAAATGATCTTTGAAAGTTTTTTTTCATACTTAAATTGTAGAGTATGCCAGGGTTTTGAGTAGGTATAAGTTACCTTACAGAAGCATAAAAATGTAAAGTATATTTTTACTCCTGCTTAAAACTGGTGTCAAAAAATAAAGCGTTTTGAATCTGAGGGTCTGAGGATTACCAAAGACTGTGGTCTTATGGGGGGAGGGGTGTTTTTTAAATGCAGCCTGGCAAATTGTTAGGCATGAACACTGAAGCCTAAATGTATACCATCTGTTCACCAAGCAAGAGGCCATTATCCTCTATACTACAGCTGAGAGTTGCATGTTGATTAGGCCATCTATGAGTATGAAGTGAATAGCAAAAGAGCAGCTCAGTGGCTGGAGAGGCAGGACTTAATGGCTGTATGGGACAAGCAGTGGAGTGGAGGAGACTCAAGAGCTTTCTGGACTGTTTGTATGTTGAGCGTGTGTCTAGACTGAGGGCCCAGTGCTAGCAGCATGTTGCCAGGTGACCATGCATGGCCAACGTTCTTAGTGAGAATCTCTCATCTATTCTACTCAGAAAAGCGAGTAAATCTGTAATGCACATAGCAAATGGTTTTAACAACTGTATACGGCTTGAATTTGGAGTGCTAAATATTTCGCTAATCACAGCCCTGCTGGAGGGTATTTGTAATACTTTAGATTTGTGTATTCAAGCTCTCAAACTATGTATTTATAAATTTATAGATATTTATTTGAAGGATGTTATTTTGGCAATGTCATGGGGAGCGCGAAAATAGCGAAAATTAAATGCCTGTTAAAAATACCAGTTATACAGTAACCCTTTCTCATCTCTAATGCACACTGTTGAGAGTAACTGAGACTTCCCAGGATATCCAAGAATTTTTTAGGATTATCCTTGGAATTCCAGGGTATTTCCAGATCCATTTAGTAAGAGCCTTTAATGTATCATCCTACCTATTTTAATGACCAGGATGTACTTCGAAACTTCAGGTGATTTCCTAGCATTTTCCTGTGAACTTATAGTGTTTTCCGTCTTATTTGATAACAAATAAACAATTGAAAATTCTTTTTTTAAACAATTCAAGGCAAGTCATTGTTGTACTTGAGAATTTAACTGCAAACGTGATACTGTTATTGTTACATTTCTAAGTTTATAAAAGTTGGTCATCTTTACATCTTAAGCCAATCAGATAATGTACAAATGTATGACAATATTTATATAATCATTTTCAGATTCGCTAAATAGTTATGAAACTCAACTGAGCAGGTGATTTATTTTCGAATTTAAGTTGAATTCATCAATAATGCTTTGTAAGAATAAACAATATGATTTGCATTAAACATGAACAGAGTAAAATAATTTACCGTTTTTTATAATCATGAATATATGTTACTTTGTTAATTGTATTTCTATCATTTCTATTACGGTGTATTTATGACTGACAAATCATCAGTATAAGTCATTTTAATTAAATTTGTGAGAAGTTGGTATTAACATTATGCCAGTTAAATTTATTGTTTATGTAAAGATTTATATCCAGAATAAATGTGAAAAGGAATTCAAAAATATAGACAAGATTTGTTTGAAAACCTTTTAGAATGTATACATTTCCTAAGAGTATGTTTTCCTACTCAAAATGTATTGATACTTTTCTTTGATAGCTTATCATTATTATCAATTATCATTGCCAATTCTTTCACATTATTATATTTTTGGAACGATTCTTGATGAGATTGGAATTTTGATTTCAAAAAAAGGTTCTCTGGTCTTGTTGTTTTCCAGTGAATACTTCAAAGTAGAAAAGTAACACAAAAACATAACCTAAATGAGAGTGATCATTTATCAAATTAAGGCGTCTCTTGGGTGGCAGAATTATGCAAATCTTCCATCTTGTTACAGCATCCTACGTATTACATAAATGTGTAAGTAAGATTGATTTTTGATATATACTACCTTTTAAAAGTTTGGCCCACGCAGATTTCTTTTATGATGAAGTCTCCATGGATGGTTTTAATGTTTTAAGTAAGTGTTTTATTAAATCATGGGTAATGTGATTTATGCAGCATGTACAAAATTCTGTTTAACTATTAATATCTTGAGTATATTTTGATGGTGCTATACATTGTTGTTTCATGATGTATATGATTGAGAATTCTTGTGCCTGTTGGGTCGATCCTCCTCAAAAATTTCTGAAAAATTAATCTATTTAATGAATTATGTTCAGAGTTATCGGGCTTACAGTGTCTGAACTACCGATGTAAATAAGATAACCATTAATACTTGCAGTGGTCAAAATCAGCCTGACTATTTAGGTGCAATCTTTTTGGTAAAAGCAAAGGCTGGAAAACATCTCAATGAGAAATGTTCATCGGAACATTTACACCAACTCTCCCTCATTTATTTTGTAAAATCATTCTTTATGCTAAAGTTATCATCAAAAGTAGCACATGTCCAGACGACAATTAAAAAAAAACTCCTAAACATTAATAGGTTAATATATCCTGCTGCTATTCTCATGATAGGGACTGTGTGGGAGCAAACAAGGAAAAGAGAATTAAAGTGGACAGAATTGATCGACTTTTATTAGAGCGAGTGACATAAATCTAAGTAAAGTGGATATTGGGTTTGTGCGTTGTCATATTCATGGCCAAAGAGCCAGCAATAGAGCCGTAAAAACAATTGTTTATGGTGACCTCCCTCCTCCTACTCCTCTAATTGGGATTTTCCATCATGGCTGGTGAGCATGATTGTGGGAGAGATGGGATCATTATGGATCTGGTTTCTCTCGGCTAAATGGCAATTCTCACTTCCTACACATCATCCGCTTGTGAGGAATGGCTATAATTTCTAAAACAAAAACAATTCGGAAGTACTAAGAACTACAAAGGATGATTTGCGTTGTGCGATAAATACTCATTCTTGATGGCCAAAATGATAAAAAGTTGTACTTATGAAGTTTTGTTTATTTAGGGGATGGGGACATCATACCTTTTAACCCTTTCATGCCTTGAGAACTCAGGTATCATCTGAACTAATGATACTTTAGAATATAGCTTAGGAATTAATCATTAATTAGAAAAAGTTTCTGATCAAAAATTTCACCTTCAGGTATTTCTTTAAAATTGATTTCGTTCAAGAGATATCACCAAAGGTCAAATGGTTTTTGGCGCTGCAGGCATGAATGTTAACTTCCCCCCCCCCCCCCCCCCCCCCCCTTCATGTTTACAGCTGAAAGATTCTCCTCACATGGGCATTCTCTGTAGAACATATTTGTTCAAGCTGTGCAGTGTGGGTAGTTGTTATTTGTAGCAATGCAATAACAAACCTGGTGCCAGATGGAATCAGAAAAATGTCAAATCAATTCAGAATCAATTTATATCAGACAATGTTTTCTGGATGACTGGAAAATGTTCATTGCTCGTCCCACACACTGTGACTACTGTTCAAAGGAAACGATATTCAACCAATCACAAAGCTTCAACAAGAATTTTACCGGGATTAAGAGTAGATAATTTGGACTCATCTGAATGAGTTATTGAATTGTTCAATATGTAACATGCTACAATTCATAATGACAAATGGTAGGTTGTCAGTGAAAACATGGAACATCATCAATTTATGTCAAATAATAGTGATAAAATGAAATTCAAAATTTCGTTTAACAATTATATAAATTCTATCCAGTTGAAAGACATCTATTCTTTTTATTGTTATTTGCAAAATTCTAATGAAACTGTACAGATAGTTATGCCATATAACTTATTGATTAATATCAGCTTTTGAGATGGACAGAACTTGTTATTTGGTGTGAGTGCCTCTACACGGTTCATTGCAATTCTCAGTAACTTTGGTAACTTAATATCCTTTCTGTTAATAAGGATGAATGCTTTGAGCTTCACCTTCAACCATTGTGTTGCACTGAGTGCAGACTGTGTACAAGGGAAATGGTGGTAAAATATGCCTCAGCCTTTTTCCATTAAGTGATGTGTATGAATATTTGTAAGGAGTTTCATGCCTTTCAATGGCTTAGGCCATATTGCAACAAATTAGAAACTCAAAGCCAGGAAGAAATAACTTTCTCTTTACAAATAGTCCCAGGGGTTCTTTTAGTTGCAAAGGCACCATAGCTTAGCACCACAGAATGCAAAACACCTGTATTGTTGCCAATCTGCAAATTAGAATTCAGCAGCACTTCAACATGAGATTGCAAGTTGAACGCCTATAGTGACTGAGGGGATGCTGGTGTCCTCCATGTTAGGCTTGAAGTCCTTACTTGAAGGAGAGTGCTTGATTTAGGACTCAACAGGATTCAAACTTGAGATTTGAGAGCTTCAAGTCAGGAGTCTGATCCATGAGCCAATTGTGCATCTGGCATGCCAAGCATAAAGTCTATGAAAAAGGGTCCCTGATGCAGGACTGGAACTTGAGATTGTATACTAGAAAGCAAGGTGTCTTATCCATGAGCCACGAGCCAATTGTGTGTCCCATATGCCAAACAGGAAGTCAGCGGGGACTGGCACTTAATATTGTACGCTTAAAAACCAGGACTATGAACCATCAGCCAATTTTGCAACCCGCATGCCAAGCATGAATAAGAGTCCTTGATGTAGGACTCAGCAGGACTGGAACTTGAGATTGCAAACTTGAGAGCTAGGAGTCTGAACCACAAGCCGATTGTGGTGCCCCACATGCCAAGCTGGAAGTCTTTATGAAAAAGCGTCCCTGATTTTGGACTCAGTGTGACTGAACTTGAGAGCTACGGGTCTGAACCATAATCCGATGATAGTGCCCCACATGCCAAGCTGGAAGTCTCTATGAAAAAGCGTCCCTGATTTAGGATTCAGTGGGACTTGAACCTAAGATTGCAAGCATGAGAGCCAAGTGTCTGATCCACGAGACAATTGTGCATCCCACATTACAAACATGAAGTCTTTATGAAAAAGCGTCCCTGATATAGGACTCAGCGGGAGTGGAACTTGAGATTGCAAGCTAGGGGTCTGAACCATAGGTCAATGGTGGTGCCCCACATGTCAAGCAGGAAGTCTTTATGAATAAGAGTCCCTGATGTAGGACTCAGTGCAACTTTAGATTTCAAGCTTGAGAGCTAGGGGTCTGAACCATAAGCCGAAGTTTCCCGGTCCCTCACATATAGTACATGTCATCCAGGAAGTCTTTCTGAATATGAGTCCCTGATGGTGATAATAGCAAGTGGAAAACCAGAAGGCGATGTGCCTCAGCATAATCTGCAGGTAAGGACTTCCATCCATTACCTGTGCAGCTGATTAATTGAGATTGGCTGTGTGTTTGATCTTGGCGGGTGAGTTAGGTGGAGTCCAGCACTACCTGTGACATGCTAGGCTTCTGTCAACAGTAAAAGCCATCAACTCAAGGTAAGTAGTCATCTGAGACAGGTAATCGTGACCCATAGGACAAATTAAGTAAAGACCAATTTCATGCACGGTTTATCAGAAATGTTTTGCTGGAAATAAGGCTGAATAGTTTAACCCTTATGCTGCTGGTGCCTAATTTAGCCAATAGAAAATGATGCAAAACACCCTGAAAAATGACTGAAATCCTGGCACATGGGTACTTATCTAAGAGTACTCAGCAAGAGCTATCAAATGAATACCAACATGACAGGGTTTAGGTGGTTTTCAAAAATCTTTGTGTCCTTGAAAATAGTCGCGCAGTAGTATTTGTTATATATCACCATACCATATCAAAGTCTATCTACTGTTTTTGCAAATCCAATGATAATGAGTTAATTATCTGCATCAGTTGAGTTTAATCTGAGCTACCATCAGGAGGTGTAGTTATTCATCAAATGAGCTCTCACTACTGTAACAAAAATAAGCTGATGTTGATGGTTTCTCATATCAATGATGACCATAAATGATCATGATGTTTAATCATTATGATGATGATTTTGATGATGATAATGATAATAATAGAATTGATAATAATAATCTAGATACTAGAATAGTTTTTGCAGTTCCCTGACATATTGCAATTAAATGATTATGTCATTCTCTGGGGTGCTCTGGCAGTTTCAAGCCTAATGCTGCTGGTGGCTAATTTGGCCAATACAAAATGATACAAAAAAACTGAAAAATGACTGAAACCCTGGCACATGGGTTCAAATATGAGAGCTTTCCAATGAACACCAACATGACATGACATGGTTTTAAAAAAATCTTTGTGTCCTTATACTTTGGGTGAAAGTAGCCTCAGCATTGGAAGGGTTAAGTTCCGATGTACTGTAGGCCCTCCCTGTTCTCTAGTACTTTTCAATGCACGCATTATAATTTCCTGCAGCTGGGCATAGCTGGCAACTTGAATGTCTTCAATTATCTAAGACTTATACTATTGCCTTCATCTTCTTCCTTCTCAAAGACATCAAATGACAGCTATTTAGTTTCACAAACGTTTGATAGCCTGCGTTGTAATTATAACTATTAAAGTAACATCTTGAAATAACATCTAGTTATTCCAGTAGAAGTTGAAACTCTGTTACCTAATTAAGCCATACATTTTTAAATATTTTCTTGGATACCAACTAATCTGTTATTCCATAAAGTATTAATATTTTCATGATTACATTACACTATTGCGATGTATAAATAGATTTAATTAAACCCAGAATGCAGACTTGTCTAAATTGTTTTATACATTCAAAAATTCAAAAGATTCCAATGAAAACAAATATTAATGGTTTGAATTATCTCCAGGAAGCAGACTATTCTATTATAATTTAGATTTATATGTTCCTTTGCATACAAACCTCTCTAGATTTTCTTTTTAGTTCACTCGCCCTAATGATAATCATATTTGCCCCTGACTTATGGACAAGCTGTAATGCCAAATTCTGTGATGATATTTTGTAATATCTTCATGACAACATACAGATTGAGGGTCAACCTTAGATCACCACTCACAGGCCCTAGCAGGAAATGTGCCTATTCCTGCTGCCTAGCTTAGGCCTAAAAAAGAAATTGTTTGTTTCCTGTAATGGTCTGAAAAAAATAGGGTAGGTAGGTCGGTAATAAGTTTTTTTTTGGTCAAAAATGTGTGTTTTATGCATGTTTTACGTTGATTGGGAGTTGGAAGGGCGAAAAAAACTTTAGGGATTTTTTTGAATAAAAATCTGGTCAGGGTAGGGTTACAGGAAACAAGAAACTTTTTTTAGGCCTTACCCATCCTTGCTCCATTTAGACCAACATTTCATTTTCATTTCAAAATACATCAGAACCAGCTCTTGTGCGTTGTAGCAAATCAGATTTATCCTGCTAGCTTGAATTTGGTAATCTCATATCTAAGTATGTTAACCCTTCCAATGCTTTAAGGTTACTTTCGTCAAAAGCACAAGGATGCAAAGATTTTTGAAAACCGTCTTAACCCTGTCATGTTGGTATTCATTGGAAAGCTCTCAGTGAGTACTCCCGGATGAGTACCCATATGCCAGGTTTTCAATCATTTTCCAGGATTGATGTATCATTTTGTTTTGACCGAAGTAGCCACCAGCACCATAAGGGTTAAGGTATTTTGTAGGTCAAGGATTATATGGTTTTTATTTGCTGAGCTTACTAAGCACTAGCTGCCAGGTCTTCTTGAAGTAATCACTGATCTTCAAATATTGAGATAGAGACATCAATAGTCTTGCTTGAGTTTCCTCCATTCAGTCTCATTACTGTCCTCCTGATGGTCAGCAGAATGCCAACATACTGACCAACATGCAACATTTCAAGAAAGTCACAGGGTCTGACACTAAGATTTCAGGTTAGGGGCCCGAAAAGGTCTTTCGATGAAAAATAGTGGTCAAAAAACGAATTTCTGGTTATTTTTCATACTATTTTGGGCCCCTAGACTGAAAAATCTAGGGGCCCACAGCAAAATCTAGGGGCATATGCCCCCGGGCCCCTGGGAATGTCGAACCCTGAAAGATCTAAACGAAATATGTGATTAATTCATAATGCTTTAGGATAATACTTGGAAAATGCAAGTATTTCTAATGAAGGCTACATTTTGGTAAAGGCGTTTTGGAAATTAATTGTATTAATTTGTATTAACCTTAAACAGATTTAATGATGATTCAGACTTCTGTTTATATGTAAACACTCATTAACAAAGTTGCAGTGTTAACCAAGTGATTGGTAAAATTGGCTATAAAATAAAACATTTCAAAATTGTTTGTTTGAGATTTATTCCCAGCCTTTACTAAATTAAACAAAATTACACTCTTATGTATATAGTTCATTTATGGTTTACTATTATTGGGGACCTGAGTAACTTCATATGAACATAATCATTCAGAATCATTGCTTCTTCGAGTTTTGCCTGTGTGATAATATCAAAGGTTTTCACCTTGGATTAATACCTCTTTTAGTCTATTTTTGAGTGTATTGATCGATCTCTGCGGCTGTCTGTATGAACCCTAATAGCTGTGTGATAATAGTAGATCACCTAGAATGAACCCATTGCCACAAACACTGCTTGAATCCAATCATGACCATAGTGCTGAAAACAGAGCAACGGTTTTGGGGGATATATTTCTAACAAACACAATTTCTGAGAAGAATTTGAAGGAGAAATACAGACCAGAAACCTGAAAAACCAAAAAAATATCTCAAACATCTTTGTGGATTTATTTCCAAACTCAAAAGTTATTCTTAACTGTCTTTAAGGTCTAGACAATGATTTTCAAGGAGGTTTTTATTGACTTATTGATTCGAGTCTCCGCTGGATCCCCAAGCGGGTTGGCCTGGTCGCTATATAAATGTGCGGCATTGTGGAGGACTGCCTATAGTCCTTCTGCAACAGAAAGACCCCTTGGAACTATTCGTAAAGAGTAAGGAATTTCTTCCCGGTTCCAGGTTTCTATCTCGTCGCGATATGACCTAAGCTGTTGAGAGCGACGTAAAACCCAATTCCATCCTTCCTTTTCAAGACTTATTGATCCCCTGACGTGGCATGTTCTAAACCTATAACTGCACCATCATTAATAATAGTATTGATAATTGTTTGTTTAATTCCACATGATTATAGTTTGATGATTCCATCCCTGTACCTCAATATTTTTTATAACATTCAACAATAAGACACCGGTGCAAATATCTTGTACTATTAGAGGAATTAGAAAGGAGAGTTGCAATTAATTGTGTATTTGTTGCAACTTAAATAACGTCCAACTGATGATTTGGTGGCACTCGATCGGGTGAACTGTGTTTGAAAGAAAACCAGTGTCAGTGCTCAGCCAATGGAATGCAGGCAGTCAAACAAACATGCCTTTCACAGATACACTGATGAGTAGGAAACTGCCTATCCTCTACTTATACTCATTCTAGCTGCTACAAAACAATTCTAGTTTTCAGCATAAAATGACATCCATTAGTCACGAAATAATTTGTATTTATTTTCTTTGTTTTCTTTTCATTTAAAATTTTCAGAATTAATCCATCATTATATCCATGTTAGTTTTTTATTTTCATTTTATTTAAATATTCTTCATCAATATGATTATATTGATTTCTTGATTTTGGCTTTTTCTGACTAATATAGTTTCATTGAATAATCAGGTGTTGATATTGGTGAATATGTTGGCGGTTAGAATGTTTTCTGATGAGGCTGGTTATTGATAGCCAAAACGTCTGACTGCACAATAAATCTGGTCTGATTGAGAAGATTGCAATAATACCCTCTACTGCAGGCCTACTCTGGCTGATAGCCACAGTCCTGGGGTCATAGGACAAAGATAAATGCCAGATTTATACACAGCACCAATAACAACAGCTGATAGCCACTTAATGCTGCATCCCCAGCCATATGAATGCAACAATGAATAGTGGGAACAATCTGGAGGACCGTATGGGGCACATGAAATTTGGAATTTCATTTTTCATCACTTTTTCTGCAATATTGCGGCTAAGTCGCGACTAGCCAGTTGTAACTGGTGGAGGAAACAGGATACCGGCAAAAACCATGCCTAAACCCAAGTCACTGGCAACTTTCTCACGTGTCCTGGGCAGGATTTGAACCGGAACAGTGGTGAGAGACTGCTAGTAAGAGACCACACAGCCATCAAGGCAGGCCCAGGCACATGGAAAAAAAACTTCATACAATTATGCCGAAATATGTCTCCAAACTTTATTGTTTGAAAATATTTTTTCTTATTTTCTCAAAAAAGAATTCTAGCTACTAACATATGTGTCTGCAATGAACAACTATTCATTAAATATTTTAAAATTATTGCTTCAATTTTCAATTTTTTTACAGTTCATCAATATTTTTGGGGGGAAAGCTAAATATTTCAAACAAACTAAAGATAATCAGGTTTTATTATCATTCTCTCGAAAAAAAGAATCCAGTTCCCAACGCATGTGTTTACAATCAACAATATTTCTTAGAATATTTTGTTATTTTTGCTTTATTTGCAATTTGTAATGATTGCCTGACTTTAACAATATTTTTTTTAGGAAAACTCATAACCTGTAGCAATAACAAACCAAAAATATTGACAGTTTTGTCAATTTTCAGTATTCATTGCCTTAACCAAATATAGCGTGTAACACCCACCAATTCTATCGATAATACCTGGAAAATCAGGATTTCCTCGAAGAAAAGCTGAGGCACACTTGGAATGGTAAGTGTGAGATAGATGTGACAGTGTCATATAACTAGCAGGAAGCGTTTTTTTGCAGGAAGTCCACTAGAATGGTATTTATGATTTTTGCTTTCTTTAAAGGACCACCTGTTGCGTACTTGAATGTAGTTTTTGTGCTGTGTCTCTGAGCGTCGTCTTTGAAGTCATCGTTCCGTCAGCGTCTCGCGAGAGTGGCCCTGTGGCTCACGCATTGAAGTAGGCGTGCTCGTCGTCGTCGCCGTGAGAGGAAATGTATTGCTGTCGCTGCTGTCTCCTCGAGCTCTGCGTTGAACAGGCAGAACACTGGTTGATGACGAGCAATTAGCGCCACTATAGAGCAGGTCTGGCACACCCTGGGATGCCTCCTCCTTTAAGTCCACACTACTGATCTCTGCTGGCTCACCTGCCTTGCCATCTCAACAAATAATCTCAATATTCTAGTACTGTACATGGCTTTAATTTGGAGTGCTAAAATCTTCGCTGTATTGGGCCCCTAAGTATAAAGCTCTTATGTTCTGCTTGCGATGTGCTTGTGGTTTGGAGTCCATTGTTCTCCCTTTGTATTCCTAACCACAAGCACCTCGCAAGTACAACGTAAAGTTTTATACTTAGGGGCCCAGCTCTACTCGAGGGTATTTGTTTTACTTTAAATTTGTGCATTCAAGCACTCAAACTATATATTTATTACTATTTAGATATCTACTTGATGGATGCTATTTTGGCGCTATCATGTGGAGCGCAAAAATAGCAAAAATTAAATGCCTGTAAAAAATACCAGTTATTCAGTATGTAGAAGAGGGAGAGTGGCATCAACCTCTGCTTAGGCCTTTTGGCATTCATGTTTATGGCTCACTTTCATAAATCTGATCATATAGAGAGTTATCCCCCATGAGCAAAAATTGTGCATGCTAAAGAAAAAAATGTAAATCCATGCAGTGTCCATTGTTGCAATGGGATTTATGTGTAGTAGTGAAATTAAAAGGCATATCATTCATGTTTTTTATCGCTATAGCCTATCTCTAATTACAACTAGACTTTTTTCAGATTTCTTTAAAGAGTTCCTTTATGGAATTTATGAAATGAAATCAAAGGACATATAATTGTTATTTTAATTCCATAGCCATTTTCCTATGTAGGTCTGATCTTGTAGGATATTTATATTAATGCCTACTTTTCATTATTTTGTTATGTGATTTTGAATAATCAAACTCAAAGAAGATATCCTTGTTAGTTTATGGATAGAAAAAAATGTCATCAGGACTGTATATAATTTGAGACATCCTCATAAAATTGTCCCAGAAGTCACAAGTCTTTAGAGAGAAACTCATTTAACCCTTCTAACAATGAGGCTACTTTTGCCCATTACACAATAACATATTTTTGAAAACTACTCAAACCTTGTCATGTTGCTATTCATTGGATAGCTCTCACTGAGTACTCTCAGATAAGTACCCACTGCATGGCCAGGATTTATGTCATTTGTCAGGTTTTTTTGCATCATTTTGTAGGGTCAAAATAGCCAGCAGCAGCATAATGGTTAATGTAGATATCCAAACCTAAGCCCTACTAATAACTAGAGGCAATGGGGGGAAGATTGCACAAGGAAAAACGAGATGGAATTCTACGAGTGAGATGCTTTTAGAAGTATTAAAGTGCAGGATATGAAAGAAACCTATGCTTTTAAGCATGAAATAACCTAGATCCTCCCAATTCAACCTTAGAATACGCTCACTGCTTGTGAATAAAAAGTAGGGAAATAGTTTCCTTGCAGAAGCACTACATAGAAAATTGAGGACACGTTTCATTCAAATATTTTCAAAGCATTTTTCTCAAGATTTTTGCAAATATCTTTCGAGAGACCACTGACGCACAGTTACGCTGAGGATGAATGGACTAAAAGATGCATTTTTCCAATTAGATGTAACCATGGCAATATTGGCTGAATGTATAAGTATGTGTCAAGATGAGTCTGCCTTTCGTACTAGGAGAGACAGAAAATTATCACGCCAGCAAATGGCACTTGCAAATATTGATGTGACAGTATAAGGTGCCTGGATGTCACTTAGGGAGATGAAGGAATATATTTCTTGTGAAGTTAGGACATTCACCCACTGACATCGCTATATACTACTGGCAGCTAGAGGCAAAATATAAGCTGCCGCCACAACATCATCATCATCATCTATGACAGAGCCAATTTACTCCAAAGATTTATGTGAAATCATACAACAGGTTTCTTGTTATAGATTGGCTGCTCAAGTGAATGATTGGGACAACATGTTTTGAAATATGTTTGTTTATGAGGTATATTTTATCTCATCTGTGAGGTCTTTCTGAGCCTGGGGGCCATGGGGTGTTTTTTAGTTGAGAAATCCCAGGTTTCAATGAAATCTCAGCTGCATTTTGGTGTTAGCAGGATATCGGGGCCAATGAATCAATTTAACGTAAATTATTATAAATATAATGGAACAAAATAAATGTGCAAATATCCTTATGCTTATTTTATTGATTGCAATTGAAATTGACCATACACCAATGTTTACATTTAGGCATACCCTGGAGAGAAACAGGGCAAATGACCAAAACCATAGAAATTGTATTTGACATGTACTAACAGTTTAAGCTCCATCACCATCACTGGAACCAGTACATGACTAATAAAAACAGTAATAGAAAATTGACAACAGACCATAGACGAGCAATGTTATTTTGGTAAAAACAATATAATGCAAAATCAGCCTTGTAAATATTCATTAAAATTTATTATTGTTAATAATATTTGTAGATATTTAACCAATCCATTAGGAGATATCTCCATAACCTTTCAGGTGTAGTCTGGAGCTATGATGGTTTCGAGTAATTAAGCAAGGATGCATGAAACATTTTAAAAAGGGACTTGGGTTAAATTCTGAACAGCCTTTCTCCACCAAATGCTATTCAAAATATGCTTTTTAAAGTGAAATATCATTAAAATAGTCAGACTAAAAGTTTAGGCTGCTTCCGGTATGAATGGATAAATCAAAGTTGATAAATAGACATCTCTGCTTTAATGAATATACCACTTTCAATTTCCTCGGAGGTTTTTGGTAGAGTTGTTCTAATTACCATACAATGATTAAATTCAATGAAATTTCTTGGAAACCAGCCAATTAATTATTTTTTTTATTGTCCTGGAAATCTTAGCTCCTCTAAGCATAATAGACAATTATCATAGAAATGAACGTGCATAGAATACGATTTCTTTATATTCTTTCAGTGAATTTAAACCCTGTGGAAATAATAATCTTATATAGCAATTAGTTTGCAATAAAGGTATTGATCGTTTTATAATTCTTCATTAAATGTGCATTACCTGATTGATTACGCAGCAATCTTTGTCAATAAAGCCCCTTCCCGAAAAAGCACACTAATTCTATAATCTGGGAGCTGGCATTTCTTCCCGCGTGAGATTTAGAGTAATGTGACACCTAGATAAGAGGTTCTCATAGCATTCTTTAACACATTATCACCTGGAGTGCATTATTTATCAATTAGAGTAATATTGGAAAAGCTCTTCATTAAACCATTTGCATTAATAGAATATACATGTACACATGCAGAAACATCTTTGGTGCAAAGTTGGGATAGGTAGGGGTACTTGATATGATGTCAAATACTGATATTGAATGGGACAAAGTATCATATTTTATCATTAAGATTTAAGATATTTATGAAATAGACTATTGCATGGTTCCTGGACATTCCTGTATAAAGGCAGTTTGTTATTTATTAGCAAAATTTCTGTAGTTGACAGTGTTAATTTAAACAAAATTAGCTACCTAAAAGACTGGCAATATTGTTAAAAATATTGTTAAGGTATCGTTTATTAAAGAAATATCAATATTGTATAATATTGCAAATATTCTAAAGGTACCAATCCCTATAACTAAGCATTATTTTGAGAAAACATTTTATCGAAGCTACTGTTCCTGAATTATTTGAATAACAATCCATAATTTCAAATAATTTTCAAATACTTATCTTATTAATGGTAAATGTTCAAAGTAGTGAGATCCTGCATACACTCCTATTGTGAGTTATAAGGATTCTAACCAACTGGAACAACACTTTAGAGTCAAAATATTTACTCAGATATTTCCATGCCCTCAGGATATGTCCATAGGGGTTTGACTATGTGTAATTTCCAGACCTGAAAGGGTTTAAATGCTGTAAGACTGCTCAAGACTGTCCTTTGTGGGTGTTACGTTACCTCGTTTTTTCCTACCACAATCCCATAAACAAGGCCCAGCAACTGCCAAATTGCAAAATCAGAAAGGCCAAGTAGGTGACTAAATTATTGATCCCACGGTGATATGAATAGTTGCAATCAACAAAACTATAGCCCAGGCTGCAGACTGATGCCATTTACGACAAAAAGCTGCTTCCGACTCGGGCTCTGGGATCAGGGAGCAATTTCTCCATGCATTTTTCATTGGCCGAGGATATAGGATCGCCACTTTTCCTGGATGTGTGAATTATGGGAGTGTGGTTTGGTGTACCTCTGCCTCGGCAAATAATCCATGAAGGATTTTTGTCAACATTCCTATGTTCAAAGTATTAATTCTGTTGGGTTGGTATTCCTCAGCTTTGGCAAATAATACAGAAAGGATTTTTGTCAGCTACCAAATGTTTTAACCCATTGACACTCAGAGTTCCCAAGGAAGGTATCGTCTGCTATTTTCATACTTTTGATAATAACTTGAAAATGAAGCAAATTCTCACAAAATATTTGAAGGAGAGTTATTGGTAATATTCTGATAAACATTTCTTCTTCAAATATTTTTGATAAAAACGCTTTTGTGAGGAAAATATCAACAAAATAGTCAGGCCTGTTTTGGTCGCTCTGAGTGCCAATTGGTTAAGTATCAAATTCTGTTGGGTTTGAGTTCCTCAGCTTCGGCAAATAATCCAGAAAGGATTTTTGTCATCTGGATCTATTATACTTTCAAAGATTATCCATAAATAAAGCGTATTTATACAAAATATTTGAATGAGAATTCTTGTTTAGGTTATAGTTAGGTTTTTGTTTTTTCTTTCCTTATTTTTCAAAATTACCTGCTTTGGGAGCCATGACCAATATCAGGTTATAAGGCCTTTTATGGCCACTGCTGGTATGAATAGGTTAAAGATACCAGTTTTTATAGAAAGTCTCAGAGCTATGTTTTCGATAGCTAAGAATACGAATAAAGAATACATGCAATGTCGTTAGGGCCCCATCATTCATAGTAATCTTTAAAAATATATTCTAAGTGGAGACAGTTTTTTAGTGGGTTCTGAGCTCAATATATTATGTATACTTTTCCTGGCATTTCTTAGTCTGACTCACATTTTGTAACCTGCTGCATACTGCATGGCCTTCACTTAAAGGGCAAATGCACCATCATGATGATTTAGGTTCAAAATGTGCCTATATGTGTCACCTTTCAAATAAGACCACCCGCAAGTCTGTCCTCCTCAGCACTCCTCAGATATGGCTTATGAAAGTTAGTAAAAAACTAGCCTGAGTCTGGGTATAGAGGCTGCCATTATCAGAAGTGGTGCTTATGAAGTGACTGCCAGCCCTGCTTCTGATTGGTTGAGAGATATCAGTGGCAGTCACTGATATCTCTCAACCAATCAGAAGCAGCACTGGCAGTCACTTCATACCACTGATTGTGCTTAATTGGGCTTAATTGGCCTGCAATGTCAGCCTCCATGCCCAGACTCAGGCTAGTTTTTTACTAACTTCCATAAGCCATATCTGAGGAGTGCTGAGGAGGACAGACTTGCGGGTGGTCTTATTAGAAAGGTGACACGTATAGGCACATTTTGAACCTACATCATTATGATGGTGCATTTGCCCTTTAAAACACTCACTTTGATTGGCCCGTAATTGCTACCATTTTCCAAGGAGAAGAAAAGAGCACTTTCCATGACTGGAGAAGCTCCTTTCAAAAGGTTCTCTCACAACCTAGCCTATGTATAGGTGGACATAGAAGTAGAAGCAACGTGACCCATCCGGAAGTTCCCATTAATTCAAGGTGTTTAACCCTTCCAATGCTGAGGCTACTTTCGTCCAAACACAAAAATGCAAAGATTTTTCAAAATCATCTAAATCCTGTCATGTTAGTATTCATTGGATAGCTCTTGCTGAGTCCTATCAGATGAGTACCCATATGCCAGGGTTTCAGTCATTTTTCAGGTTTCTGTATCATTTTGTAACGTCTAAATTAAGCCACCAGCAGCATAAGGGTTAAAAGTGAGTGCCAATATTGGGGGTCAAATTTGGAGGTAGGCTTTGTTAATATCAGAGTGATGGCATTACAGAAAGTGGATGAATATGTCAGAATAAAATGGACTAAATTTACTTTTAAATGACACACTTTGACATTTCTTACAGCTTGAATGAATGGCTACCAATTCAATATACAAAAGATATATAGCTCTAACAATGCAAAATATAGGTGTACTGAATACTACTTCTACTGCTTCTATTACTGCTGCTGCCACTACTACTAATACTTCTTTTTCTACTACTACTACTACTACTACTACTACTACTACTACGTCTACTTCTACTATTTGGTGAACAAAAAAGCTATTTGGTGTAATTCCTATTATGTAAAAATCATAATTCCCTCTTGACAGCTTCCATTGCCATGGTGAGCTGTAGTGCTGAAACTCTGCAGGGCACTGCCGGCCATAAACTTGAAAAATAATGGGAAACCAATTATATTCAATTATGAGTCCATCTTGATCAACAGAGTATGAAATCAAAACCAATTCCCATTGTGAGATATGTATAAAAATTGGAGAAGATAGGAGATGGCCATTTTTTCTTGTCCCATGTGGACCAATGGGTACTGTAAAGATCTATGACCCATTTCACCTTGAGAAAAACCCTACTAAATGTTTATTTGCAACAGGATTTATCGCATTTAAGAGCTAAGCATACGGCAAGTGATATCTCATGTTTTTATGTGTTATTGTTTCTTTTATTTCTCGGTTTATGGAGTAAAAAGGTGATGTAGATAACCAGAGCTGAATATAATCACTTTAGTAGCGGTCATAAATCCCTGTTTCTGCCTGTGTCTGCCACTAAGTCATTGCCTCAGCATGGCTGAACCTGATATTTCCCACAAGGCAAGGGATATTTCTCTCTGCAGATAAATGTCAGGGCTGATTCAGTCTTAGCCTGGCAGTTAAGAAATCTGCTTTAGCAGGCAGATAATGACCTTAGAATATTATTCTTTAACCCAACCCGTTAAATGCATAAAATTGGTTAAAGATTTTTCTTCATAAACGCCTCCATTTGTCAGAATATAGGAATGAATATCTAGTACATGTAGCAACAAAACCTACATGTTTCCTCAATTTTTTAAAGATATATTTTATTATCTATTCATCTCCTTGGTAAGTATCTCATTATCTAGACATCAATTCTCAATGGGAACCACATGGTTTATCCATTTAATAGCAGGAAACACATATTTGTGCTCCATATTGTATACTCCTGTATAATCCCAAGGATAACCATAAAAGTGGCAACAATGCAACAGTGTATTTCAGTAAATTACAAAAAAATGATAAGAAATTCTTACTAATAATAGTATTTTGTTATACTGATTTTCACCATGCTGTCAAGACACCTCCAAAAAGCCATTGGCAACAATTGTTTTCAAAGCTAATACCCAGGTGGTGATCTAAAAGAGCTCTGGGTGTCTGGACAGTTACTAGTAATGGTGGTTAAAGTGTTAACCCATTCACACTCAAGAGTTCCTCTCGATATATCGTCTGCTTCTTTCATACTTTTGAAAATAACTTTGGAATGAAGCGAAATTTCACAAAATATTTGAAGGAGATATGTTGTTTGTCTTCTGATCAACATTTCTCTTTCAAATATTTTCCAAAAAATGCTTTTGTAAGGGAAATATTTCCAAAATTATCAGGCCTCTTTTGGCCGCTCTGAGTGTAAATGGGTTAAAGATATGATTCCCCTGCTGATATGAAGTCACATGCCTGGATGGGTAAACTCTTATTGCTAGAAGAGCTGGGTGTGTTTTACAGTGGAGATTTGTGCCCTACACCTGTCGGCTGTCTTGTGATATTATCCCATCAAGACAAACACAGGCCTGTGTGTAGAATAGCTGACAAGCCTAGCAGAGTGGTGTCTATGGCTTCCTCTATTGCGTTACTGCAAGATTGCTATGTTTATTCACAACGCTTCATTTAATTTATGATAGCTGCAGAATACAAATTGCAAAATTAGTACTGGTAGTTAGGGATGGCTCAATACAAGGGCTGTCAGTGGAAAGACTGGAACAGGGAGTCACGTGGGTGGATAATATGGGTTTGTAGTGATAGGAAGAATCTTCTATTCTACTTGTAGGTTAACCCATTCACACTCAAGAGTTCCTCTTGAAGTAGCGTCTGCTACTTTCATACTTTTGGAAATAACTTGGGAATAAAGCCAAAGTTTGCGAAGTAGTTCAAGGAGAGTTGTTGTTTATCTTCTGATCAACATTTCTCCTTCAAATGTTTTCAAAAAAATGCTTTTTTAAGGAAAATATTTCCGAAATCATCAGGCCTCTTTTGGCCGCTCTGAGTGTCAATGGGTTAACTCTGCATTCACATTCTTGCTGTCATGGTTAACGCCTTTTCCATAACAGCAAATGGACCTATATTCCATAGCCTATTTTCCTGGTCAACTGTTGACTCCTTTTCCACTTAGTGTTCCATTTTACTATTTGATATTGTTGATAACCATTTATATGCCCAATTCCATATAAATATAATTCAAATCGTTATTGCCTCTTGCATAATAGCAATCAACATATATCTGGTTGTGTTGACTTCTATTTCACCATGCATCATTTCCACTACCAAATATTGTTTTAAAACCATATACATATATACCCAGTACCCCTATGAATTAAACATTCGCAGCATGAAAAAAATAATGAATAATTGATTCCTATTTCTTTCTCTATATTAAAACACTTTTTATGATTTATGTAGATTTCTTGCAATGTATCCTTTTTGTTATGGGTAGGAATGTTTTGAATATATAAATTTCTTGAGACTACCACTTTGTTGAAACTAGTGCAATTGGGTAACACTTGGATATTACATGTTTAAATGTTGACTTCATATTCATCCAATCAGTATACCAATGATACCAAACAATTGTATTTCTTCAATTGTGTCTTTTTGGAAAGGGTTTTATGCGTAACTCCCAAGTGTATGTCCTCAGCTTGATTTGAATATGATCTCATTAAGCAAACTAATTATGATGAAAATTGTCATTGGAAATATTATTGGAAATAGTAATGACAATTGGGGAATTTTCTCATCACTAGTTGTATAACAAACAGGCAATGAAACAGCCATCACATAATGCAAGCAGTGGTGCATACCCTTGGGATTAAGGTTTCCTTTAAAACTGACTCAATCAACAGAAGATTTAGCATTTTGTAATCAAGGATTTGCAGGTCTTCATTTGATTAGAACAGAAAGTGTGCAGAATTACCATTATCTGAACTAATAAGAAGTCGGATATTGAAGATTTAGAAAATACCTGGAGAGGGATTTACTATTTTTGAAAGAAAACTCGTCACTAGTTTTATGAACAAGATCTAATTTTGGTGTTCTTTTTCTAGGGAACTTTATTAGGCCTAAAAAAAGAAATTGTTTGTTTCCTGTAACAGTCCGAAAAAGAAAGGGTAGGGAGGTAGGTAAAATAAGATTTTTTGCATTATTTTCTTGGTCAAAAATGTGTGTTTTATGCATGTTTTAGGATGATTGGGAGTTGGGAGGGCAGAAAAAACTTCGGGGTAGGTTTTTTTTTAAATAAAAACTTGTTAGGGTAGGGTTACAGGAAACAAACAACTTTTGCCTTAATCTTTAATTGATTTCAATAGTAGGAGATAGAGTGCTAGAACAGAGTTGTATAAGTTGTTGAAGTTTTCAAAGATTTTTTCAGTAACAATAATTGGCTCATGCTTAAAATTATACAGGTATATTTTGATAACAAAATGTATCCAGTTAGCATTAGGAGGCATACTTAGCAACCACTATGTCCCTTCTATAATATGTATTTCATGGATTTCATAGAAATTCTGGTACTTTCATACTTAGTTCCTTGAAAATCCTCTGGACTGCATGAGCTATTACATTACTTAATTCGAGAAGTCCTCGGATTCTGAGATGAATGGTCTGTGCAGTCCATGTGGTACTTGAACCATGATTATACTTGGCTTAAGGAGGGTCCGGGGAGCCGTAAACCGGTAGCCTTGTATTCGCATATCAACCTCTGATCGCCCAGGCGGGAACGTAGCAGAATAGTCTTTAACCCTTCCAATGCTGAGGCTACTTTCATCAAATGCACAAGAATGCAAAAAATTATGAGAATCATCCTAACCAAGTCATCTGGGTATTCATATGAAAGCCCTCGTTGAGAACTATCAGATGAGTACCCATTTGACATGGTTTCAGTATTTTTTAAGTTTTTTAAAAATCTTTTTGTATTGGTCAAATTAGCCACCAGCAGCATAAGGGTTAATAAAGGAATAAGGCACCAGCAGCAACAATATGAAAGTCATTGTGCAGTGAAGCACGAAACACAATTTTCTATCAAAAATTGTTAGAATGATGCTGCATTGAAAGTATTTCGTCCACCAAGCATCATTTTGAGGATACATTAGTCTTTATTGTTATACCTCACCCTATATTAAGAGTCATTTCATAATTCACCCTATCTGTCAGAAAAGGTGGAATAATAGCACAAACAGGTGAATAATTTTGCCAGTCAATAATCTACTCTATCCCATGGTTCAATGCTGGCTGGGCGCTTTTGATTCATAAAACAGGATAAAAATTGTGGTGGGCCAGGTGACAACTAACTATCAATAAAAATTAAATAACTATGATATTAGCTTGCCGAAACATTTATCAGGTGGTTATAAGAGTTCTTCAATGAATATGGCGACTTCAATGATAGATTTAAGCATACTGTATGGTGCACCAGTGCACCTATTCATCAGACCAGTTTATTAAATGAATGCAGTTTTTGCTGTCTGCATA
Source organism: Maea johnstoni (assembly GCA_963942565.1). Classification (NCBI taxonomy): domain Eukaryota; kingdom Metazoa; phylum Annelida; class Polychaeta; order Spionida; family Magelonidae; genus Maea; species Maea johnstoni. The sequence goes on from OZ012684.1 coordinate 22,605,060, forward strand.
AACAGAAACATGCAGCTGGCAAAGATGGTTATTGCTGTTTTATTTGCTTGTTGGGTCCAACTCAAGGAAAAAAGGTACAGATCCATAACAGGACTAGTTGATTCTATATGAATTTTTTTTTGAAGCCAGGATATTTTCAATGAAAGTTTGAAAGATCATAGTATTGAGCGATAATAGAGATTAGAGTGAATTTTCATTCAAAAGGTCGTCTGCAAAGCAGAGCAGCTTGAAGCACAGCATATTTTCAAATTGTCTCGGTTTGGCAGTGCTACCAAAAAAGATATTCAAGATTTACATGACCAAAAAGACATTTTAAACACAAAAAAATCAGTTAATCATTCTGTTAAGTACTGCAGGAAAAAAGCAGCAATGTTGAGTTTGAGAAGTTGGATCCAAAGGAGTTAGATGAGTATTGGAGTTATTCTATGTTGATCTCAGGAAGAAAGATAGCGAACTCTACAAGTCTAGTGCATTTAGCCTTCATATTAAAGTGATTATGGTATAATTGAAGTAAGCTGTAGATGAGAAACTATGATATTCATACATTTTGTTATTACCCTTCATTAAAATATTGAAATCAGCTCTGGTCTTGTCTTATGGTTTTGCCCCTTGTTGTAAAATGTTCGGTATAACAAAACAGTTATTGCCTGGCTTGTTGGTGGATAGTGCAGATTATCACCCCTCGAAGGAATTATTTCCCTCGGGCGTTGCCCTCGGGAAATAATTCCTTCTCGGGGTGATAATCTGCACTATCCACCAAACAAGCGAGGCAATAACTGTTTACTGTACCCTGACTTTAACCTGCTGCTGGTGGCTAATTTTCCCAATGAAAAATGACGCAAAAAAGGTAAAAAATGACTGAGACCCTGGCATATGGGTACTCGTCTGATACTACTCAGTAAGAGCTATTAAATGAATACCAATCTGACAGGGTTAAGATGATGTGCCTTGGACGAAAGTAGCCTCAGCATTGGAAAGGTTAACTCCATTTTCACTGAAATGTGACTATGTGATGTCATTCTGACTACAGCATATTTCAGAAAATTGTGGTGTAAGTAGAAATGTGAATCACAACTCAACTAACAATTCTTCCTAAACCCTTCCAATGCAGAGGCTGATTACGTCCAAAACACAAGGGTGCAAAAATCTTTTGAAAACCATTTAACCCTGTCATGTTGGTATTCATTAGATAGCTCTTGATGAGTAATCTCAGATGAGTACCCATGTGCCAGGGTTTCAGTCATTTTTCAGATTTTTGCATCATTTTGTATAGGCAAGATTAGCCACCAGCAGCATAAGGGTTAAATATTTTGAAATTCTGTTCTCTATTCCAAAGATGTTTTGAAATACCACTCCATCCGGACATCACCTTACTAGCTTTCCTTTAACCACATATAGGTTTAAAATATTTGGGAATACCCAGTGATTCTTTGGATATACTACTAGAAAGATAAGATATAGTACTGACTGTAGGAATTCTCAGATACATTTGATATGATATTTCTAAACAACAGAAAACATTCCGTTCACTTAAGGGATTGTAACATTCTTTAAGCCATTTGCATTTAGAGTGCACATTAAATGGTCTGATGACTTTGAACATATTACCTTTGAGCTAATATTAGCTTGTGTTCTCTTCAGATGTGAATAGGTCAATTTCCTTTTCAAACAAGAGAGTAATGGTATGAGCAGTAGCTGCTCATTTGAGGAGTTTGAGAAAGTTGTTTTTCTTGTCTTGTTTACTAAAAGGAGCAATTACATTAGAAACACCACAATTTGGCTCTTAGTTCATCCAGATGACCAATTTGCCAATCGGGCCCAGCAAATGATTGGTTTAAGGTTGTCCTCCACAGTTAAGTGCTGCCATTTCAAGGTATTCTACCCTTTCTTATATATGAACTGGGCACAAATAATGTGTTTTAACCCATTAATGCTCACAGCGGCCAAAACTGCCTGACGATTTTGTTAAAAGGCAAAAGCCAAGTTAGAAAAATATTTGAAGGAGGAATGTTATTCAGAATAATACTTTCAACTCTCCTTCAAATATTTTGAAAAAGTATCATAGATCCAGACAAAAATTTCAAGCAAATATCTTAAGCATTAAGCCCATAGCGGTCAAAAATGTTAGAAAAAATATTTGAAGGAGGAATGTTATTCAGAATAATACTTACAACTCTCCTTCAAATATTTTGAAAAAGTATCATAGATCCAGACAAAAATTTCAAGCAAATATCTTGAGCATTAAGCCCATAGCGGTCAAAAATGCCTGCCTATTTTCATGAAATCTATTCAACAAAAGCGATTTCAGAAAATATTGGGAGCGAGGAGAAATATATGTGAATCAAAAACACTAAAAAACTCTCTATCAGATATTTTTTGATTTTTGATCAATTTCATCAATTTTGATCAAGTTATTTTCATTTCAAGCAGATGTCCAGCAATGAATGTGATATATAAGAAGAAGAATCTTGATTCCTTACAGATTGTTGTGTCTCTGACCCTTCTCTCAAGAAGGGGTGATTTCAAGCTCATTTATTCACATTTTGTTACTTGATTATAGTACAATTCATAAGTCTGTACCCTAATGCCAACTGTTGCTAATAGACTTAATAAAAAAACTTTAATTTTATGCGGTATACAAGTAATTCCTTGATACTTCAAGCTACATATCATAAGGTATATAATCTTAGTATACTGACAGAAAACTCCTAGAAAATATTAGGGTATTAATAGGGCTAATTTTTGCTAATGTTGAGCCCTATTAATACCCCTAATATTTTCTAGGAGTTTTCTGTCAGTAGCTAGTAAGATTATATACCCTTATGATTTGCTAGCTTATGATGTATCAAGGAATTCACATTGCTATTACCTGCTTAATTATAAGTTTTCATTATACCCTCCTCATTCCCAGTCCTATTGATAACATGAAAAACTGAAGTGTATTTTGTTGATTTCATCTTTATTAGCATCCAGGTAACCAGAGTCACAGGAGGACTTCATACTTCTTTACTAGCTGATACTTCAATTTCATCTGGCCCCCTTCAGGCTACTCACAAGTACAATTTACTAGCCTTGACCTTCATTAACTAGCCCTGGGCTATTGAGCTACCATTAATATTGAGCCCTGCATGGATACACCTAGATGGATATTGTCAGGATTTTCCAGGGTTGAATTTTACCATGATCGTTAATAAATCTTTCAAAGAAATATGCTTTGTCCATTCTTATTTTTATGGTATTGTTTATGCTTAAATAGGCTTTTGAGGGTGCTTATAGGGAAAAGCACTCCTTTTATAGGAAGCTTGACACTCGGTCATACTTGTAAATGAATTTTAGTAGAGGCTGTAGCTCTGAAGTGTGCCGTAATGTTCGCTGGTCTGACATTTTATAGATCTTGGTTAGAGTGGAGTTCATGAATGAGTGTGGGTGGAAGAAGATTGTTCAGAGTGGGCTTTTATGTAAAACCTTTTACATCGCCAATTTACCTCACAATGAAAGGGGAGGGAGCGGATGGCATAGTGGAAAAAAGCATTATGCACTTGCTGTTCATAGTCTCACCACGGCCAAAGGTCTGGGTTTTGAATTCTGCCTGGCGAGGCATGTGAGAAAATTGCCTGCATTTTGGGGTTGATCTGATGCACTGTGCTTTTCTCCACCATTAGCATTAAGTGATTCATCCTAACATAGTCAGAAAAAAATGGTCATAAATAGAATTTTAAAGAGAAACATTGAGACAGAAAAATATTGAGATCAGCAAAGAGATAGATACCAGGGAGATGAAGTGTGGGGTCTAATTGCCTTAAGTAACACATTAGGCCCAGTGTGCAACAATGGTGATATGGCTGGATGCTCAACTTTTTCAGGGTAGTGCTGCACTGGGGGGTCATTAGGGACAGGCTAAAAAGAAAAGAGGATGCTCATTGGCTGCAAGCAGGGTATATCAGTTGATCCACTATCTGGCGCGACCATAAAGACGGCCATGCAGGGAGATTTGCTGGTTACCAGTCCATCAGATTTTTGTTCAGGAGATCAGAGATGATGAAAATTTACCTTTTTATTATTATTATTATTATTATTATTATTATTATCATAGCCCTCTACTATGAGCTGGCATGATTAAGATAGATATTTGTAGTAGTTTAAGATGCAAATGAATGTTGCTTATACCAAAATATTCATCAAATGGCATTTGTAAATGTAAAGTGATATTGTCGTTTACAGTACATTCTCTCCCATCCTTACTACATGTATTTTGCAAAATAAGGTTATAAATAAAGAGTGAAAGTTTCGATCAGATTGTTTTATTCAACCATATAGTTTATTTTGTCAACCAAACTTCTTTTTATTCATTTTCCAAAGAACAAACAATTCCATATATTTGGAACTTAACTGGAAATTGGTTCACTCATCACTAATCATATTCTAAGAAAATCTTAGAATTTCCATGTTTTACTCGGGGACTTTCAACCTATCCCTTAGGTCTGTGCACTGACACTAATTATCAGTTTGAATCCACACCTTCCCCACATGCTGAGAGCTAGGTGTTGAAAACAAGTGTAGTGACTTATTTCCTGTGTGTGAGATGCCTGTCATTCTGTGCGGGACTGATGGATGTCTTGGTTTGTTCTGATGCCTGTCCCCCTGTCAGGTGCCAGCGAGAGAGATCATTAAGGCAGCAGCTGGGTACCTGGTCCCGTATCCTCCTCGCGGCACCAGCAGTGAATTACCTGTGTGATGAGGTGTGCTGCCAGGCCCGTTAGGGGAAACCCAGGTGAGGAAATTGCTCTGCCCCGGGACACATTCCTTACCACACATCATGCTGTCCTCCTATCAGACAAGTTGCATTGTGCATCCTCCCATCAGGATGGATTATCCCGGATAAGTAGAGAGATTATTAGAAAAATCCCTGGAGTCAGACATAGCTTCCTTTATCCTTTGAATGATGGCTGGTTTAAATGACCTTTCCGGAAACAGTGATTTTGATGCAGATTATAACTTATTCCAGCTGTGGGGAGTTTATCGTTAGTGTAATGGAACATGTGTTTAAGTTATATTTTATGGTTTTAAAAGTGTTTTAGTTAATGGTCTAGAGGCAAAATATTTGCGGTGATTATAAACAAAAGCAATAGTATTTATTATAGGTAGCATGAAAACAATATGGTCATTGTCATTTCAAGCGGAAATAAACACAAACCTTGCATCAATATGAAAAAAAATCCTTCTTGGGGAAAAAGTGTAAATTAAACTTAATGTAGGATATCCAAACAAGATGATTTGAAATGAAGCTGAAGCCACCTATAAGACTTTTCAATTTTCAAGTTTTAATGCAGCAATATAAATGCAACTGTTGACATTTTGTTTTTTGTTTAGAATTGGATGAAGAAGCCAGTCTAAAGCTTTTAGTTATCAAAATCCATTACATTGAGAAGACGGCAGCACTTATAAACAAATTGCTCTTGTATGATAATTTTTCCATTTCAATACTTTTTATATCGTATCGTGCACCGGTACCTATCCCTAATTTCAGCTAGGAGTGTGATCGGTATCCAAGATTTGGAATTGGAATCAGTAAAAATAAATTCCGATTCTTTCCGATTCTGATTACGATTCCTACCGACGTATATAGAGGGAAGAATCATAGCATTTAGGTTTAAAAGTGTATCAAATGCTCCATTGTTTTAACATTCCCATGCTAATAATTTCATTTTAAGGTAGATTAGATTACCTGGCGCACTGAGCTACTGACTGGCGTTGTCTAGTTACTTTGTCATCTTATTGCATTGCAATAATATGACAAAGTAAGCGTCAATTAGTATCAACATTTTACCGATTCCGGAATCTGAATGATCGCTATGAGATTTTATAGGGATCTTTTCCATGGGATCGTCGATACAATCCGATTCCTTGGTATCGATTACACTCCTAATTTCAGCCATTCAATCCTATTTTACATATTGCAACACGTTACCCTGTTTTGTTGCATACTGTATGATGCATGTACTGCTGAATGCGTTTGCATTAAAGCCTACGCTGTACATGCATAATGCATGCACTCGTCACACTTCAGTGTTGACATACTCATTATAAACGCATGTCAAACACTGCATCTTGTCAATGTCAACATGTGACATCATAACCACACAAACCAGGGATACGTCACTGAGCACAGCTGCTAGATATAATCAACTTGTACATACTACCTCTAAAACCTCCTCAAAATCTCCTACCGCAGGATTTTAGGATTTTAATCTGAAAGAGTTTTGCCTATTTCACTCCTTGAGCAACATTATCCATGGATTTAAGGAAAAGTCTTTCTTGCTCAACCAGTGCATTTGAAGAACATAGTGGACATAGGATCAGACTTTCTCTTTTATATACATGTGTGTAATACACACACACACACACACACACACACATATATATATATATATATATATATATATATATATATATATATATATATATATATATATACATATATATATATATATATATATATATATATATATATATATATATATATATATTTATATTTATGTTTATTATACACATGTATAGAAAATTAAAAAGAGCATTTGCATTGTTATTTAGTCTAACTCCAAACATCACTGGTTCGCTAGTGCTTGTTTTTTACCATAAGTAAACCAAACATAAGCAAATGAGCCCACATTTTTCATCTAGATAACACTCTGTGGTCCTGATAATGCAAAGACTGATTTGGCAGTTACCTGCAAGGAGACTTTCACTTAAAGAACTTAAACGTCTAAGAGAAATCTTTTTGACAAACACAAATTTAATTTTGGATAGGAAAATATCATTAACTCAGTTGTGTTCTTCTAAAGAAATTTTATTCAATTTGCAGCAAACTGAAAAACATTTTTAGCTTGCCTGCAAATAATCAACTAAATGAGCACACATCTCTAGAGGCCGGTAGTCTGAGGGTTTGCCAGAAGCTTGTCATACTGGCAACCATATTTTAATCAAAGCTCATTTGCAGCAATTTCAGGTGCTAATTAAAAAGTTCTACAGGCAAGCACCCCATGAGCAACCTCAAGGTGAACACGTATTCATAATTAGGTGTTAAACACCCATCTATCCTACTACTAAAAGAGAAAGCTGGATTTCTCATCTCTTTAAAATTAATAATGTTGACCCCAGATTTGCCATGAATTTCTGTTGCTTTTAAATTCAAAAGATACCTCATCTTAGTCAAAATGAATAACAAACAATTAATGGCTAACTTAGATATCCTATAAATGAAATTTGAGTTCAGCACCATTATGGTGGTGATACATTTTATAATTTCCAATGATCATCATCAAATTGCCAATGAAGTCCACTTTACTAGGTCCACTTTTGAGTGTATAAATGGGAATGCTTTTACAGGATGTTTATACTCCCTTATCCCTTCCAATGCTGAGGCTACTTTTGTCCAAAGCACAAAAATGCAATTATTTTTGAAAAACATCGAAACCCTGTCATGTTGGTACACATTTGAAAGCTCCCACTGAGTACTCTCAGATGAGTACCCATTTGCCAGGGTTTTGGTCATTCTTTAGGGTTTTTGCATCTTTTTGTATTGGCAAATTAGCAACCAGCAGCATAAGGGTTAATAACACAGGCATTGATATAAAATGATGTACTTCGTCATTGTCACTTTTGGTTAAGTCTAGCTGCGGCGTTTACTAATCCATGATAATCCATGATAAAAGCCAGCCAGTGACCAAGGTGTGCACTCGGTAAACCCTCTCCGCAAGTCTGACACTTTAAGTGAAGAAATGATATCTGATTAGTGGGAGGGGTGATGGAGGTTCACAGCAAGCAAATAGAGCGAGTGAGAGGAGTTTCTCTAACTTATGCGCCGACACTTGCTGAGAATGTCATTGCTGTGAGGCCATTATGCCTAGTGTGCCTTAAAGCCATGTCGGTATCTCTGTGATTAGGTTGATTTTGGCCAGGACTGATGCGTTGTCATAGCAGGGTGGCTGCGGAGTGCTGGAGGAGGCAGAGGGAGACGGGGAAGGAGGTCGTTAGAGAGATGCCTGGCCAGGGATGATGGTAATATGTGCCCGGGTGTGATAGAGAGAAGGCTGCTGGGGACTGTAGGGCAGCAGAGAAGGCCACAGCACCCACACTATTGTTATTAACCCTATGCTGCTGGTCACTAATTTGGCTAATACAAAAAGATGCAAAAATACCTGAAAAAATGACTGAAACCCTGGCAGATGGATACTCATCTGAGAGTACTCGGCAAGAGCTTTCTAATGAATACAAATATGACAAGGTTTAGATCTTTGCATCCTTTTGTTTGGGATGAAAGTAATCTTAGCATTTGAAGAGTTAAGCACACCTAGCTTCTCCACGCTATCATCCTATGTATAAGCATCAAAGGCCAGTGCCTTCATGGAGATTCATCATAGCAACACCTGAAAAGAGGCCCTGGAGGGTTTTACTGTAAATCTAAGCAGGCCCTAGATAGATTATATAGCATGATCGACCTTTAAAAAGAGGTCTCTTTTAAGGGAATTTACTATAGCATCACCTTAAAAGAGGCCCCATGGAGGAGTTTACTATATATTTACCTGTCAATGCAGGCCCTATAAGGAGATAAACTATATAGCTTGAATTGTTAACAGAGCCCTTTTTCATAGCTATAGCGTTGCCTGAAAAGAGGCCCCATGGAGGAGTTTACTATATATTTACCTGTCAATGCAGGCCCTATAAGGAGATAAACTATATAGCATGAATTGTTAATAGAGCCCTTTTTCATAGCTATAGCATCTCCTGAAAAGAGGAACTCTATATTTCTGCATTAATATCTATCAAGGGCGAGGCCCTATGAGGAGATATTTAATTACATAACATGAGCTATAATAGAGATCTCTTTAAGGGAGTTTCCTGACTGACTGAAAAGACCTATTTTCGAATCAACTATATGACACTACTTTAAGCAACTAGTTGGCCTTGTTAGAAGATTTACTGTAGCATGACTTTAAACAAGGGGGCCATATTTTAGGTATTTAGTGTAAATATTACCTTGAAGGTCGTGGAAGGAGAGTATCATAGAAGCATCACAGAACTGAATTAAAGACCCCTGCAATGAGGGAATTCACTGTATTAGGGAGTTATTTGTATCAATTACCTTTTGGGGCATTTCGTATAATGTGACCTTTTGCCGGCTTGACTGTTTGAAGGGAGCATCTAAAATAGGATTCACTATATACCGTATTCGCCCGATTAAGCGCACTGTCTTGAATAAGCACACCCCCACCCCCCTATTTTTCGCCGATTTTGGGGGACCAGCAAGCGCCAAACATCGTCTCCTCATGTTAAATTTCCCCCCAGAAGTAACCCAAAGCAAATCACATACCTTTCCTCTTGCCTTATAACACCGCATTCGGCACTCATTGGGGGGTGCGCTTAATCGGGCGAATACGGTAGTTTGTCCTTTCAAAGGCATGCAGCAACGGAAAGAAATGGCCAAGATTTTCATCCAGCGCGTACTAGCCCTTCTCCCTGGAGTAAAGACTAAGTGCTAGGTATTAATTCAAATACCTCTGGGTGGCCATAAGTAAACGGCTGCATTTATCAGTGAATTAGTCCATGCCACACGTTCTGCTAAAAATGCAAGCGTTGCAATCTGTATTCAACAAGTAGGCGATAGATCACTCCATGTTGACTTGAACTTGAAGACCTGGCAGCCATTTCTTATGCAGGGCATTGCTCCAGCGTCACTCGCTAATGCAGGCGATTGGAAAATAGATGATATCGTTTTTGCAATAATAATGGATAATTCATTGGTAAACATTTGCACGTTTTGTCAGGGATTACAAGGTTTTATTCTATTTTTTATGATGCATACTCATTTCCCACGATGGTTGAATTATTAAGCATCTTGATTCATGTCATTGACCTTTTTGAATCTTTTACAGGCTCATGGCTGGTAAACCATTAGTAAAAGGGTCTGGTGTCTAATTCATTTGTAACATTATCACCTGAGTATTTTCCATAAAATGGAACCACATTTTTCACTTTCAAAGCTAATGAGTCAGCTAATTTTGCTTGTTCCAGAATGTCCTCCCCTTTTCACAGTTTCGCCTGAACTCTGTGTTCTCCTTTGCAATTCATGGTCCCAGATCCTGTACAAAGTGCAGATAGCAGAAGTAGTAATAGAATTAGTAGTATTAGTACTAGTTAAGTAAGAGTAGTAGTAGTAGAAGTAGTAGTAGTAGTAGTAGTAGTAGTAGTAGTAGTAGTAGTAGTAGTAGTAGTAGAACTAGTTAAGTAGTAGTAGTAGTAATAGTAGCAGTATAGTAGCAGCATCAACAGAAGCAGCAGTTGTAGTAGCAACAGTTGAAGTAGTAGCACTCAAAGATACAAATTTGTTGTTGAAAACACCCTAGATGTTACAATGTTAACATTGTATATTGTTTTGTTCATAAACAGTTAATAAGACAAACATTGAATGATAGCTCATTGATCTTTTATAAGTATATCATCCCAAAAACTCATTTTCTGGCTTAAAACCACAATCAGGTTCCCAGTTGTGTAGCAAAAAGTCTGATTGGAAAACATCTTGTTGAGGAAATAAATCAGCAAAGCTGTCAGGTAATCGTGCATTGTCATGCAATAGTCAGGAAACGTTTAGAGCAATCAATCAAAGATTGAAAAAACTTTGCAATGGGGATGTATGTTTTCACATGGTATGTTTTTTTTGGCAGGTAAACATTTTCCAGTTTGCGTGGCATTTAGTAATTACATGCTTCCATTTTTCTGACAGGGGAAATCAAAATCAGGTGCTGGAATAGTTAATGAAAATTGTAGAATTAATCATTAAAGTTGGAAAGAACAAATTATTGTTTTAGAAATGCAATGGGACATTCAAGAGAGAATCTAGATTGTTTTGGTATTTTGGGAAATAAGAAATGGGAGAATCATACTAAAAGTCAGGTAAGGCGAACATTGTTGATTTGAAAATGGAGAGTATTCTTAGTAAAATCTATAAAGAAGAATTTCTCGTAGGTGTGGAAATGAAGAACTAGGAGAACTTGATATATGGAAATATAAAATCTATTGTTGACACATGGAAACGGGAGAATTCATGTAAAAGATCTGTTGTTGTTTTGGGAACTGGAGGTCAGTTTTATGAAGCTTTCTAGAAAGGTACAAAAATTGCCATTTTTTAAGATAAAGTGATATAAGACACAGTAAAAAGAAAAAGCAGCATTTTGCGTTTTAGAGACCTGTGTTTCACTTTTAACAAAAATATCCCAACACCTATCTTTATGTGCATTAGAAAAATCTAAAATTCTAAAGGATCAATAGTATACAAACTCACAAAGTAGGTCTTTTGGTATTTGCCGTTATCCTCTAATTAGTTTGAGGAACACTTTTGTAAACCATTTTTGAGTCTGTCCTAGCTAGTGACTGCTATTCTATTACCTTTAAAGAATTTGTTTTGTAACACCTGTAGCACTACAAGGCCGTTACTGGATTAAACCTGGTTTATACAGAATATATATTTCGGTCACTGCACTCTGAAACAATCCTTATTTAATGAAATCATGTGTGCATTACATGCCGGCTAACATGGACAAATGGATGTGGTGTCAGTTGTAGGAGAGGTGATTATTTTGCCTGCCTTGCTTGTAGCGGTGAGTGCCGTGCCCGGGGAATAGATATTCAGCTGGCAGACCATGCAGGAAGAGCAGCGCGCTACCAAGGAGCCAGCACATGACACCTTCACTGAGCAGCGAGTGGTTCGCGCCGAAACCTCGCCAATAAAATACCAGTCGGGGAATACGAAAACAGATGTGTCAGTGAAAGGATGTGATTTTCCCCTCGTCAGGTCATGTGTTGCATTTTGAATGCTTCAAGTGGCTATTTCATTGCACACTTTGACTTGTTGCAGTATGCAAGGTAGCACATCAATCTGTATGCCATTTGTAGAATACCCATTCTATACCCATGCAGCGCAATATAAAAGTGTAGTCAATGCTGCTAAAAGTCTCTGGACTGGACCATTTGAGGACAATAGTGTGAGATCACTTCTGATACTACCATTTCTGCTTGAAGGTTTTTTGGATAATGCCTTTTCTGGGAAATGGATAAGGGATTAAAGGGTGTGTCAATAGTTGTTGGCATGTTTTGGGGAAAGTTTTACCATCCATTTGATACAGTGCAATCCAGAGATACATTGCACTCTGACATTTTAATCTATATTTTTAGATGCTTAAAAGACATGAATTTGTTAGTTGTTTCTCTACTAGGAAGTGGATCAAAATTAGCCAAAAAGGAGCTGAATAAGGTTTGGTAAAGTAAATATTTTTCCTTAAGTTGTGTTATTGCAATGCTGATCAAAAAAGCCAAAAAAAGGCATCCCGGTAAGACCACTTTTTTGGTACTCATTTGCTATGTAGAGGCTTGCTTTTTTATTAAAATGTTCTAAGGTTCACTCAAGTGCCCTATAACTTTGAAATTAAGCACTTGTTGGCATACTACGTGAAGGAGAGTTGTTGGTTAAGGTTTTATTGAGATTTCTCTTTTCAATTCTTATTTCAAAGTTGCTTTTGTCAGAGAGATTTTGTCAAAATGGTCATGCCACGTTCATGTTCTCAATGAAAAGAGTATTGCCACTTTATATGGAAACTTAAACTCTTAAACACACATATATATATATATATATATATATATATATATATATATATATATATATATATATATATATATATATATATATATATATATATATATATATATATATAATAATATATATATATATATATATATATATATATATATATATATATATATATATATATATATATATATATATATATATATATATATATATATATATATATATGCCTAAGGTGTCATCCTTTTAAGTTCTCTTAATAATGCTGGCTCTAAGCTTTATTCAATATTCAATTCCCCAGCTGTCACTCTGAGAGATACACTTACTCCGGCAGAGATACAAAGTAGGAATGCCATGTATACTATGTGGTCATCAAGATCATAAATGCTAGCTTTGAGATCTCTCCAATATTCACATGCTATACATCTACTGTATGGGATAAAGAATGGGTATGCCATACCCCCCGGGGCTGATCCTTAAGCTGGGGCTTTACATGGGATTATATATAAGTTGGCTGTAGATTGAAATGGCACCACAGGATGTCATGCCTGATTTCCTCAGCAATACTTCAGATTACAAGAAGAAGAATGGGACCCAAGATAAGCTAGGGTTAGGCAGCATGATGTTGAGTTGTATTTGCCCTGATTATTTTGCACAGATGCTTTTCTAGTCATTTCTTTGATCATTTATCAACTGTGTTAGAATGAGATTTTCATTCATGTGTATGTCTCAGACTTGAACCTCTGCCTTTATTGTTTTACAGTCCACAGACTTACAGATGTAACAAAAAAACATATGTGTTGTGACCAATTGAGCCTATCAGATATTTCACTTGAATTATTTTTGATACAAATTGTATTCAAAAACCAATAAACTCCATTAAGTAATTTAGTCTATTGTGGTCTACTCTTAGCTATTGCAATAAGGGCTAATATAGTAGTCCCACTAATTGACAATATTCATAGCTCTTATCGAACTACAGTCCCCAAAAATTGTTGTGCTGCAGGACTTATTGACTGTGCTCCGGGAATAAAACATTTTGACACCCTTGCGCTGGGGTTTGGTGATTATATCTACAGTGCTGACATTTAATTCCTGCACTTAATGCATTGGCCGCCCAGGCATTATACACAACTGCTGCCCAGTTTCTTGGGCATAGATGCTTGGGTGACCTCACAATTGAACGTAGCTTTTGCAAGGTATGGGGGTGATTGACATGCTTGGCTTTTGTTTTTGACGTTAATAATTGGTGTTTGTACAACCAGGCACTGGCAGATGTCCGATTGACTGATGGAGGAATTGGATATCTGTACTGTTATGTCCTTCTTTAAGAAGCGTCCAGGTCTGTCATGTGATGGCTCGTTGATGGTTACAGATGGTCATTGAGGTCTGAGCTTATAATTGCCTATTAGAGTGATTGATTTGTTTTGATCTGTTGGGAGCCACTGCATGATTTATCAGTGCTGTATTGGTACTCATTACCTGTTGGCTTCTGCTGTGTAATACTCTCACCATGGAACAGGAGCCGTAACCCATATGCTGCTAGTGGCTAATTTGGCCTATGCAAAATGATGCAATAAATCTGAAAAATGACTGAAACCCTGGCACATGGGTACTGACATATGAGAGTACTCAGCAAGAGTTATCCAATATATACCAACATTATAGGGTTTAGTTGGTTTTAAAAAATCTTTGTGTTATTGTGATTTGGACTAAAGTAGCCGCAGCATTGGAAGGTTACATTCTAGTAGTGCATGTACAGCTCTACTGTACTATATGGGAAACCGGCATTACTAAAGGGAGCGCCATCTAAGGTTGAGGGATTTCATCAAGGTCTGAACTTTTTCAGCCAAAGCCACCACTGGTTTTGTCATTTAAATTTAATTCTAAGTAACAATACAGCATATCCTTTTTCAATCAGTCTACACTTACTTCCAATTTGCTTGGAAAAAGGTATTTTATATTTTAGTCTATCACTATCATTTTACACATAAATATATTGTATTGTTCTGATGGTTTGTAGTGTATTGTCCATTGACCAGTTCACTCCCTCCCCCACTGACTGTCTGAAAAAGGTCTGTCCATTTTGGTAGTATCTTTATGCCAAATATTTTTGTTTGGTATTTCATGCTAAATATTTTTGTAAAGTTGCACCAATATTGCAGTATAATATCAGCCTTAGTGACAAGGAATTTAGGTGTATTATTTTGTCTGTGATGTTGAGGCTATATACCAATTATTATAATGGTGAATGAAACATCCAGGGAGAAGTCAACCATATGCCTAGTTTCAAACCTTAGCAGTAACTGTGAAAGACAGCAGAGAGTTGATTGCAATTCCTAGACCACTTGGCCATCGGGGCAGGGAAAAGTCACTGGCTACTTTTTCATGTACCTTAATTCAAACCTTAGCAGTTATTGTGCAAAACAGCAAGAAGTTGGTGGCAATTCCTAAACAACTTGGCCATCGGGGCAGCCCCTATTAGTGGCAGGGAAATATGATGTAAGTGGTTATGACCAGTTCATTGGAGCGGTCTGGCCAAAATGGAGATGACATATACCTAGAAGGTTGAGTGTAGGAATCTATCAATTTCATCGTAATCTAATGCATATTTCTACTGGTGGAGAGAAGTGGAAGTCAGAATCCATTTTCTCCACGGCAAGAAGAGCACTCAGTGTTCCCATCCCCCTCCGTAACCTGACACTTGTTTCATTACCCCCTAAGAGAGTGCTCAATCCAATTTGCTGTGCAATGGCCCAGGGCTTTCTCTTTAGATACCCATTTAAGCAACCCATGCTCTACATGCTGCTCATATTTGCCTTGGGTTCTGTACCCATTAATATGTGCATACACTCAATGCACACACTTCTTCGCATTGCTTGCACTAGCTTTTCTGTAATAACCAATTAAGCCTCAGCAAATTGCAGAATAACCTTTTTGTTACCATGGCTCCTTGCACAATATCTGTTGGATTAGGAAATTTTACGGTTTGTGTAAATGCATTTTTTCCTAGGGAATACATGATGTTATTGAGTGAACCTATAATAGTAGTATCTTCAAGTGAGGGAAAGATTCTTGGAAATAGACAAAGCTACAATGTCAAGAATGTATGTACGACTGCTACTTACTACTACTACTTC
Source organism: Maea johnstoni (assembly GCA_963942565.1). Classification (NCBI taxonomy): domain Eukaryota; kingdom Metazoa; phylum Annelida; class Polychaeta; order Spionida; family Magelonidae; genus Maea; species Maea johnstoni. Next base: position 22,620,837 of record OZ012684.1, read on the forward strand.
TACTATTGCTTTTATTACTGTTACTACTACTACTACTACTACTACACCTACAACTACAACTACTACTACTACTACTACTCCTACTACTACTACTACTACTACTACTACTGCTACTACTGCTACTACTACTACTACTACTACTACTACTATTAATACTACTACTACTATTAATACTACTGCTACTACTACTACTACTACTACTACTACTACTACTACTTTTATTACTACTACTACTACTACTACTACTTTTATTACTACTACTGCTACTACTATACTACTACTACTACTACTACTACTACTACTACTACTACTACTACTACTACTACTACTACTACTACTACTACTACTACTACTACTACTATTAATACTATACTGCTACTACTACTACTACTACTACTACTTTTATTACTACTACTACTACTACTACTTTTATTACTACTACTGCTACTACTACTACTACTACTACTACTACTACTACTACTACTACTACTACTACTACTACCACCACCACCAGCACTACTACTACTGCTACTATTACTGCTACCACTACTACTTCATCACCAGCAGACATTCAACTGTATAAAAACATTCAAAACAAATTCTTTATATCCAATTGTCAAAGTTATCATGCAAAATACAAAAAAAAACTGTCTTTCCTCATGCTGAATGTATTATTAAGTTGAACAATCCATTGCGCAGTGTGAATGTATTATTAAATTGAACTATCCATTGCGCAGTGTGTAATCTGTTCCCCTCAGAATAACACCTCCATGGGCTTCTATTGCTTATATAAAGATAAATCGGTTGGATTTACATGAACATAAAGCTGCATGAGATTTTCAAGCTGAAAAGCTGAAAACATGTTGTTGTTTTCGTCATACTATAAATTATTGATCTCACTAGTCAATGACCTCAAGAAACTTGTGCTGAAAAGGCAACAAGTGGAAACTGGGGTATTTGCTTGATTTATAACATCCACTGCTGTGATAAGAATACATGATGAACTCAATGAAGGCCTCGTGCATTGCTTCATTCAATTCAGTATGCGCCATTGGGAACTATGTTAGCTTAAAAAATCATATTGATATCATTTTTGAGGATAACAGTGTGATCTAAGATTTCCAAGAAAGGTTTGATTTATTCTAAGCTTTGAGAATCTGAGAATCCATGAAAAGTATGGCATATTCTAAGAAAAATCAGAGATTTCCAAGGAAATTATGGCATACTCGAAGCTTTGACAATGGGAGATTTCCAAGGAAAGAATGGCATATTCTAAGCTTTGAGAATCTGAGATTTCCATGAAAATTATGGCTTATTCTTAGATTTGATAATTTGAGATTTCCAACTATAACTTTGTGAAGCTCATGTCTTAAAGAAATCTTGACATATTCTAAGATTTGGGAATATGAAATTTCTAAGAAAAACATGGCTTATTCCTAGCTTCAGGAAGATAAGGTTTCAAACTATTTCAAGCTTTATTGTGATGAGTGTTCATCTCATTAACTCCTAATTCACTTGCTAATCAGACGTATTGTGTTCCATTATTTGATTGTTATTCAGATGGTTAAGGTTTCTGTCTCTCTTCAGTTTGAAGGCTACTGTTACAGTGAGAGTAAAATTGTCTTACAAGTATACCCAGCATTTATCTAATTGATGAAATGAATCCAATGTTTCCTTTCATGTTCATGGCCAATACTTATTAAGGAATCTGCCAGAGGACAACTTCCTTATCAGCTGATTAACCATTATGCTGCTGGTGGCTAATCTGGCCAATACAAAATGATGCAAAATACCTGAAAGATGACTGAAACCCTGGCACATGGGTACTCATATGAAAGTACTCAGCGAGAGCTATCCAATGAATACCAACACAACAGGGTGTCAATGGTTTTCCAAAAAATCTTTTCGTCCTTGTGCTTTTGACGAAAGTATCCTCAGCATTGGAAGGGTTAAGTTGCCTCATTGTCTCTCTTCAGTTTGAAGGCTACTGTTACAGTGAGAGTAAACTTGTCTTTCAAGTATACCCAGCATTTATCTAATTGATGGATGCACTGACTTACCAATGCTGTCTTTCATCTTCATGGCCAATACCAGGAATCTGTCAGAGGACAACTCCTTAATATCGGCTGATTAAGCTGCTTGAGTAAGACATCAGATTTGATGGGTATAATTGATGAAGTCTCAGATGTAGTTTCCATGGTAATTGATCCTGATTAGATTAGTGGAGTCATTGGGACAGCTGGAAACAGCTTGCCTTAAGTTATTGACGAGAAAGTGTTCTTTGTTGTGATTAGCTTGATAATTGATTACCCTCAGTAGGGTTGAGAAATTTGCCAAATTGCTAATTAACTGCATACCACTTTTTGAGACTTTTATCTGAATTTCAAAATTTTCACTGAATGGTCAATTCATAGTAGGTGGCTAGTTGTACAGGGTGTTTTGTTGATTTTAAGTATTTAATTGTACTTCTACTTTGTCCTTTAAACCATTCACACTCAGGGAGGCCAAAATAGGCCTGACAATTTTGAATATATTTTTCTTTCAAAAGCATTTTTTGAAAGATATTTAAAGGAGAAATATTTATCACAACATTACCAACAACTCTCCCTCAAATATTTTGTAAAATCACTGTCAATTCCAAAGTTATTTTCAAAATTATCACAGATCCAGACGACAATTGATGGAGGAACTCTTAAGCATTAATGGGTTAAGACCAGCAGCCTGGTGCAGACAGCCCACAGTCCCCATGTGTGGACCACCTGGCTGACATTTGCAGACAAAAACTGGCCAAATCAAATCAGCCTCTATGTTTTCCTCTTCGACCAGAAAAGGCCTTATGATAATTAATTGTTTTGGCAACCAAAATGCTAAGTACTTTGTTACAAAATGTCAATACTATTTTGTTTGCTCTTTTTGGTATCATATATATGTTGGGGTAGTTAAACCATCAAAATAGCCCTATTAGGCTGCTTGCAATAGTCTACTACTAAATAATACATAAAGATGTATTTTCTTAAACTTCTTTCCTTAATTGTGAGTTTGTAACTTTAAAAATGAACAAACCCATTATCTTCCTTAACTAGATCTTATCTTACCAAATGAAGCTGGGAATAATGCTTAGGAATTCTAAGGAAAATCTGAGGATTACCTAAAAATTCTGTGGTACATTTGGCATAGGCGGCGAGGTCCAATAATCTTTTGAGAGTACTAAAGATTCGACATCTCCACTGAAGTGTTCAGGGAGTGACAATGATTGTGATTTTTCCTGAATATCATGAACCCAAATACCTTCATCTAAGCGTGTAAAAAGTCAATGTTAAGCTAAGCGTCTTTCATGTGTCCTGAATAAGCCTGATATATTACGTAATGATGAGCAGAAACCTTTCATGTGTAGAAAACTTGCCGTGCGCGGTGAAGTGCGCATTAAGGAGCATTCCCACACATGTAAAACACCTGGCCCCAGGTGCTCTGTGAGTTAAACGAGTCTGCGGGTCAGAGTTGTTCCGCTCATCAGGTAATTAACCTAGCCTCTCTACTGCCTGGCATGATAAATCGATTGATCTCGTGCTCGTCTGGGATCTACATCACCGTGATGTATCGCGGACATTCCAGGTAAAAGCAGGACGATATTTCAACACGGCATCCAGCTGGAAATGGCCTGCCTTGCCCCCACTTCACCAGCACGACCTTAGCATCTACATCATTCTACTGCAACCGCTAATTAAACTGTGGAGGCTACTAAAACAGCGCTGATTTTTTACACTGTAGAGAATCCATCTGGAAAAATGGACATTACTGCATTACTGTCTGACCTCTAATTACACCTTGAATGGTACTTAACCCATTAGTGCTTAAGACCATCATACACAAATTTTCGTCTGGATCTATGATACTTTTGGAAATAACTTCCAAAATAAGAATAATTTTACAAAATATTGTTGTTGGTATTATTATGATTGACATTTCTCCTTCAAAAGTTTTTCCAACTATGCTTTTCCTAGTAAGATTTTACCAAAATTGTCAGGCTTTTTTTGGCTGCTGTGAGCTTTAATGGGTTAAAACACTTTTTTGGATGCATAATTCATCTTGGAAAGTATTCAACTTCACCATTAAATGCATCACTCTTCAGTGTCTAATTTCACTTTGGAAAGTACTAAAAGAATGCTCTTTTTACACACAAATTTACACACAGAGATTTTCTCAGAATCACTAGGTTAATTTTTTTTATCAAATGCTATTATCTTGAGAATCATGATAAAGTAAGGTGAATTATGGGATTTATTTGTGAGTATATATAAGGTTGTCACTGGGGTTTATGTGTATATGCTACAACTACACCCTTTTTCTTATAGTCTTACCTACTGTGACTGTCTATCACAGTAGGTGACTGTCATCACTCAACAGAATTCAGCAGACCAACAAAGACAAATGCAGTAGAAGGTTTTGAGAAGAAATATGTAAATTTATTTTAGATGATCTCAGTTTGACACTGCCCACCATCAGAAACTTCACTCACAAAATATAAGGGGGAGTTTCAATGCAATATCCGAGATATTCTGTGGTATTCAAAGCTACAATTGCATGGTCCTGATGTTCCCAACTCTTTAGAAATTACCTCTTGCAATTGAGTAACGGTTGGGTGTATTTGGGGCGATTGTGTCACTGACATCCTGACTGTCTACTTTAAGTCTTAAGGGTGTGAATGATTGCCCCTCATCTCCGTGCCATGTCTGTAAGACAATAAACCTGAGGGGCTTAAACCAGGCCTGGACTGCCTCATATCTTCATGCCTCGCTAGCTACATTAGCCTAAGGTGATTGATCACTCAGCAATCATTCAAATACAAACCATTCTCAGGCGTCCTCTGCTAAATGATATTTCTAACCATTTATACATCATGGGGGCCATCTAATTCTGGCATGCTAGGAATGGTGTTTATTTCACTTCATCAGGTGTGCCGGTATTTTTCTCTTGGGAGATTTAAAGGTCAGGCCCCCTGGTGGCCAAATGAGAATTAATTGGGCTGCCTATTTGTTTTCTTTGCCCACAAAACAGATGAGGCTAGCTAGATTATAGGGGTTGCGTTTTAACCCTTATCCTGCTGTGAAACCTATGAGCACTGCTGCACACCATGACAATTGTTGTGGTTAGCAGGATAAGGGTTAACTTATTCATATTTGGAAATCTCCTTGACAAGCTTAGTCTGGATTTCATGCACATTTAAAAACAACTTTGGAATCAAGGTTCATTTCACAAAATACATGCTGTAGAGTTGTTGGTTGGATTCTGATCAACATTCGTCGGTTTTAGGGCGCTATAGGCATCAATGGGCTAATCCTTTTGCTTCTAGAGTGCAGCATAATATATCAACTTCGAGCATAAAACAAATATTCAAATATCTGAGTACTTTCAGATGTGCCAGTGTTTCAGTAATTTTCCAGATTTTTTGCATCATTTTGTATTGATCAAATTAGCCAGCAGCTGCATAAGAGTTAAAGGGTACTGCATGCATACCTGGTAACATGGTGAAACATAAAATTTTTGCCTCCTCAGCAGTCATGAAGACTAATTTTTACTATCACTAGCCCACTGGGCAAGTGAATTTTTTAACTTACTAGTCCAGGTCAGGCGAAGACTGTTGCAAATGGCGGGATGTAAACAAGACGACGACAAGTGAGCATTTGTTCTTAGATTTTCCTTTTTATTTTTCAAAACAAAGGGTTCTGGGTGGGAATTTTTATATTGAGGGGTGGGGAATTGTTCACTCGCCCAATGGGCGAGCATATTTTGACTCTAACTCGCCCAATTTGAAAGAAACTCGCATTGGCTAGTGGGCTAGTGTTAGTTTTTATCACATGCTCCTCAGTCCAGGCACCTATTTCCCTAAAGCTACCTTAATATCTGTTCATTTTGTGTTTTCAAAACTTAACATTCTTAATTTTTAAACTGCTTCAATTCTTGAAGTCATGCCAGAATTATCTCAAAATTGCAAACACGGGCAGACACATTGTCATGGTGATTTGAAATTCTACTCAATAGTGCTGGAATGAATATTATCTGCACTTTTTAATGAATAGCTTATCTATTCAACAAATAACTGTTCAAGCGGCTGATCGATAACATATGGAGCCTTCCTTTTTCTCCAGAGTGATAAGTGGGGATTCCCCATTAACCCTCTTGGGCCACATGTAAACCCAAGGTTGTTCTATCTAGACTGAGTCGCTCCTCTGAGAGTAATATTTCTTCTCCCCGGCTATTGTTTAATTGATTACTTGAATGGGCTTGTTGAAGCAAGAATCTCTGAAGGGGATCATGCTCATATATCTTGTCTGGAAATATCTGCATTATAAAGGCTTTTCAGCATATCCACCAACAAGGTATCCAAAATCTAGAAACTAGTTGCTGGTTAGTATTTCTATATTATCCATTTCATAGATAATATAGGAATACTTGAGAATTAGCTAATACTTGCCTCATTTTTCGTGTTATTATATATCTGCCATTCAGGTCCTATGATTATTCTTTTGACAAATTCCATCTGAATGCTATTCCTAGTAAAAGAGTTATATGATAGAAGACCGTTTGTTAGCAAGCATTCCTATTTCTGGAACATGCAGCAAAATGATTGATAGGTCGAATGATAGTGATTTTTCAAAACTGCCAACAGCAACTATCAAAAAGCTGATTGGCATTTCATATTTGTGCTTATCATCGGTTGCATTATCCTGATTTATATATTGTCCTTTCTCACTCATTTTTTCTGTAGTTCATAAATCTGTGGGTGGCTCGTGTATTAATGAGCAACTTATGTTATTTGAGCAAAGTGGAAGTTTCATCAGGGCCACAAATCCAGGCGAGATTGCCTGCCTTCCTGTTTTGCCTCAGTCATTTCTACTGCATTAGCCAGATGCTGCTGAAAACAACGTGGGTTACACGCGATGAATGCCACATTGGGCTACATTCCCTCGGCCTTGTAACTACTGTAGGCACGTAGCATGTTCTCTAGTTAGTATTGTTAGTTGAGGTGTGAGCGATAAGAATCCATTGCTTGTACCATGCTTACTTATCCACCTATAGATTGATCCAAACATCAAAAATCAGACTCGGTATTATCTGTGTTACTCAGCATTTTTCCTCAAGAATACAGATAAGGCCTAGAAAAAAATTGTTTGTTTCCTGTAATGGTCCGAAAAAAAATAGGATAGGTAGGTTGGTAAAATGTATATATTTTTTAGGATTATTTTTTGTTCAAAAGTGCATGTTTTATGCATGTTTTATATTGGGAGTTGGGAGGGTGGAAACAACCCTTAGGGTAGGGATTTTTCTGAGTAAAAATTTGTTAGGGTAGGGTCACAGGAAAGAAACAACTTTTTAAAGGCCTAAACAGATTAGAGAACTGTAAAGATGACCACACTCATAACAAAATTCAGTCAATGGTTTATACCTCCATGGTATGATTGTGACATGGCCATTAGATATTGCGCCCTTGCTATTCATGTACAAGGATGTAATAGCATGATATTAAGGTCAAATATCAGATGCTATTTATTTATCTGAATTCATATTTTTGAAGAAAAAAAACTTATTTTGGTTGTTATAGAGCAGGGTCTGACACTAAGATTTCAGGCTAGGGCCTGAATCAGGTCTTTTGATTATAATAAGCGGTCAAAAACAGGATTTCTGGTTAGTATACATACTATTTTGGGCCCCTAGTCTGAAAAATCTAGGGGCTCAAAGCAAAATCTAGGGGCGTATGCCCCTGGGCCCATGGGAAAGTCTAACCCTGTAGAGAGAGGTCATTTTAGATGATTGTCCAAAATATTCTTGTTCCATTACACCTTCCTCCCACTGAAAGTTTGCTTGTGTGTGCAATAGTTTGAAAGGATATCAAGTTATCCATTCTAGATGTTTCTTCTAATAGTGTGTTATGCCATAGTGAAGACAGGGGATGCCCCTACAGCCAAGTGGTCTAAGGATTTCACAATGACTTCTCACCACTACTAAAGGTACAGTATTCAAATGGAGCTCAAGCAGGTGAGGATGTTGCAAGTGACTTGAAGTTTACCACAATGTTTACTTGTTTACTTAATCACCCAGATTAATCATAATTTAGCTGTAATATGGCAAAAACAATACCAAAAATAAAACAACAACAAATTTCCAATGCAATGGACATGTTGAGCAGAAACATTGAGAAATATGACATGAAATGGTGATATTTGATCTAGCCCCTAACAGGATTTGTGCTATTTGTATGATAATTAGTTGGGGGGCAGCAAAAGGGAACCAGGAAGTGTCAGAGAATGTGAAAATGCTAATTATCACTGAATGCCATAGGTTGAGATGAGTCTGGGATCATCCAGTCTAGCTACTAGGCATTACTGTGTTTTATTTTAACATACATAAAGTTATGCCTTCACCTATACTACATAAGGGTTTGTGGCCTATTATATGTTAGACATTTAGTTCACACAAATACCACACGAGGGGCTTGTACTGGCATATTTCCAACTACCCTCCTAGCATACTGCAGTGAAACCTATATATCCACAAGGCAGGACATCTATCTAAATATGGCCTGGGAGGCAGGCTATAATAGGGGTCATCGAAATCTGTGTCCTGGAGAGCAGTGTTCAGATGAACCCCCCCCCCCCCCCCCCCCCCTAGCATACTGCAGTGCCATCTATCCACAAGGCAGGACATCTAAATATGGCCTGGGAGGCAGGCTAGGGGTCATTGAAATCTGTGTCCTGGAGAGCAGTGTTGGGAGGAACTCGCAGCGATATCTCAGCCACCAGGGCTGCCTGCTGGGAATCAATAGAACGGCCTGATGCTGAAAAGCAGAGATTAGGTTATAGGGACAATGGGGGAATCACCGTAGCAGGGAAACAGCACTGATATGCACTGATTGCACATACCTTCTCTCACGGGAGGAGACAAAATCTCAGCATCAACTCCAAGTGGAATATTTAACCTGGATCAGTGTACATTCTCGGTTAACCCCATCCGTTTAGCACTGCTCTAAAAACACTAGATTTTGGCGACATCTTTTGGCTTTAACCCTTATTTTGCTAATGGCTATTTTGGTCCATGAAAATAATGCAAAAAACCTTAAACATGACATACCCATGGAGGCATATGGGTACTCACCTGAGATGCATCATTACTATTATGTAGCAGTAATAATGAGGGCAGTCATTGGTATAATTCTGTTAGGATTCTTAAATAGTAATAAATATAAGGGCAGGCAATGGGCAGTTAAAATTGGATGGGTATAATCATTCTTTTTTATATTTCAGTACTATAAATATTTTGAGTTTGTACATTGATACAACCCTATTATAATTAATGTCCCTTTATCATATCAAAATTGCATTGCCCTATTGTTTCATCAAAATACTTTTGGTGATTATTCATTGTGTGCATCAAAGGTGTTAAGTTTCTTATTTTAGTGTGTACAATTTATCTTCCATTAAACAAATATTTGCAAATCGGACAGTTAGTTATGATTTGTTGTGTACTTAAGTTGTTAAGCGAATTTGTGTTATGCAAATGAACATAAACAACCTGCGCAGTAGTTCTGATACATTAGTCCTCATTAAAGGTGTCTACACCCTCCTAAATGGATGTTTTATTTGGATGTACATAAGTGAGAGCTGTTGTTTATGTAGTTTATTGGTTCGAACATGACTCTTTTATGTGCCTGCTGGTGATTTATGACTAGCCGTAACCAAAATGTTAATGTGCAACAAGTTGTTAATTTTACGCTCTCGCTTGAGGTAGAATAATATTGAGTCTGACAATTTCTGGTCTCCATTCAAAATCCCTAATATCACATGTAGCTGAGACTTTACAGGAAATCATAGGATTTTCTTAGGAATTTCTTTATTTGATTAACCCTTATGCTACAGGTGGCTAATTTGGCCAATACAAAATGACGCAAAAAAACTGAAAATTTTCTGAAACCCTGACACATGGGTACTCATCTGAAAGTACTCTGCAAGAATTTTATGATGAATACGAACATGACAGGGTTTAAACGTTTTTCAAAAAACTTGTGCTTAAGACAAAAGTAGCCTCAGCATTTTAAGGGTTATGGGATTTGGACAAGAAAGTTCGGACCCAAATCCAGTAAGGCAAATTTCACCCATAGAAATGCAGCTAAAGTTTTGCATGAAATCCCAGCTCTTTTTTTAGTATTATCATGGGACAATCACCAACAATGTTTGCATGATAAGGAGGGCAAATTCCAGATTTAGATGCACCAAGGGGCATTCAGATTTCTAAAGGACTGTCCCTCTTTTTGTTTTGGATTGGTCAAACGGCAATTTGAAAAATGATAAAACTTAATAACCTATAAAGTCAAACCATATGTCAATGGAAGTAGTTTGACCAATCAAATCTCTAAGTTGTAACATTTTCTGAATGAAATAACTTGGTTGACTGATTTGCAGTCAATAATCCAGCAATGGCAATGAATTCTTATTATTCCATTATATTCTCTATACTCATCTGTGCAACCTGCACAGTAAGCCTAGTAGGATCTACGGGTGATCTAATATGATTAGTCACCTGACACTTAGCAAGCACTAGGTCAAGTACACATAGCATACTATCAAGGAGATGTCACTAACTGCTAAGATATCAAATACTAGTGTTCGAAATCGGTCACAATTTTCAAGATCAATCATCGGTCCATCTGAACGACCGATGATCGATTAATAATCAAAGTTGTATATGCGCAGTTTTCCTTTGGTAGTCTTGGCTTGTTCAATGGTTCTTGGCTCCATTTTTGTAAAGAAGCTAATCTAACTCTCTTTAAATACCCCTTGAACCCCTTAGTTTTACTTGTTACAGCACTGCTTGATATTAATTAAGATTTTGCAGGCTTTAGTGGAGTCTCTTAATTGATCAATAGGCTATTTCTAGATACAATTTATTTTTTCAAAATAATCAAAATAATCGATCTTATAAAATTGCAATCGATCATCAAAATCAGAGGTTGAATGAGCTTTTAATCGGCATGTCCGATTAATCGGACAATCCCTATTAAATACTGATAAAGTTTTAGAAAAAAAGAAATCATCTGAAATATTTCTGCATGGGATTCTTTATATCGGTAAAAAATGAAATGCCTAGGATGTTAATAATAAACAATTTATTGGATACTTAGGGCGTAAGAGCAATGAAATTATGTCATGAATGCATCTACAGGCACTTTAACATCAGTATTTAATGATAAGCCATGCTTATGTGTGTATTGAACTACATTATTGAATACTGAGGGTGTTAGAGCAAAAGGTTCTGTCTGGAATGTGTGTATCGTATTCTTCCGATTAAGCGCACATGCCCAAATAAGCGCACAGGGCCTATTTTTCACGGTTAGAGGGTGAATGACCAGCGCAAATGTCGCGAAAAACTTGTAAAACTTCCCCCCAGAAGAAGTAAGAATAGCAAAATTACATACCTTTCCTCTTGCTGTGTCTGCAAACAAGCGCTGAATTCCGCAATTTCAGCAGTTCCTTCGCGCTCTCACTGTTCATATTCGCCCCATGACCAAATGATGATCTCACGTGCGCGATTGTAGCTGCAAACGTCTAAGCTAACTGAACAGCGATAGCGCAAAGGCGCAATAATGGCCAATGCTCTCCGATCGGCAATCATTGAGGTGTGCGGTAAAACGGAAGATCACCAACACCCCAACCTCTATCTGCACCGTGCGCTTAATCGGAAGAATATGGTATATGAGGTTTTCAAACCAGTACACAATGATACATCTGGCTGGTTGATTAAACATTCGTTCTTGCACTCTCTGCATACAAACCAACTGATTGATCAGAGCCAATGAGTACTCTTTTGCTGATTGTACTTAATACATTGATTATAGTGCCCTGATATCAATAATTATGTTTAGAACCTTAATGTCTGTAAGAATCATTGTTTGAAAGCTGTGTGTTACACTACCTGGAGTGAAAGGCACAAGAAGTATCGTGTTGCTGAGTTCCTAGCTGCCATGCCTAATGTCACCCCCAAACACTTTCGTCTAACCTTAGAGGTCTTGATCAGTCATTTGGGTAGTCCCAAAATGATTGTTAGAAATTTATCAGTCATCAATGTTATATTTGTAATGTACTTGTTTTAATTTGGATATATATTTTTACACTTTGCAGTTAAAAAAAATCCAAAAGCAAAAAAATCTTCCAAGAACAAAAAGATTATTCAGTGACCTGGTGATTTCTGAACTGTTGAGAAAACTATTTTGAAAAATTGAGAAACACATTTCTTTGCCTTCTCATCACACTTGTATCCAGGTTGATGTAACCCAGTTCATTCCTGACAAACAAGCTAGCTGGGTTTCTTTCATGATTGCCGGCTCTTAATGTCAATCATTCATAGTCTCCACCTACACGCTGCTAATAAAGGCATCTGAGGTTACTTCATTATCAAATAGAGCCTGCATATAAAAAAGACTTGGTACCTTTCTGGCAAGTACATTCATGAATGGGGAAATTACAAACAAAGCTAGGTGGCAATTAATGCAAGGGTTGTACTAGGGACAGATAATTGGGAGCAACAGGTCATTTGGTGTTCTTCCTTCTGACTTGTGGTTATTCATGTTAACCCTTACGCTGCTGGTAGCCAATTTGGCCAATACAAAATGATGCAAAAACTTAAAAGAAGTGATTGAAACCCTGGCAGATGGGTACTCATCTGAGAGTACTCAGCGAGAGCTATCAAATGAATACCAGCATGACAGGGTTTAGATGGTTTTCAAAAATTACTGCTGTGTTGGGTAGAACAGTCAGCCACCTAGTGGGGAAAAATGGTACTATTCTCTACATGCCCCATTGCCTGAACACTATTCAACCTTGCCTTGGACAATTGGACAAAGCTTAACCCTATCTCATCTTGAGAGAACTCACAGTCTGACACACAAGATGACGATGATAGTTACATACAACATATATGAGAAATATCCAACTGAGAGTTGCTCAGTACTGATTGGGTTTCACAATCCCTCTTGAAATATTTTTGAATGATATTCCATTTAACCATTTATATTTGTTGTTGACATAATATTTTTGAAAGACATGCTAACCCTTATGCTGCTGGTGGCTAATTTGGCCAATACAAAATGATGCGAAATACCTCAAAAACAGTTGAAACACTGGCAAATGGGTACTCATCTGAGAGTACTCGGCAACAGCTATCCAATGAATACCAACATGACAGGGTTAAGATGCTTTTCAATTTTTTTTGCGTTCTTGTGCTTTTGACGAAAGTAGCCTTAGCATTGGAAGGGCTAATAGGTTTATTCAATATCTAGTCCTATATTTGTAGTGTGAGAGTGTTGGAAACAAATGATGCAATGTATATGTCACAGTATAAGCATTGGCTTCATATAAACTTTGATATTTCAGCATGTAAGGAGTTAGTACAACTGAAAGTATGTCTCATTACATGGACATTTTAACATTATAGAATATATCTGATGAAACACCACACAAAATTGGCTGGTCATGATTTAATTGCAATATGGTAGAATATATATAGCAAATATAAACAAAACTCTCTTAACTCCTAATGCTAAGCCTCAAATAGATCATGGTATAACCTCTGTATATTTATATTCAGTTCCGCATGCCCTCCCAAACCTTTATAACCAAAAATACTAGTAGGCTCCTAGCCCTTCCAATGCTGAGGCTACTTTCATTTAAAGTTCAAGGATGCATCTAGATTCTTGAAAACCATCTAAACCCTATCATGTTGGTACTCATTGAAAAGCTCTTGTTAAGTACTCTCAGATGAGTACCCATTTGCCAGGGTTTCAGTCATATTTTCGTTTTTTTACATAATTTTGTATTGGCAAAATTAGCCACCAGCAGCATAAGGGCTAGGAACCCCAATGAGCTTCTGTATCAATTGGCAATGTTTGGTGCTTTACTGGTCTTTGCTGATGCCTTGTCAATTTAAATTCTGATTAGGTAATACTGGCAATTCCAATAAGCAGATGTTGAATAAATGTGCAGTAGTACTAATGATATTCTATAGCCCATAAATAAACATGCTGGCATTTTTATTACAGTGCATTCATGATAACTAAGGTGATGAAATGCACATCAGTAACTAATTATGACAGTAATAAGTGTGCTTACTAGGATGGTGTGGAGTGTTTCACATCAATGTTAACTCTTTATTATGCCACCTAAATAGCAATATTGTCAGTACTTTTAGTGGTATTGCAGGAAATGTAGGCAGGCCAGGAACATGCAGTTTTCAGTGACACCATGGCAAAGTTTATAATATCAACTAAACATATATGCTTTATTCTATACTGTGAAGTATTTCACAGTTAACCCTTCCAATGCTAAGACTTCTTTTGTCCAGAGAACAAAAGTGCAAAGATTTTTGAAAACCATTTAAACCCTGCCTTGTTGGTATTCATTGGAAAGCTCTCCCTGAGTGCTCTCATATGAGTACCCATATGCCAGGGTTTCAGTCATTTTCAGTATTTTTGTATCATTTTGTAATTGGCAAAATTAGCATCCAGCAGCATAAGGGTTAATTCAAATGCCCTTTTTAAGATGGTCCAAAGTTGGTACAAACAAATCAGCCATAGCATGTTAATCCCTCATCCTTCTAAATGGCAGAATATTCTACCCTGTTCTTCAAAACACATCCTTGACTTGATACCCAACATTGTAACTCCAATAGTGTTTGGTGCATGCACAACTGCCATCTATTATAGAGATTCAGAACTAAAGTTCTACTAGAACTCACATCAGAGTCCAAAGAAGCTGGACTACTTTGGTGATCTCTCTCTCACAAAAGCTTTTTTGAGTATGAATAAAGGACAAAAATGAATTTGAAATCATGATATAGCTGTTTTGATATATTGTGAATTCATGCCCCATTCCTTTTTTGTTTATTTTCAAAAGTATCATATTTCAAGAAGGTACTTTCCAGGTAGAGGTTAAATCATGGGATGGGTAAATGCATGTGTATGACATTTTGTTCTGTTGATAAGAAAAATATGAAGGCAATTGATTTCCTTTGAGAGTATACCTGTAGTGATTTGCCTTTAAAGGTGTCCAGCAGAGTTAACTAAGATAGACAACTGCTTTGATTAGGAACCTGCTTTATTATTATTATTATTATTATTATTATTATTATTATTATTATTATTATTATTATTATTATTATTATTATTATTATTATTATTATTATTTTTATTATAATTATTATTATTATTATTATTATTATCATTATTATTATTATTATTATTATTATTATTATTATTATTATTATTATTATCATTATTGTTATTATTATTATCATTATTATTTTTATTATTATTATTATCATTATTATTACTACTATTATTAGTATTATTGCTATTATCATTATCATTATTATCACCATTGTTATGATTATCATAACTTATATAACTTTGCTTGGAATAACAAAGATAAAACTTAGGATATCATAATAGGACTAGCAAAGTGAGGGACTTGTGAGAAAGTACCGGCTACATTTTAAGATACAAAAATGTTATCTTTAGGTTAAATGACAGTAAATGGCTAAAAAATCGACCACAGACATACCATATTCATCCAAATAAGCGAATGTGCAAGTAGCAAGTTAAAAAATTAGCTTGTGGAAATTGGCGATCGTGGCAAAAATCCTTGGCTGCAAGAGCAGTAAATGGTATGGTATGGTATGGTATGGACTGAAAAGGTATAATATGCTCTAGATACTATCATCACCAAAAATCACAGGAAGTGTTTCGATTTGATAAATGAATCATGTACTGTTTCACATTGAATTGAATGCAACAGGTTTTTATGGGTACAAAAACAGATGTGTCAGTATGACATGTAGGCATATTTAAATTCCATCCATTTCTAATGGTTTTCTAATAGGAATCATTTGAACACTACGCACTACAGTCTGATGAAGGTTGAGATGTACATGTCCGAAATGTCTGATGTTCATATCGTTCCTAGTGTAATCCACCAAATGTTCCATCCAGTAACAATGATATTTATGTTTGTGTTTGTGAACAATTAAGTGTTAAGAAAGGCATTTAATGTTTATTGGCTGTTCATGATTTCTAATTGATCATTGTGTTCCAGTCCATCCTTTGATTTCTCTACTTCCTGTTCTAACTCTTGGCAGCAATCCTCTAATTGTCTGTTTTCTCCTCTTTTTTCTTCTCAGGTCTCCAACGTAAGTTTTTGACTACTAAGTCTCCTGTTCATCCCTTGGTTCATTCCTGTGACATCACCAGTACCCACCCCACCCTAATCATATGTCTGTACAGCACACACCTGCCTCACACCACGTCTAGTGCACCTACTGCATGGGCACCTTACCGTAAATTCTCAGTAATTTGGCACAATCTTTAATAATTACAATTTCTATGGGTTGAGGGTGTCCCATGTTTTATGAAAATACTGACTTAGCAGAGTAATAGTTGTCCATGCTTTGTGAAACATCTTCCAGTGATAGATCAAGGGTGGTTCATAATTCCCAATAATTATTTCGCAAAATAATTATAGTGACCCAAATTCCTAGGGTGGTCTAAATTTTCGTGAATCTACGGTATATCATAAACCCTGTATAGTTTCATTGCAACGATAAATAATTATTTCGCAAAATAATTATAGTGGCCCAAATTCCTTGGGAGGTCTGAATTTCCAAGAATTTACAGTATATCGTGTACCCTGTTTAGTTTCATAGCAATGATAAATAATTATTTCGCAAAATAATTATAGTGGCCCAAATTTCTAGGGAGGTCTGAAATTCCGAGAATTTACGGTATATCATAAACCATGTATAGTTTCATTGCAATGACAATTTCCACCATACTACTGAAACATGTTAATCTAAGAACAAGCTAGTCCTGGGGGGTTACAGGGTATATTTGGAAGTAGCAGGCCATTCCATGCAGTCTGTTTTGGAGCAAAGTTCAGTCTATTGGATTCATTTTGAAGTATGGTAGCAAGTCAAAATATGAATCTGCGAATTTTGGGGCAAAAGGAAAGATTGTTTTTTGCAGTCTATTTGGGAGCAACGGGTTTCTCTATGGGGTCTTTTTGGAAGTGACAAGTCAAAAGAAGAATCAGTGCACAATTAGTTTTTTCGGGCAAATGAAAAGGTATTTGGGAGCAACAAATTGAAAGATAGATATGAACAGTTAATTTTGGGGCAAATTAGGTAATATTGTGTACAACATCCTCATGCAACACATCCTAATGTTAAGGCCCACACCACTAGTACACCTGCAATGGACCCAAGTGTTTGTGTGTCTGCTTATTTGTTTTGTTCTCTGTTAGTTTTAGTTAAAGATTCTTCATTCCTGTGTATGATTCTGTTGGGGTTTGATTTTCATCAATGATTATTCTCTTGAGTTTGACTCAGATTTTCATTCATTGCTCTCTTGAAACATATTATGTACATCATAAACATACCCCTGATCTGATGAACAATTAGGATGGCTGCATTATATATTTGGCCATTTAATAATTACTCTGGAATTGGATTTAGAGTATCAACAAATGTACTACTGCATTCAGCTAAAGTTCTAAAAAGTCTTCCTCTTTTAACCCTTCCAATGCTGAGGCTACTTTCGACCAAAGCACTTGAACAGAAAAAAATTTGAAAACCATTTAAACCCTGCCATGTTGGTATTCATTGGAGTACTCTCAGATGAGTACCCATATGCCAAGTTATTGGCGTAATTTTGTATTGGCCAAATTTGCCTCCAGCAGCATAAGGGTTAAGGCAATTTTGAATGCAAAACATAATTGCTATCTGTGCAGCATCTTATCTAGAGTCTACCCTTTCTCTCTGATACTTAGGTCTAAAAAAAAGTTGTTTGGTTCTTGTAACCCTACCCTAACAAGTTTTTATCCAAAAAAATCCCAACCCTAAAGTTTTTTACGCCCTACCAACGCCCAATCAACATAAAACATGCATAAAACAAACATTTTTGACCAAAAAAATAATGCAAAAAGAATATTTTTACCGACCTACTTTCCCTATTTTTTTCGGACTGTTACAGGAAACAAACAATTTCTTTTTTTAGGCCTTACAGTCCAAAGGCTATAGGATTGGTAACTAGGTTTGGTTTGACTTTAGTATGCTGCGAGCACATAGTGAAGTTGTCTGAGGTCTCATATTTTTCTCATAGGAATTAGATGAAAGGTATTCTATATCATACCATGTTATAACCCAATGCCATGTCTTCAAAGTAGATTAGTGATCCCAACGACAGTGGTATTGTTGTGACTCTACTTGACATATTTATGCGAAAAACCTACATATTTTTCATTTTTTTTTTTCAATTATATTTTTCGCTGATTATTCTCGCACTTGACTTTTATTTCACTATTGCAACCATTCTTTATTTTCTGTAAATTTTATAAGAACATTCACTCAAAAATAGTTTGTTGTCAAAAGATGTTTCACATTTCTTGCTTATCTTTTAGATAAGTTTGGTGATTTATTATGTTTGTTTGTTCATTTTTTCATCCTTTTCTATGTGCAAATAGTTATAACAATATGTTTTAGTTTGCCTAATTTATGTATTTGCAGTAAACAACCTTAATTGCATATATTGGGTATTGTATGTTTTCGTATGATCACTGAAAATCACAAACATCAAATTAAACCATTTATATCTGGAGCGTACACACAGCCTGACAACTTTTAACCTTTTCAATGCCGAGGCTACTTTCGGCCAAAGCACAAGGACTCAAAGATTTTTGAAAATCATCGAAACCCTGTCATGTTGGTATTCATTAGAAAGCTCTCGCTGAGTACTCTCAGATGACTACCCATTTCCCAGGGTTTCGGTTAGTTTTTCAGTTTTTTTTTCATCATTTTGTATTGGCCAAATTAGCCACCAACAGCATAAGGGTTAACATTACACAAAATAATTTAAGTATAACTTGAAATATTGTTGATGAAAATTGTTAAATTCAACAGAAACAACAACTTTCAATGAAATGAAATACTTCACTGAATTTTGTTTTGTTATCAAAATATTCACATATGCGTCAGACCATGAATACACTCCAGATGTAAGTGGTTCAATTAGGGTCATCTAATCAATGGGATTACAGGTACAAGTATTCTCCATGATGTAAGGAATTATACCCTGTGCCTGATATTATAAATGTGCATTGATATTTACTTAATAATTGTATTTTATTTCTTTTCATATTGCCTTCCATCCTCCTGCCTTTGGGATAACAATTTGCTGTTACTCTGCACACCTCCTCCTCCAACATCTCTTGTGTGCTACAGGTGAGTTCAAATAACTTATTACCAAAATAATAATGGAACCTAGAACATGGTATTGTAATGTAGAAACATTATATTGTGTACATTTTTCACCTTTTACCATATAATCTTTTGTTTAATTTGATTTTTTTTTGTGATTATTGCACATCTCAAAACAAACAAAAATGTCTTATCTCATCTTGTACTGTGTACATTGGTCACCTTACACCACATACTTTTTTTATTTGAAAATATTATTGATTATTGCATATCTCAAAACAAACAAAAATGTCTCATCTAATTTTAAATGCTAATATGATGAAAGAGAAAATACAGTACAAATAAAAACAACTATACTTACCACATAATTACCGCAGGATCACAACTAGACAGACGGTATCCTATAATCTCTGTAAGATAAACAAAGTGAGAATTAATATGTTCCAACAGAGGCAGTTCTTTTCATAACCTTCTGACTTATAGGAAGACATGAATAAATTCAACCTAGAGGTGGATTATAGCACACCTTACCCACTTCGTTAACCTTCATATGCATGTATTTTGTTTGAGATATTGCGACCTGCTGCAGCCGTTTCATGTATCCTAGCTAGAACATGGTATTGACTATCACAAGTGGGCGTTTCTAGTATTTGATTTGTCTTTCACTCAAAAGGAGGCAGCACCATCTTGCTTCCACCAATCTGCACTTGCATTGGCTGGTGATAATTGTTTGCAAGTCATAGTTTTTAACCCATTTACACTCAGAGCGGCCAAAACAGGCCTGACAATTTTGGAAATATTTTTCTAACAAAAGCATTTTTTGTAAAATATTTGAAGGAGAAATGTTAACCAGAAGTTTAACTTCAACTCTCCTTCAAATATTTCGTGAACTTTTGCTTTGTTATTTCCGAAAGTATGAAAGTAGCAAACAATATTTTCTAGAGGAACTCTGAGTGTGAATGGGTTAATCAGAAATTCTATTTCGCATTTTTTCCCTGGAAAGGATACTACTTATATTGAGTACTGAGACACCAAACATTTCTTTCTATTTGTAGTTATCTTTTGCCACATTTAACAAATGGTTTCTAAAAGCAGGGCTTACACAGAGTTGAGATCATTCTAACATGGTTTTGTGTCTGTCATTTGCCAAAGACAATGAATTGGCCTGAAGGGCTAGTACCCCTTATGATCTACTTGCCCTGCATATATACTTACACATATATTACTTAATAATAAGAGGTGAAAATCTAAGATTTTGGGAGTACAAGTACAAAATCTCTTCCATAAGAATTATTTGATTCGGAAAGAAAGTATTGAAAGGTGAGGTTTTCAGCAACAACATTTAATAAACTTAATCATTGTGCTCTCACTATTTTCACCACTGAAAACATGATGGATACTTCAACAGAGTAACTAGACGCAAATGTTCATCCCCAGCGTGCAGCGCCGCAAAAGTGAAACGGCAGCGAGTGTAATTAATTGAACCTCTGAATAGCAAGTTCATAGTAAAGGCAAAATTGGATTACGATGCCACAAAGTTAACGACATGTAAAGGCGTATTGATAGAACTACTATTGTTCATTTTTTTGAAAAGGCATTAGATTAATAGATCAAAAACAAATTTTGAGCTATGTTGGCGCTCCTTATTGGGTTCTAACGACGTTCCAGTGATGCCGAGCCGTTTGGGAGTAGTTAGACAACATGCGCCATATTTGATTTGGATATTTACCGGCTCGCATGGCGAAGGTAGGTCATAATCAGTTTCGGGCCGTATGTAAATATGTGGGGTCATTGATAAAAGTGGCCTAGCCACTCCTGTTGTCAGTGACGTAAATGACAACACTAAACTCAGAATGCTAGGAACGATCCCAAATAGAGTTATGGGATTTCATCAATATAGTTATATTTTCAAACATCGACATCGCACATAAGTCGCCGTGGCCTAGTCGCTAGAGCGCTTGCCTACGAGACATGGGGTTGCGGGATCGATTCCGTCTGCCCGCAACTAACAACATCTTTTCCACCTGCCCAGTGCTTCGGGTGGCACTTAGAAATATTTTCTACTCTAAATAACGGTGTCTTTATTTTTATTATTTTTATTTTACTTTACTAAAATGAATTGTTGGTCAAATCCGCTGATCCCAGATAGAACGTCTGCATGAATTGCCGTTCGCTATAAGCGCCGATGACTTTATGTTGGGCCTTGCTGAAAAACAATCTTTTATCCTTGAGTTATAATAAACATTTCCACAGTTGTGAAGTTGGGAATTTCTTCGAGAAAATCTATAGTTTAATGGATGTAAGTAATGCCTAGCCTTCATATAAAAATTGTGCTCTGTGAAGTTAATTGGGTGCAAGTATTAATTTATATCTGTTGATGAAGGAAATGTTCCATTAAGTTCCCTATGACGTTGGTATTGTCACTTGCATGCACACTTGCTGCACATGACTATTACTTTATGCAACTCCCACCCATTTACCTTCTATCTGCCCTTTCACACGTCCCTACGTGCTGATCAGTGCCCTATCCATGTACCTTCCACATGTACTTTGGGCTTGTATCCGTGCGCCCGCCACTCACTTTTTTGGCGCACAGATCCTAACTACATCGACAACTTCTACTCCTGCGGCCTTTAGCGCCCTGCCGCAACACTTGCCTTCCCCCTTCTCTGTAATTGTACTGTCCTCCCAGTACCTCTTTCAACGGGGCCCTATCTGGATTGAAGAATTAGTTCTATAAAATGCCAAAAGATGTCACTCTGATTGCTAAAACCTACATGTACATTGTATGAAGTGATGGATCATTGGACAATTAGAGGATAGCTAACAAAAATTGATAAAAAGAGAGTACAGCGAAACACTTGTTGAATTGCCTATGATAAAGATAATACTCTTGATCCAATTAATGCATTGTCACTGATCACAATGTAACGAATAACAGATGCTCATAAGTGCCATCAGTATACATTATACCTTACTGGGTGCGATGGAAATCTTTTTGTCTGTATGTAAGGTTTATACCAAAAAAGATTCCTCTTATTAGCGATTATAGTTCTAATTAACCTTTTCATGGTCTAAGCACTTGAACAGTGCTCATCAATTTAAGACTTTAATTTCTCAAGAGGTAATGTTAAACCATATAAAAATCAACCTTCAGCCAAATATTAAAGTATTGATTTGTTTTTTTAAGATAATTCTCTGTATCAGACCAAATGTACTCTCCTGTTGCAAATGATTTAGAAATTTTGATAATTTATATGCATTCTCTTCATCAGTCATTAATGAGGTCCAGAGATTTGTGCATATTTTTTTTCAACGCACCCATCCTCTGTCTGTATGGCCTTGATCCTGTTAATGAACTGCACCCCCGCAGGGGAAATTGATTTTTTTTATGTGGGAGACATAAAAGGAAACGGAGTACGACCTGTCGTACATTACAGGAAGATAGTGATGGAAAAATATGAAAATATGACAGTTCCCGTTTCCTCTCTGCTAATTACTTTCGTTCAGAAAGTGGCATCAGTGCTAAATATAGCTGGTCTAGGAGCATCTGACAGATTTTGCAATCAGGTGAAATATCTGTCATAGCTCGTAAAGAACACAGATGAAACTCTTTATCTCGACATTAACGGAAGCATCAAGGTGATATGTCAGTGACCCATTCTCTCCTTGGAAAATGGGAAAATTCCTCAAGCCTAACCCTTATGCTGCTGCTGGCTGATTTTACCAATACAAAATGAGGCAAAGACATGAAAAATGGCTGAAACCCTGGCATATGAGTACTCAATGAGATCTATCCAATGAATACCAACATGACAGGGTTTAGAGGATTTTCAAAAATCTTTGCATCCCTGTTCTTTGAACGAAAGCAGCCTCAGCATTGGAAGGGCTAATTGACCAAGACATCGCTGCTGTACTATAAAATGAAAGCATTTATGTGCACATGTTATACTCACTCTGATGTGTTGAATATTTGCAATTTAAACCTATACTATATATTCTTTTAACAAATGGGGTTGGCATTTCGAAGAAATCCCACTGGATAATGTTTGCATTATATATTTATCCACCCAATACTTCATTTTCGATAGATTAGAGCTGTTTGTCTGTCTGCTATATATAAAAGGGCAACAGTGGTTTTCTATTGTTTGCCCGATAATAGTTTGGCAGACGACCAGCAAATCAGAATTTATTAAATAGATCTTTCTCTGAGTCACCCTAGGTCAGGAGCCATGTTAGAGTCATGGACCCCATTCATGCCTGGAGATTTAACAAGTGTCATCTGTGCCTGTACTAGTAGTTTAAATGTGGAAAAGTGAAGCATTGATCAAATCATGCGTTTGTAGTAAGAATGCCCATCAAAATTAATAAAATTGCACCTTAAAAAAATAAAAAAAATGAAAATTTGTGGAAAATGTTCTACAGTACACTTCATTGACTGCATTCAACAGATATCCTCTAAAGTTAGAGAGACTGCAGGGAAACACCTGGGGTTCCATTATTGATAGATTGGCAGTTCCACCATACTCCGCAGGGAACTACTGAAAGCCTTTGTGACTTGCACTGCAAAGCATTTGTTCCAGAAGAATAGGTCTGCACCTGCGCATCAGGAGAAATCTCTGTAGTATTAGCCTTTCCATTGCTGAGGCTACTTTTGTGCAAAGCACAAGTACGCATATATTTTGGAAAACCATCTAAACCCTTTCATGCTGGTACTCATTGGATAGCTCTCACTGAGAACTTTCATATGAGTACCCATATGCCAGGGTTTATGTGATTTTCCAGGATTTTTGCGTTATTTTGTATTGGCCAACTTCACCATCAGCAGCATAAGGGTTAAAATATATTGAACCTAATTAGTGACCTTTCAGTCTGTTTCCCAGCAGTGGAAACTCTACTCTGGGGGCTCAAGAAACCATACCATTGGTAGTACTTAGCACATACGGCAGCGTGTACATATTAGTCTGGAATTACTACTTCTATAGACCAATCAGACTTTCTGAAATTGGATTTTGTTTCATTATCACTTTCCTATCTTATTGAGGTTCGAAAGTGGCTAACAATTTGTTAACCCTTTCATGCCAAAATTGTCAAGACTATTTTAGTAATACCTTTATAGACGTTAAGCTGATGATGGAGGATGTATGCTTTTTAAGATGGCATGAATGCTTTCGATATTGCCAAACATTAATCTACCTATCTTTTAAGCCAATAACTTGGGTGGCTTCCAAAAAGAGAGCTTTATCTTTGGATCAATGGAGGGCCATGGCTGGAGGCCTTACTTCTGGATTAGTCTGCCATGCCTGAAATCTGATTATTAAAGCACATATCATAAACCACAAACTACATTGAGTTAACTTTTTTGTGTATTGTGATAAATTTGTCCTTTGATATGCTGGTGGTGGCTGATTTGGCCAATACAAAATAATGCAAAAAACTAGAAAATGACTGAGACACCGGCACATGGGTACTCCTCTGAGAGTACTCAGTGAGAGCTATTCAATGAATGCCAACATGACAGGGTTTAAGTGGTTTTCATCCTTTTGCTTTGGACAAAACTAGCCTTGAGCTAGGTTGAGCAATTCAAAATTGAATACAAACAATAGGCAAACGCTCTCTCCTCAGAGCTTCCAAGGGATCTGCATGATAGGCATGAATGAATTATAACCCCTCCTATGTAGTCAAGTGCATCCTTTTTAGAAATAAAAAAGCAACAACAAGGCAATGAAGTCTACACACTAGGTGCCAATTGCATGTTGTTTACTGACCTTTGCACAGGGACTATTTAGTTTTGACCCCCAACTGTGATAAGTGAAAGGTTGCCAGTGACCTAGGGTTTAGCAGTCATTTCCCCTGAGTACTGTACTGAGTCCCTCCCACACTAACTAAAGTGAGTGGCTAGTCACAATTCTATTCCATTCCATGCAGAGCTACTGTAAATACGTCTCCTTCTTTACCCTAATGATGACAGCATTTAGATCGGCACACCTGTGGTATACGGTGACCTAGGGTTTAGCAGTCTTTCCCCCTGGGTGCTGTACTGAGTCCCTCCACCACTAACCACTGGCTAGTCACAATTCTATTCCATTCCAAGCAGAGCTACTGTAAATACGTCTCCTTCTTTACCCTAATGATGACAGCATTTAGATCGGCACACCTGTGGTATATGGTGACCTAGGGTTTAGCAGTCATTTCCCCTGAGTACTGTACTGAGTCCCTCCACCACTAACCACTGGCTATAGTCACAATTCTATTCCATTCCAAGCAGAGCTACTGTGAATACCTCTCCTTCTTTACCCTAATGATGACAGCACCTAGATGGGCACAGCACTGTGCAATGTTTCCATTAGGATTGATGAGAAGTAGTTAAATTGCCATAGAAAAAGCATGAGTGAGTGCAATGAATTCAATGTGCTGCCCCTTTATTGCATTGTAAAGCCATTTAGCTGAAGTGGAGGTGATGCATTCCCACCTCAGTATGCTGGGAGGCAGGGAAGGTGCCATCCTCAGCTGTGACAGGCTTGTTTCAAGTGCTCTAACGTGTGTTTCCACTCTTTGTTACACACCTACAAAGCTCTCCTTGGCTGACGACTGGGAGGTGGCCAATTCTAAAAAGGGAGTTGTTGTTAAAATGTACCAAGGGAATTGTGCATTTGTTATTGAAATGTTTTTTCTTGTTGTTGTTGTTTAACTTAGCCCCTCTCTCTCTCTCTCTCTCTCTCTCTCTCTCTCTCTCTCTCTCTCTCTCTCTCTCTCTCTCTCTCTCTCTCTCTCTCTCTCTCTCTCTCTCTCTCTCTCTCTCTCTCTCTCTCTCTCTCTCATTATTTATTTCTTCATATTCAAAGTGAAACTTGGTGGGAGGATATGCTGAATATTAACTTGGGGATAACCAATAAGGCTATGGATTTGTGTCTCAAAATTCTTAGTGTACTAGTGTCTTTGAGCAGTTCATAATAGTTCACACTATACCTGAATCAACCAGAGGTATACATTCTTTTAACAGCTCAATCCCTATTCATTCTCACGTTCAAACTTTTAACCCTCTCATTAACTTGGCAACAGGCATCCTTTCCTCAGTTAGAGGTGATTTTGTATTAAAGTTTCTTATTGCTGAGTTGGGGAATGAATCTTATTATTTTTCAAACCACCATTTACTCCAGGTATTTTTGCTAGGCTATGTACTTTTTTAGTTTGTTTTTTTAAAGCTAAAAGTTGGTGATGTATGTGAGAGAAGGGTATATCCAATGAATGAATAATTATTGAATTAATCCTAGGTACATTCTCTGATAGTTGACACCATATGACCCATCATCAGAGGAGATAACTAAAGGTGAGATTTTGTGAAACAAGGAGTAAGGTCAGAAAACCAGTTTCTGATAATGACCATATAATAAACCCCAGGAACATCCTCTGATATTCATCACCATGCCTCGCCAGAATCCCCTTACCATCATCTGAGACATATATGAAAGGTGAGATTATGTGAAAGAAGATGACAGTCCTAATGATAGGGTACCAAGGTCATGCCCGGAGAATACACCCCAGGTATTAATATATACTCCAACACTAATTGCTCAAAATGACCATTGTCTAATGAGACATGCTTTACCTACGTATTGCTTTAGTTGCCATGGCAACAGAGTGTCAAGAATAATGCAGAGTCAGTTCCGTGGTCATTAGTGGTCTAAGACTGTACTAAACTTCAATTTCCATCATGAAAGGTACATTCACCTGCCTATTGTTCTGCAGGTTTCAGGCTCCATAGAAAATTCTTTTAATTACTTTAACTGGCTTCGGGCTTCTCAGGAAATTAATTAGGAAATATGACACTGGACTTGCACTGAATCTTCTCCCTCCTTTATGCAATGTGATTGGCAAGGTTAATATCAGAAATAATGATCTGCTAACTAAAACCAATGAAACCAATTTGAGACTTGCACTTAAGTAATGAAAACTGATCAACGTTGACTTCCCTTACTGCACTCAGGTAGCAGTCTGTTAATTAGCCACCAGGTGGTCATTTGGACACCCAAACCCTCAAAAATCCCACACCACGACACCCAAATTTCATTGTGATGAATTTCTAGAAATGTCAATTTCAATCAAACAATTTTAAAAATTTCACTTCAACAAAATGCTTTGGCATTACTTGAAGGTATTTTTCATTTTCTTAATAAGAAAATGTATCCAGATGGTTGTACATTGAAGATTATTATGGTCTAATATAACCAAACAATTACTATCTAACCAAATAATTACCATCATATCCAAACAAACATTTTATGGTGAGGGCCAAGCATAAAATTTTGTTTTCCCAGATGTCACAGATTGCTTTGAACTCATCTCAGGCATTTGAGGAGCATCCATTGAAAACACTGCTCATGAACATGTTGAAAGAAATGTCACATACCATTTGGATTTTCTTAAATGATCATCCATTTCCATGCCAACTGATAATTTTGTAATTTCGGAAACAGTGATTTTTATCATTGCGTGCTATGGTACACAGCCATCAATTTTGAGGCTGATTATAGACAGCATGGCACTCATTTGCAGTTTAGCTTTCTGGGTGGGGTATGTAGAAAAGTTTTTTTAAAGGCTTGAAATAAACCTTGGAATAGTATAAAAACAACATTGTTTTTGATAACAGTGACGTCCCTCTAATCATGTGAAGTTGAAACTTCCTATAAATACATGTATTTTCTTGGCATTTTGCAATTTACTTTAATGTCACTTTTTGCCATACTAAGGTAAATCGTGACCGGCCAGTAATAAGTAAGTGGTAGAGTAAATTAAAACACCTAACCCCTGAAGTCACTGGTATCTTTCTTACATGCCGCAGGCTTGACTTAAACCTGCGTATTGGTGAGAGGAGCTAAGCAATCAGTGGCAATGCCTTAGACCACTAGGGCTATCGGGGAACTGAATCTTTTCTTGATTAAAATGCTATTTTAGGTATTTCTTCCATATTTCCCTATTTCCAGTTATTAAGTACCTGTAAACATTAACAACAGCTGTTTCCAATAATATGTTGTTATGATTGTCCATTGTGTTTTACACATACATGCAATCAGATCAATGTTCCATGAATTAGGTGTACCAAACCTTTCTATAAAACCCTGAGATGGAATGTTAATTTGTTTGTAATAATATTTTTGGCCATTTAGGGATAATTTGTACCCAGTCAGTGGTAGATGGAGTGTGAAATCGCAGTACCAGTTGAATACCAATGATTAATCTAGGGTCTAACCCATTCATATCTGAAGCAGCCCAAACCGCCCGACTATTTTGGTGATAAGGATATTGTTAACCCTTCCAATGCTGAGGCTAATTTCATCGAAATCGCAATGATGCAAAGATTTTTGATAACCATCTTAACCCTGTCATGTTGGTATTCATTAGATAGCTGAGTAAAATGTCAGATGAGTACCCATTTGCCAGGGTTTCAATCATTTTCAGCTTTTTTGCCTCATTTTGTATTGGCCAAATTAGCCACCAAAAGCATAAGGGTTAACAATTCTGCCTGCCTCCCATTGACATGGTTTTTGTTAAAGTTGGCTCTGACAATTTCTAAAAGTTTGCTAATACTTGGAGGTAGCAAACTGTTTTCATGCCGAGGCATCGAAGAAGCATCTGAGCTATTTAGCTAGGTATAATTCTTTTATTCGAGTGGGCATGACCAAGTGGGCGCGGCACAGTGATTTAGCTCAGGTCTCACTGAAATGACTGCCCTTACATGTAGTTTATAAGGCTTATACTGATGAAACTCTAATACCTCTGGTAATGACATATCGGGTGGGGGTCTCAGCTAATCTGCCTTCATTACACCACTGATGAATCGTCACCAGGCCTGTGAAATACGCCCTCCCAGTCTGCCTGGAGAAGACGACAAATCAATGTGCAGCTTCCATTAAACACAGGAAATTAAAAGGAAAGGGGTGTCCGTTTTTTTTACCAGAAGTTTTGGTCATGGTTAATCATGGACTATGATGATATTCTTCCGCCCGCCATTTTTACCTGATAACCATTCCCTATTCCAATGGTGTCTGTGCCACCACCAACTGATGTTTATACATCAGCGCAAATTTCATCATCATTTCTTTGTGAGAATCTGAATGGTTTATAAGGCAGTTGTTTTGGCCTGTTTTGACTGGCTAGGCTCTCTGTAATAGGGTGTTTTTTCATCAGTTCTAAACCAATATGATATCTCAATAGGTACTATTTCACTAGTGCACAATGTTCATCAATTCCTCAAGATTCACCTGGTAAATTAATACTAGGTCATACAGTGCTCTGTTGTTAGTACGCCATAAGTTTGTTCTACAACTGCTTAACCCTTTCATTGCTGAGGCCACTTTCATCCAAAGCACAAGGAAGCAAAGACTTTTGAAAACCATCTAAACCCTGTCATGTTGGTATTCATTGGATAGCTCTCGCTGAGTACTCTCAGATGAATATCCATGTGCCAGGATTTCAGGCATTTTCCAGCTTTTTTGCATAATTTTGTTTTGACCAAATTAGCCATCAGCAGCATAAGAGTTAAAGCCAAAAAGGTTCAGCTAGGTTGTCCAAGGTCTAGCCCTACCTTTTGGGCTTGGACAACACTGGGAATAACTTGGACAAATTTTGACCTTGGATATCCTAGGATATATAAGATTTTATCAGCTTTTGCAGAGTGACGCTGGTACTTCTTGAGACTCTTCCAGATATCTAGGAAATATTACCTCAGACTTTTGGTTGGTAAGAGATTTTGAAGTCCAACGGCCCGCCTGAACCTATGAGTAGTTCAGACTTAGACATTGTCAATGTTCCTGCCCAGGGTCTTTAAAAGCCAGGCTTAAGAAACTG
The DNA here is from genome assembly GCA_963942565.1 of Maea johnstoni. Classification (NCBI taxonomy): domain Eukaryota; kingdom Metazoa; phylum Annelida; class Polychaeta; order Spionida; family Magelonidae; genus Maea; species Maea johnstoni. The sequence goes on from OZ012684.1 coordinate 22,650,975, forward strand.
GGTGCCGAAAATTCTTTGATTATTATATTCAAGGTTGTTCTATTTTTCGAGGGAGACTACAATATATTTAGAGTACATTTTCCCACAAACATGTTACTTATTGAAAAATTCATAATATCCTTCTACAATGTTATTGGTATTATATTGAGGTGGAAATTTTCAATTACATGCTTAAAATTGACATTTTAAGATATACCATAAACACATACACCTAGAATTTTAGATGTCTCTGGAAATACCTCACAAAAGATTTTGGTGATTGTTTAGGGTTTGGGTTTCCAAATGATGCCCAGACACCCTGCTGACCTAGACTTTGTTGCTACCTTAGGCCACTCAAATTTAATTACTTGTCTTACGAGCTCCAGAGTTTGGAAATGAGCCATTTTGTAATAAAAAAAAAAAGTTGAAAAATGTTTGTTTTTTTATTATTTTTATTTTTTTTAGAGTCTGCCGACTAGGACTGGTAATGAGATGTTTCTAACAGCCTATTCTCAACTAAATAAAATCAATCAATCCTGTAACCTGAAGGCTGGGAGATATACATCCTCAAATCTGAGGCTCTAGCTGTTACAGCATTGATAAATCCCTGTAGTTGATTGAATCACCCTTACAATGTATATTCTTAAAACTTGCACTTTTTTTTTCTTTTTTTTTGGAGTCTGACAGAAAATCTCCAAACCACTTTCGTCCGTAAGACACCAAAGTCGACTTTTATTTTTATTTTTTTTGGTGTCTGACAGTATTTTTTGTCCTCAAAAAGCTTGTAAGACAAGTAATTAAATTGGAGTGGCCTTAGCCCTAGTCATGCCAGATTTTCAGGATCACCAGTGCATGTACTGTAAGACCAGGCCTGCCTGCTCACGGCACTACCAGGGCTACAATACCTTCCATAAACGTTATACTTAGAGCAGTCCAGGAAACTTAGGAATAGCTTAGACTGTTGTTTACTTTGCAAGGATTCAGAGCAGTCCAAGGAAGTTATGCGTATCTTAGACTTGTTGTCTGCTTTGTGAGGATGTTTGTCTACATTTGACTGGTTCCTTGTGTTAATTAAACTTCAATAACTACACAATTAAAAAGACTAATTTGTCAGTGATTGAAATAAGGAACCAGTAAGTTTTTAATAAATTGACCAATCAGAGGACTTCCTGCTCATATGTCCTTGCTGACACTTGTGTCCATGCGTCGTCTGCTTCAAAATGGCTTCTAGACAAAATATGTATGCCCAGGTGCAGGGCTATCCGAGGTCAAAATGCCTGTTACACAATTCGAAACCTCTGTCGCAAAACAGAATTTCTACCTATTACCTCGAGGTGGCATAAGATCAATTAACATTTTTTCCACCAGGGTAAGTGCACAACGAGTTCCCAAGTAGACTAAATATGACCTAAATATGCAAGTACCATTATGTACCCAGGTTCCTGTAACATTATTCCTTAAGAGTATTAACAGCTTAGGTTTAGGGAAAATAGGATTTATATGCACGTTGTATAGGGAAAGGGTTGCTTTAATGGGGCTCAAGGCTTGTTTGGCTAAAAGTCAATTTGATCATACTTCAATGACCCTTATCAAATCCACTGACCAGTTAATACAGATTCCACATCAATGGATGTAATTCTAATAATCGTTGCTTACTGGGTATGGATTAACAATTGCATTTCAAAGCTGGACATGACCGGGAATAGTCACACAGAACTTTTGAAAGTCACTAAATACAACTTTCAACCCTCAAGAGCATGTTAAAACTCCTGTATTGAGCTGCAAGCCGATGCATTATATACTTCCTTACCTAAATATCCCCATTTTATGTAGTCATTTCCATTAAAACTGCTTTTATACTCAGTTATTTTTCTACAGGTGGAAATCTGTCTTTGTGTAACACCCCCTCGGCTTTACTTGATTTGACCTATATAGATAAACCACCGCAGGGGCTGCATTGCATTCTCAGGGGAGCAACTGGCTGGATGCACAGCCCACCACCGTCACAGCGACTCGGGAAGTGGGGTCCTCCCGACGGTACGCTGTGTGCACATTTCCTGTAATGGAAGCAATCCCTGTTAAGCGTCTTACCTGCTTGCCATAAACACATATAGCAGGTGCTCCCATGATTGCAGTTTACGTTTCTGTGTCAACTCATCAATGCAATCCTGTAAGATCCTTGGAAATTTGTTTTTAGCACACTGTCACATTACGTTGGGTGTCGAAATATTTGTAATTCATGGCAGAAAATGGCAGTGTGACAGCTTGGACAGGCCTGAGATAGAGTAGGATGATGAGGGCCTCAAACTGTCCATTATTACCATCTAAATCCCATTCATGAATGTTTAATTCAACCCCATGATAGATCACCATTATTATTACATCTTAATTAGCTAATCATATTATAGAAATTTGTAATATAATGCCCAAAAGGAGCTATCAAAGAATCCAAGTATATCTCTATAGATTATTTGTTTTTCTTTGGTGATTATCCTCAATTGTTGATCCAAATATTCCAGCTGTTACAATTTGGATGATTTGGATATCAAGGCCCGATTGAGTCTTAATTGACCCTTCATTCAGGCCCAGCCCGCCCTGATTGGTTTCATTTGGGCTTGATCTCCCGAGGAGTCTTATAAATCCGGGAGATTTTGTTTTCTTTGAAGCACTCTTGACATCCCTTATGTTCGGGCACTTAATTGGTACCTGTGTGCTGTTTTTCTGATGGACGAAACCTAATCAAATTGTCCATGCGTCATTTCGTCTTGAACTTGATATCACTCAGAGGAAAGGTTGGCGGCGTCTGATGGATGGAGGACCTCCCCTTCCTGCTCGTCATCGCCGAAATTGGCGGGCATGATCGTGTGATTGATGCACGTGGTTAGGAAAGATGATTTTCGCTAAGCTTCCAAGGTTAAGCCTGCCACCTGTAATGGCTGGGAGGATAAAAGGCTGCTAGGATCCATAAGGCTTCATACTATTAACACTTGATTGATTTCTTCTCAGGGAACAAGAATTGCGCCGGGATTACCTGACGATTACCTGTAGATTATCTAGCCACTGCCTACCGCGGAAGATCAAATTATGACGTTCAGGACATCTTCCCGCTACACAAAATGTATTGCTTTTATCTGGTCTTTTAGACACAGGATGTCATCATCAAAGCTCCTGTTGTAGGAATGATATATCATGCCATTGATTAGGAAATTACTTGCTTGACTTTAACGGAGGCATGTCTTCAGCTTATGCATATTAAATAATATAGTCATCAGGTGATTAGTCATTAAATTTTTTTTTTGAAAAATCTTTGATAGTGATGCTTTGAAGTGCAAGGCGTTCAGTTGAGATAGCTTATGGGGTTAATTTCTTGACTCAGTTTTTCCTCTATCCTGCTTTCGTTTGACAATTTTGTCCCAAGTTATAAATATTGTTGTCTGAAAGGATTTCGGATGAGCAATACATTAAGCATCACAAAAGTACCCTCATGCCAGGGTGTAAGATATTTTTGAGTAAAAAAGTGAAGAAAGACATGTTTAGTGTTTTCAGATGGAGCCCTACCCATAATTATAGACTTGGCACCTGTAAAATTCACAAATGTAGAGGATTTGCTCACTGTTGGCCCTATAGATATATCCACAAGTGTTCTGATTATGAGTAAAATGTGTAAGGCTTTAACATAATTAAACATCTCAAAATCACCCTATATTCACAAAATCCCAGGAGCCATCTTAAAAAAAATTCTATCAGAAAAAAAAAGATTACTAATTCTGTTATTTCTTAACCTATTTGTTTTAATGTATATAGTTTATTGGCTGTAAATGTGAATTTACAGAATATAATATTCCTTACTTACATATACTAAAAAAGTGAAAGACAGTACAAATAAATTAAAGAATTAGATATAACAGGGTTAGAATATTGCTTTTCTGAAATTTCACTATTAAAATGACAATGGCTGCACCAACCATCATCTTTACTGTATAGTTAAGTAAGTCTCAGTGGAAGGAAATGTCTGCTGCAAACAAGCCTTTAACCCATTAATACTTAAAGAGTTTCTTCAGAAATTGTCGTCTGGATCTATTATACTTTTGACAATAACTTTTAAAAATGAGAATGATTTTACAAACTATTTGAAGGAGAGTTGTAGGTATTGTTCTGATTGACTTTTATCCATCAAATATCCTCCTGACTTGGCTTTTGCCTGCAAAATATAATCAAACTTGTGCGCTGCTTTTGGCCACTGTGAGCATTAATGGGTTAAAGAGGTGCAGCACAAAACTGGAAAGTCTTGGTAAGTTTCTGAACATTCCTAGAAAGTTGGAGAAAAGACAATTAAGATAAGCAACAGGAAAACAACTGACATTTTTTTTAAACAGACACAAAATGAAGTATTCGGTTATAAGCATAAAGAATTAATTCCATAGAAAGAAATATGTAAATTAACAAACCATTGTGAGAATGTAAGGCAATAAACACCAGGGAATATGGTAAGTAAAAGGTATTGTTCAGTAGCTGGAAATGATAGTCCCAATCATAATAAAGCTAGGATCACCCAGGATGATGACACCAGTAACCAACTGGTCATATTATTATTAATATTTGGCAATTTTTCAAAGAAGCAGTTGCACATGGGACTTAATTGTACAAAAGAAGAATAAATATGACTATCTAGTCCCAAAAAATACTTATGCAACTTTTGTGCAATGTTCTATTAGACTGTTGTGCTATAGTCTATAACTGTTGTGTAATGGTCAAAGGCTATAATGCAATGGTCTGGGAAATATATGTTGCACATTATCCTTTGACTGATTTATGATCCAATTCACTTAGCAATTGACACAGATCATTGTACAACAGCTTCACAAAAGTCTTACAAACTCTCTACAACCATTTTAGTTGCAAGTGATGGCAGCCAGCTTTAGAACATGTTCAAAATATGGCTGTGATCAATGCCAATTTAAAGCCCAATTGCAACAGACTTTTTTGCAACAATCTGCCAGCTGATTTTAGAGATATTTTTCTAAAGATATTTTGTATTAGAAAATATTTCATAGTACAATATTTGTGAAAACTCAATATACATCTATCCTTCAAATATTTTCGTAGTCTCTAATACTTAATTTATTTTATTTTCAATTTAATTGCAAAATTAGCATAGATCCAGACAACTGAAAATTCTAAGAGAAGCTTTTTCTATATATGGGCATGAACGGATCAAGGGGTCTTAGATTTGACTGATAAGGCCTGGGGCAAGTACTGTATAGAAGATAGCTGACGGGCATTTGCAGTCAGTGGGTGTTTGGCTTAGGAGTGAATATTGCCAGATTAGGGGTTTTATCACAGAGGCAAGCCACACCATGCAGGATTAACTGCTTGGCAGGTCAAAAGATGAATGGGTCTAGCCCCTGTACACAGCATAAGCCACATGCGCCCCGGGACTGAAGAATGTTAAAACATAGTGCTATCGAATGTCATCACATAAGGCAAAAGGGCTTACGTTTTAACAGGGCGTGTTAGTCAGTCACATGTCTCTAATTTTACAAAGCAGACCTCAAAGTCTGGGTTAGTTTAAACACAAAATGCAGGGCTCGAAATCATGTTTGTTTCCAGGGAGCCCAATTGCATCTTCATATTCATAAAGGTGTTGTGTATATCAGACAGTACATCTTTGGGCTCCCTGCAGATATTTGAAGGAGCCGCAGGAGAGCCCTGAAATGGCAAAAGAATTCAAGGATAAAAAGAAGTAAATTGGAATAGATTAAAAATGCCCTTGCTAATAATAGTTGTACCTATGCTTGAAAGTCAATGTAAAGTAAGCTATTAAAGTAGTTATCTTCTTAAAGTATGGAATTAGAAAAAGTGAAAATATACATACTGTAATCACAACAGATTAGGCTGAGGTTATTGCAGATGTTTGAAAATGGAAATGTTTTGATAATGTAGCTATTGATTTAACAATTCATGCAACCAACTGCATAAAAATGCCTTTGTCCATCAGAAATGCCATTAGAAATGCCCTTCTAGAGTATGTGTTATTTAGGTAAATGACACTCAGTCACCGTGCATAGTTATCAATATTTCATTTTTTCCCTTTTTAAAAAAGCAGTTGCAATTTACCAATAGAATAACCTAGCTATGAGGCTTTTAGGTTAAGCAATAAGCTTGAAAGTATTATTGTGAAATAAAGCATACAAATCCTCAGAGAACTTTTACAGGTATTAAACCTAAGAAGACTTTGTTTGGAATTCCCTAGGATATACCTGTACATAGCCAGAATAGCTTAGTAAATCTCAGAACAAATTAGTGTGGGTAAATGTCACAAAGTACCGCACTACATGCCATTCCCTTGTTGGTCTAATGATTTTAGCACAAGTTAACCTGCCTGGTCCAGAAGGTTGCGGTGATCAGAACAGCACTTAAGGGTGCTTTCATTACCTATTGGCGGTCGCGGGCAATCACGGCCAGACCGCGTCCTCTCATTTTCGGGCTATTATTGCTGATTGGGTACCAATAGCCGGGCTAACAGGGACAGATCCTCCCTCTGATGTGTAATAGGCCTGCTGGAGTTACTAATAGGGCGCTGGAGAAGTCCTGATGTACAGCGCTAAATACCAATGATGCTTGCTTGATAGCTGAAGAGCCTCTTATACTGCTGACAGATGTATTTTTAAGCTTTTGGTTTTGGTTTTATCTGCTTGAAATTTGCATTTGACCAACTATTACTCCTAGAGATGTTTTAACCTTTATGCTGCTGGTGGTGTATTTGACCAATACAAAATGATGCAAAAAACCTGAAAAAGGACTGAAACTGCAGGTTACGGGTACTCATTTGAGAGAACTCAACGAGAGCTTTCCAATGAATACCAACATGACAAGGTTTAGACGGTTTTCAAAAATCTTTGCGTCATTGTTTTTCGGATGAAAGTATAGCCTCAGCATTGGAAGGGTTAAGGTAGCTAATGATATGGGATATATTTTATTGACACGGTTTTTCCTCTAGCCTGCTTTATTTGACAATTCAACCTATACAAAGTTCATATTGCCTGAAAGATCATCTGAGTTACACAATAAGCATCATAAAAGTAGTCCTCCAAGCAGGGTGTAGTTTGGAAAGATTAAAGATCAATACAGATAGAAGGGTACCATTTTAAATTCTGTTTTACTCAGTTCAAATATCATAACCATTTTCTTATATAGAATTTTTGTTAGAAATATCAGAGAGATGGATCCCCTTGATCCGCAACACCATAGGCACAGCATGCTAGTACCTAGAGTGTCTGTGCCTCGAGTTACGCGGTGAAGACTGGGGAAGCAGGGGGAGTATTGGTGACGTGCATTTTTTCAGAAAGAGGCTGGCAGGATGTTCGCTGGTATCCAGGCATGCGCAACTGGTTTCGCGGCAATTTCAGTCTGACCCAGAGCCTGTGAAGCCACGTCAACATCCAAATTGGCATGCTTTTCTAGCTATTTTTTAAACATTCTTTTGTCCATGACCAAAACGTAAGCACTCAGAATTGGGAGCCATATCATTAGGCCACGTACATGCTTATCAGCTTTGTTTTTCATCCAAAACATAGATCTAAGTTGAGTGCTGTCCGAGTGGTCTTGATATGGCTTCCTGTACTTGAACGAGTATTCATTTCTCTGGTCTCATTGTTTCGTCCGCGCGTTTTTGATCGCCGCACACTTTCTTTTTGTCATACAATAAAAATAATGGTATGTCTGTAATCCAGTTGCCAAGGAGATCGGCGCAGCAGGCAGCCAATCCACATGTTATCTATGACTCATAGAGAGGCAGCGATATTTGATGATGCTTGCACAGTACCCACTCCCTGCCTACTACTCCCAGGAAATATGAAATAAGTACATTTTCAAACTTTCAGAAATGATGACTTCATATGCTGAATGAATAGTTGCAATTCAATATCAATAACTTTTCATTTGCAAAAAAGAAAAGGAAATAGAAAAAATGAAAAAATAAGATAAGTAGCTATCATCGCGCTCATTTCTATCCAGAACTTCTAGGTTGTCATTCACCAATTGCTTAAAACCAGTGTAGCCGAATGCAAAGTAAACAGAAGTTGCTTTAGTTGTTGACCAGAAAACCTTTGGCACTTAACCTACCGGTATTCATGCCTGTAGCATTCAAAACAGACCTGACAATTTGGATGAAATCTTTCTGACAAAAGCATATTATGGATAGTTTACATTTCAACAAAAATGATCATCAAAACCCAACATACAAGTCCTCTTCAAATATCTTGTAGGTCCATGTTTTATTGGGCAACTCTCATGGATGGTGATCAAATATGTATGTTTGTCAAAAGTCTCTGAATGACGGAAAGTGACAATTGAAGAATTTGGCATATTTACCTATCCGTGCATGCACTGCGGTGGTCTACACTGGTACCTGGAGTTTGCCATACTTTATTTGCATAGGGAATTTGCTTTTTGAATCAATATTTGGTCTACTCATTGCTTAGGCCTTACTTTGTAAATATAACTAAATTTAGTTGTGAATTTCACGACTAAAAGTATAATCTTGTTACACATTTGTAGATGTTCATTCTTCGTTATATGTTTGATTCTACTGAGTTCTTTTTGACAAAATGTAGCCTACGCTTACCACATTCTTTATACACAAGGAGGAGAAATTCTTAGTTACAATTTGCATCAGTAGATTTGGTCTTTTAACTTAAAACCATTCATACATGGTCATATAGCACCCAAAAATTTCTTATTTATAATGATACATTTCGCAGTATGAAAACAACTTCATAAATGTTTGCCAGGGAAACTTGAGCTTAATTATATTCCAATAAAAAACTATCTTCAAATATTTCCCAAATTTGTGCTTTTTCCCTAAGGTTCATTTAAATGTATCATAGCTTTTTATGCTTCATGGTATCACTGAGCATTAATGGGTTAAAAGGTTTTGAGTAATATTTCAGTTTTGATAGACTGTGGATGGAAGTTCATTTTGAACCCTTAGTATAGTCTCCCCTGGCTTTCCTGCTGACAATATCTATGTATCCAGTGAGTGTGGTAAAGAAGAAGATAATCTGAGAAATCGTGAAGAATTAAGAAATGTGGCGAGACGTGACATCTTTAATAATGCTGCTAAGTGATGGTATTTGTGGCTCTGGTAACAGCAATTTACACATGAACAGTTGCGCCTGATTTTATGCATTAAACTCCTGCTGCCAAACAGTATAGGATGACAGTCATTCATGTACACTACTGATAGCGGAACCTTCTATGAAAAACACTTCCTGGAAACCATATATAAGAGCTTATAATTAAATCTAGAATTTCATTTAGTGCTACTTTTTTGTGTTCTTGAGGCTGAATCATGAATAGCCATATGCTAATGGTGTAGGGAACCAGAATACATTGGCAAACTAAAGCCCGATCCCAAATCACTGGCAACTTGCTCACATGCCTCAAGCCAGATTGAAACATGGAAGTGTCAGTTAAATTCAAGCTTTTCATACCAGATAGATATGATATTTTGGAAATAAAGTTGGTGGATTACCCATTACTCAAGTGACAGATTGAGAGGATTTTTAATTAGTTGACTGACATAAATAAATGAGCGACAAACCTTTATTTCAAACACTTTAACACTTTCAGCTTTGAATATAACCCATCAATAAGAGATGTATTTGAAATGGGATAGTTATACACAAGTACAACATCTTTGATAAAAAGAGTATGTACGTTTCTCAAAATGATGCTTTGTAACAATTAGATATTTTCACATTTTCTATATTTTCACATGTACGCTCCGGATGCAAAAGGGTTTACCTATAACTACTGGAGTTTAAGGTATAATTTTTTTTATTTAAGAGCAAGCCTCAACCCCTTACTCATGGCGAGTAAGCTGATAAAGGTAAATATGTGCCCAATGGAATATTTACATGCACAGAAATCCTAATAAATATTGCCAATATATTACTGTAAAGATTATTTGATATCATTTTGTGGAAAATATGGAAGAACCAATCCAAACCTGCTGGTTTCGTCGGTGATAAATATATAGACAATATCTGGTTGCCAGCCACGTTCCTAAAATTGAAAGTTAGGAGCACTATCGGCCAGGTAAATGCCTTAACCTTTATGCTGCTGGTGGGTAATGTTGCCAATAAGTCTTTTTGACTAGGGCTTATTTTTTAAATATATCTGAAGGAGAAATGTAGCCCAATCATCTACTCTTCTCGTTGTACTTCTTGAATTTATGCTTAACCCCTATGCTGCTTGGGGCTAATTTGACCAATACAAAATGATGCAAAAAAGCTCCAAAACGACTGAAACAATGGCACATGGGTACACATCCGAGAGTACTCAGTGAGAGCTATCAAATGAATACCAACATCGTGCTGCGGTTTAGATGGTTTTCAAAATCATTGCATCCTTGTACTTTGGACGAAAGTAGCCTCAGCATTGGTAGGGTTAAGAAAGTCCTTTGATCAATAGCAAACATTTTTGAAGCCAGTATGATTGACTTTACCCAGTCTTAGATGTTGGTAGCCATCCAAGTATGATCTAACCTTGACTGTCGGTAACCATCGTGCTGTCCGCATCTTCAATCACCGTATCCTTGTAGGAAGCGTTGTGTCTGGGTCTATTGGTCGGTGAATTATTGATGGCGAGTAGGTAGTGCTTGTCTGCGGCCAGCTGTGCGCCACAAGGTGCAATCAGGTGCCTTCATATTTCACGGCGGAGCTAAAAGGTAAACAGACTAATTGAGTAGGCGCTTTCCTGAAACATGCAGCAGGCTGTGTCCTACTGCTGCAGCAAATGTAGGAAATCCAATCAATGGCAAAATGACTGTCTTGGGGCAGATCTTCAGTAAAATATGGTGGATCCTTGATATGGCTATTTAGCTTAGTACAAATGTACCTAATTCCTCAGCATGGTTTAACCCCTTCTTGCTCAGGGAGAAGTAGCCCTCAAATGATTGTTCTGGATACTTTGACACCTAAGAAATAGCTTAGAAATAAAGGGTTCATTCAAATGTGCCAAAGAGGGTTATAGGTTAAGTTATAGCTACTCTTACAGAGAAAACTATTTTTAATCATTGTCATGCCAAGTTTTTACCCTTAGATCCGTGGCACAAATGAATTTATATGTTTCACTTCCTGCGGTCTGACCACTGGTCAGTGGTAGTCTTGTGATTGACCTTTACTTCTAGTGTGCCACAGGTCAGCCATGGATGCAGGGTTTTAAGTATGTGGTTGTCCCTTTGTATGTCCTAGGCCATTTATCAGGCACATCTATACCACAGAACAACCCAACATTAGACACATAAATGGAACAATATTACCATACTTCATCACTCATGAGGCAACATTTTCCAATATGATATGTTACAAAAATAGTATTGTTAGAGAGATTTTAGTTATCAAAATAGCAATACCTATCTGGACTGTGATTAGAGATAAAGGCGGTTTGAGCTTGACTGGGTAACACAAATGCTGATATCATCCTATAAATTGCTTATCCATTTCCTATATTCTGGTACCCAATGTACCTTCCAATATTTCAATTTTACTTCCCTTAGAAAATTTATGAATATTTATCAAACCACAAGGGAATGAATATAATTTCAAATGTAAATGTTGATAGTGTAGCTTGAAAAATGTTGAATGTACTTGTACTATGTTTAAATCCATAACTTTTGACCTAGCTGTAGACCTACCAATAGGTAAAGATTCAAAAATTGGAGGAAGGTACATATCAAACAGGAAGAGAAGTTAAATCTCACAATCTGTTGACAAGTCACTTGCAATCTTGAAACATTTGCATGGTTCAATTACAAAATAATTTTGATTTAAAAGCATATAGTATTTTGAATTTGAATGTGAATGTGAATGGCTCTAGTTAAAATTGGCAATTGAGAAAAAATTCTGATGTGTCAATTTATTTGACCTATAGCATGTGTGAATGTTGCCAGTGACTTGTGGTTTGGCAGTGGTTTCGACAGGTACTCCATTTTCCTCCACCACTTAGATTTTGCAAGTCATGCAATTTAGTGGCAATATGACAAAAAAGTGATGATAAATGAAATTCCAAATTCCTAATTCTACTTGTCCTATCTGGGCCTAGTTGAAGTATTGTTGCATCATGCCAAAGATTTACAACATGTTTCGAAAGTTCAACTCAACCTCAAAAGTCCTTTAGGTAGAACGTCATATAAAATCCATATAGCTCAAACTAATCTCTGCCTTTATTGACAAACTCATGCATGGCTGATGCTGAGTTTTAGAGAATGGCAATGTTGTTTGGCGTAATCCTTTGGTTGCTAGGAGGCCCCGAGTCGGCTCTGCACACTGCTAATGTATTAGCCCTATGCTGCTGGCGGCTAATTTGGCCAATACAAAATGATGCAAAAAAACTGGAAAATGACTGAAACCCTGGCAAATGGGTACTCATCTGAGAGTACTCAGCGAGAGCTATCCAATGAGTACTAAATTTAAAGGGTTTAGATGTTTTTCAAAAATCTTTGCATCCTGGTACTTTGGACAAAAATAGCGTCAGCATTGGAAGGGTTAAGGCACATGCAGTGAAGGTATTCCTTATCGCGTGGCTGTACCGGTGGAACTGGTATCTCCCCCAGACAGCCAGCCATGCCTCCCAATAGAAAATGTCACGGCCAGTGGAGCATGAAGTCACTGAATCAGATCAGCTTACCTGACGACCACGCTTTATTGCCAGTCTACCTGAGAAATAATCCATCCCTCTGAGTCAGGCCGCGCCAATCATATGTGCCACATTGTGTGCATGACACCTAAAAAAGTGTATTCTGTAACCCTACCCTAACAAGTTTTTACTCAAAAAAATCCCTACTTTTTTCTACCCTTGAAAACTCCCAATCAACATGAAACATGCATAAAACTCTATTTTTGAACAAAAAAATATATATATATTTTTTTATTGGCCTACCTACCCTATTTTTTTCGGACCATTACAGGAAACAAACAATTTCTTTTTCTAGGCCTGTGCCATATTGTGTCCATAATCAGTAGCAGGGAGAAGCCTGGATGCATATCTCAATGTAAATCCACTTTTATGACCAACATAAAACATGTTTAGTTTAAGCTTAGGGTTGTCAAATTCTGCTGCTACTTAAATTTATGTAGAAAAGCAGGGGCGGTTCCAGGGTCTCTGCCGAGAGAGTAATCAGTCTGTATGAGGGGGTTTGCTTTAAGACAGAGGTAGCTTTACCTCATTTGTTGTAAGCAAAACTCTAGCAAATGACAATTTTAAGCAAGGAAATCAATATTTTGAGTTATAAATGGGATTCAATGAAGTGTCCGCTACTGAAATGACTAGTACAGATCCCTATACCAAATGTGGCAGAGAATTCCTGGGATATGCTGGCATTTTCCTAGGATCATACTATACATTCCTGTGTATCATCAGCTGCTATTGATATAGATGATCATTTTCATATTACCATTGATGCAGTCCTAGGAATTGATTAAGAAGCCTTCATTTTTAGCATAATGTTGGATTGAGAATTACTTGGGGAAATTCATTTCTTTGATGTATGATTGTTTTATGATAACTGTTATTTCTGTATCAATATGTTTATCAATACTTCTGTTATCTTAATCATCATCATCTTCATATTCATCCTCATCATCATTATCATCATCCTCATCCTCATCATCATCATCATCAATATCATCATCATCATCATCATCATCATCATCATCATCATATGTTCATTAAATTGTTGATAATTCATTTTGTAAGTCACTGTATCAAATTATCCAACCCATCTTTACCTTGAGTTCGCTCAATATTCCAAACCAACCGATTACTAGATAGACTGATATTTTAATCAGATGAACAGCACTAATTACCCCAGTTATCATGTTGGACGTCACATGACAATTATTCCCTCACCGATACTAGTTACAAATTGCTCGTGATTAAAAGAAGCTTATGTCCAGTCCTGGTGGATTATGAGTCTACTGTAGGATGGATGCCAAAATGCCAATCTTAGTAGGTCTCAATATAGCAACCAGACTTAAATAACTGAGTTGGGTGGTTTTCATGTTTGTACAGTGAAACCTTTTAGATGTAAACATCTTTTTGTGACCACAAGTTTCTCAGCACAAACTTTTTGCAATTTAAATACCTAATTTCTACATTCTTTGTGGCCTCAAGGTGTTCACATATCTGAGTTTTCATTGTAGTTGTTGGTTACCTATTGTGCTAGAGGATAATCATTTGTAAAGCACTTGTTATATTATTTCCATCTGGTACCTGTGGATGCATGTATGCATGGATGTGATGTTATCTATGTATTTGTTTAATATTTGAAAAGATATTCGAAAGCTAGATAAGTGTTCTTGTATGATCTGCCTGTGGTTTGAATGGCATTTTTCAGAGCCACCCTCTTCAAATAGTTTCCAAGTATGCAGCAAATATGTGAATCAAGTGAAGAATATAGCTGTTTTGTGAATTAAATCAAATTTGAGCAAACTACAATTGAAATAAAGTAGTCCAATAAATATGGTAATAATTTTAACCTTTATGCTGCTGGTGACTAATTTGCCCAATTCAATATAATACAAAAAAGCTGACAAATGACTGAAACCCTGGCAAATGGGTACTCATCTGAGAGTGCTGAGACAGCAAGAGCTTTCCAATGAATACCAACAGGGTTTAGATGGTTTTCAAAAGATCTGTGCGTCCTTGTGCTTTGGATGAATGTAGCCTAGCATTTGAAGGGTAGAAATTTGACGAGTTATAGACTAAATCCAAGCTTCCAATTTTCTCTGAGAAATATTGGACACTATATAAATACACATCACAATTACCTTGAACACCTGTTTATTACTTGGTCCCAATACCTTGTGAAAAAACCTATGAGATAAGGACATCTAATTAGGTAACACTTCTAACCCCAGTATACCTAAGTGCTCAGCTCATAGAGATTTCTTTTATTTTCACTTCTTCATGAGACGCTATTGATGCATATAAAGTAGGTCTTAGTAATACAATCTACAGTAGGTCACGCAATAATTGCGTGGTTGTCTTTATCTAATCAGAAGCTGATTGGTCCATTAGGAGTGTTTTTGGAGAGGGTGAAGTTTGATCTGTCAGTCACATGACCACACAAGTGTAGTTGCTGCGGCAACCTGCCATTATTTTTATTCTTGGAGGACACCTGCGTAATCGTCTGCAGGGATATTAGTGCTATTTACTCAGGATTGTAGGCTGACTACACAGAATTTGATTGCCGCCACCTGCACAGGTCGTAGAATTGGGATACTACTAGTGTTATGTGTCAACTGTATTAATTAATTCATACTCTCTCCATCTTCTCCAAACAGCTGAATTTCTACTAGTAGATGGCCAAGTTGATTCATGAGCGTCCAGTGCTTTTATCAGCATATGGAGTTGTTCTATCAGGCTATCACTCAGTGCCAATGAATTTATGATGGTATTGGGCTGGTTTACGCAGCACAATATTTTTTTCTTCTTAATTTTTGAGAGTTCTGACCTTTCATCTGCGGACGATTCCAGGTTTATTCCTTAGAATTCTCTCTAGTGCTTACTGCTTACATCTAGAAGTATTTGGGCTGTTACGAGACAGCTGGCTTTTTGATAAGAGTCCTGGGTGGTGATGTTGTATGGAGGTATATTAATTACTTCAGGTCACTTGCAGGCGGCTCTGAGAGAGCAAAGTTCTTGGCTCCAAGATGTTTGGACTTGGAAGCGATTCATTGCCTCAGTAAGCACTGAGAATGGTCATTTTAAGGAACTTGCACGACCTGACCCGCACGCCACCCTGCAGATTTGAGCAATATCTGTTACATAAGTAATGGAATGCCCGGCCACCTTGCAGTGCTAATCTTAAAGCCCCTGCCTGTCTGTGTCAGTGTACCATGGTTACCTCCGCATCACTAAGCAGCGGTCAGGCTACTGAGGCCAGTCGGTTCCCGCACACCAGTCCTGCACCAATGCACATCATTCACACCGCACGCAGACAGTCAGTCAGCCGATTATAAGCAGGCACACTCGGCGGTAAGCGACAGTACGAGGCAAGCTACTAAAGCTTAAGATAGCAGTAGTATACACACAGACCTATACGGAGGTGTGGACCATTATAGTTTCATAACAATACAGCGTGGCATGCACTACTAAACAAGTGTTGGTTACTCAATGGTTATTGGCTCTACTTCACGAGTGCTCCATATACTGCGGTCAGTGCATGTTAGCGAACGCCGGCGACGCACGGATTGAGACTCCTCGACAGGTCAACCACGCGCATGCAATCATAACAACGTAACTCCACGAAGATCAGGTGGACGGAGGACGTATGTGCAGCAAGGACCAAGCTCGGATCACGGATCACGGGGACAGGATTATAAAGCGTGGTAGGCAGCAGCAGCAGCAGTGGGAGTCTCTCTCGTCAGAGTGGTGTTGTGTACAGCCAGTGGTGGTGGTGGTCTTAGCCAGTAGTAGTTCAGACGGAGTAGCAGTCTGAGATCTGAGAGGCAGTAGTAGCATCACGCTCAGTGCATGACAACATAAACAAACACGACTCCTGGGATATACTTACAACTCACACGCTAAAGGAGGAGTGAGAGCAGTTATCTTAACCAGCAGTGGTGGACGACACTTAACGTGTTTATATCTGTCCATATATCTATACACACCAAGAGGAGATAAGTACTTGGTAGTTGTTGTTATAATACCACACATACAACAGCAAACATGCAGGCAGAATTTGGGAGTATTTTGGAAATGAGGGCGGCCAGACAGAGGAGCAGGAGACACACTCTGGCCAATGTCCGGTGAGTAACGTCATAATAAACACTCTCTCTACCACTACCTTCATTACAGTTCATCCTTATAACCCTTCCAATGCTAAGGCTACTTGCATCCAAAGCACAAGGATGCAACGATTTTTGATAACCATATAAACCCTGTCATGTTGGTATTCATAGGAGAGCTCTCACTGAGTACTCTCAGATGAGTACCTGTGTGCCAGGGTTTCAGTCATTTTTCAGTTATTTTTGCATTATTTTGTATTGGTAAAACTAGCCACCAGCAGCATAAGGGTTATAACTACTCTTCAGAGTCGTAGCAACTCTATGAAAGGGGGGCGGGAGTTCTATTTCAGCCATGGTCAAATAATTAGGTGGCAATTGTATTTGGAGAATCTGTTTAGGTCTAAAGATAAGATCCTTGAAGGAGAGTTCATTCATTCCTTAACCCTTACATTGCTGTTGGCTAATTTGGTCAATACAAAATAATGCAAAAAACCTGAAAAAAAATACTGAAACCCAGGTCCTTGTGCTTTGGACAAAAAAGTAGCCTTAGCATTGGAAGGGTTAAAAATGTCTTCCAATAGAATTTTTCCTTTGCCTTATTCATAATCGATGGGGATCAATAAATGCTTGTTAGTATGATTATGTATATCATACGCCACCTGTTTCCTGTAACACTGATAGCACTGCAGCATGAACAGCAGTAGCTCTGTATTATAAACCAAGCTCCACTGCCCTAAATCTCACTCGACATGACCATGCAGCTTGTTAACTGCACAAACTCCATTAATGATTGACTTGTCAGAATGTGCTCACTTATAAAAAAGAAAAAAATACTTGTGCACAAATACATACTGGATAGTCTACAACAGCTTGGGAGATATGCCAAAAAGTCTTTCCCCTGCCTTTTTCTTCCCACATAAATAAGTTAGTGTGGTATGAGGCAGTAACTGGGTTACAGATCTATCTTAAAGACTGCTTGACGTGAATAAGGTGGATAGTGATGTTAATGAACACAGGTTGCTCTAGTAGCTAGCATGGTGTGCAGCGTACAGTAGTAGTCTCCAGCCATGGCCTGAATGTGATCGAGGAGGAGAAACTATGACTGCTAGCTGCTGTTGCTGCTGTAGCCTAGTCCTAGGCTAACAAATTTATTTCACTTCTTTAATAACTTACCTAATGTTTATAAACCATTCTAAGATGTCTACCCATATTTAGTTCTATATTGGCTCACCAGGCGGCCAGCATTTGTTTTCTTTGGATTTGTTGATTCTGACTGACCAGGGTGACCACCAATGGCGCCATCTATCAACAGCAACTAAAACTAACACCTAAATATTGAGCAAAAGATAGACCAGAACAGGGAAAAGCAACATTTAAGTAAATCATAGACTAGGAGCTAGCTTACGTACAGTAGTACTCGGCAGCCCTGGCCTGAATGTGATCGAGGAGGAGCCAACTATGACTGCTAGCTGCTGCTGCTGTAGCCTAGTTCTAGGCCAACAAATTTATTTCACTTCTTTAATAACTTACCTAATGTTTTATATACCATTCTAAGATGTCTACCCATATTTAGTTCTATATTGGCTCACCAGGCGGCCAGCATGAGTTTTCTTTGGATTTGTTGATTCTGACTGACCAGGGTGACCACCTTTGGTGCCATCTATCAGCAGCAGCTAAAACTAACACCTAAATATTGAGCAAAAGATAGACCCGAACAGAGGAAAGCAAAAGTAAATCATAGACTAGTAGCTAGTCTACATACAGTAGTACTCCAGCCCTGGCCTGAATGTGATCGAGGAGGAGCCAACTATGACTGCTAGCTGCTGCTGCTGCTGTAGCCTAGTCCTAGGCTAACAAATTTATTTCACTTATTTAATAACTTACCTAATGTTTATATACCATTCTAAGATGTCTACCCATATTTAGTTCTATATTGGCTCACCAGGCGGCCAGCATGAGTTTTCGTTGGATTTGTTGATTCTGACTGACCAGGGTGACCACCACTGGCGCCATCTATCAACAGCTACTAAATAACACCTAAATATTGAGCAAAAGATAGACCAGAACAATTATAAAGAAAAGCAATATTTAAGTAAATCATAGACTAGGAGCTAGTCTACGTACAGTAGTACTCCATGCAGCCCTGGCCTGAATGTGATCGAGGAGGAGCCAACTATGACTGCTAGCTGCTGCTGCTGCTACTGTTATTATTGTAGCACTTCATTCTCTATGCCTAGTAGCATCTGCTCAAGCCCACTTGATGCTCTCATTTATCTTATCTCAGGGCTGAAAGGAGCTGGCAAGTGCTCCTCCACTCTTCAATCTAAGGTCAATCTCCATGCTGCCCATGCTTGTTTCAACAGCCATGATATATCACACAACCCTGGCTATAATTTAGAGTAGATTTCTTTTATTTTTCTTTGGATATTCTTATTGGAATTGAAAGTGGCTACATCAAGATATTTATGTCCGTAATTATTTTTTCATTGAAAGGCAATTCAGGTGAAGGTTTTGTATATCATGGGGTGTATTTTCAAGAGTGGCGTTCATTAAAATCCATATCATCTGTTTTGTTGGAAATGATTATATTGCCATAGAAATTTTCATTTTGTTATTTCTATTGGGTAGTTAGTTTGACTTCTGTGGATATCTGTAACTGATATTGCTGTGTTTTTATTTAATTGGGGAGAGAAGAATAAACTGGAGAATGTAGTATGCACATACAGGATTTTGCAGAGTGGGTCAGATTGTCTTCGTTGATGGCCGTTGCACTCTGTTATCTGTTTCTCCATTCAGGAGCAGCCGGTGGCAACTTCGTGGCACAGAGAGAACTTGAGTGTTTGTTTCATTTCTAGCGAAACCCAACCTGCTCATTATCTTCTCCATTTCCTGGTGGTGCAGGGGCTTCTATCACGTCCCTGGCCTTTCATCGCTGTAGTTCTGAGGCAGATCAAGCCCTCCACATACCGGCAGCCACCCTGCAGGGTTCACCTGGGTCTAAACACAAACATAAAGTCATACTCTTTGTAATAGATCACACTATGGGGGCACAGATCTCATTACCTCATTACCACAATTGTAGCACAGAGCATTGTGGCTACTGGTATTTATAATGCCATGCCCATTAATGTGTTTGTTTTAAGAGAATGCTTGTGAGTGCGTTTGTGAAACAGTATAAAATTCTTTTTGTGCTGTTCCTTGAATACTAAGCGTTGTGATTTTACTCATTGGCCAGCTGAGCCCTTCACACTGATATGTACAGTAAAAAAGAGAGGATGTCATCTGATGGGACTGATTCACAAATAAATATATATATATATATATATATATATATATATATATATATATATATATAAATATAAATATATATATATGTATATATATATATATATATATATATATATATATATATATATATATATATATATATATATATATTTATTTTTATATATATATATATATATATATATATATATATATATATATATATATATATATATATGTATATATATATATATAAGTATCAATTATTTATTCA
>OZ012684.1:22671487-22943987 GCA_963942565.1 Maea johnstoni
TTAAGAATACCAAACTCTACGTATAAGTGGTTAACTGAATAACCCATACATTTCAGGATTTTTCTATTTTCGTATTTTGTGTCAATTTCAAAATTATGCAGTTAGAAAATGGTACCTGAAACCTTGCATTTCAAACCAACAAAATATGAAAAAAAGAACAGCTCTCTAACCTTCTTCTGCCTGCATATGTCACCTAAATTGCCTTTAGCCTTCACAGGTAATAATTTCTCGCATCTTAAGAAAGCCATTTTATAGCTACTAATGAGAAATTGTATTTCTGATCGTTAATGGTTAGAATAGACATTGATGAATGGAGATAATTTATCACATCACAAATTGACAGGCCAATGTGAAATATAATTTGATCAATGATGAATCTCTCTTAATGATAAGTCACCTCTCTACTTGAAATGCTGCTGTATTTTCTGGAAGTTTAACTCTGTATTAGGTGGAAATCCATGTAAAGGTTCCTCATGCTTAGCTACTATTTGCTGGCCTGTTTTAACGGCTTCTCCGGGGCTCCCTGACGGAACCCCATGATAAGTCTCCTGTAAAATTATGATGGAGTACTCGCAGGGGAGACATTAGAGAGCAGTTGGGAATCATGATAGGGGAAAGTGTTAACTTACATGAGAGTTACGCCGCGGTAATAAATGGAAAATATTAGAGGAGAAGGGAATTGCTTTCTCAAGTCGGGCAATTAGATCACGCGCCCAGAGCACAAGGACAATCTGGGAGTGGGGGTGCTGCTGGCATTATGAGGAAGCACTCATACAGGCCTCATTACAATACCTGAACTTTTCCCTAGACACTTAGCAATGTAATGCCTTATCCTCAACCCCTAGTCACCCCACCAACACTGTACCGGGGTACAATCAGGGTGTGGGGGTGCGTGTGGCATTATGAGGAAGCACTCGTACAGGCCTCATTATAATACCTGAACTTTTCCTAGACACTTAGCAATGCAATGCCTTATCCTCAACCCCTACCCCACCAACACTGTACCGGGGTACAATCAGGGTGTGGGGGTGCTGGTGGCATTATGAGGAAGCACTCATACAGGCCTCATTACAATACCTGAACTTTTCCTCGACACTTAAGCAATGTAATGCCTTATCCTCAACCCCTACCCCACCAACACTGTACCGGGGTACAATCAGGGTGTGGG
The DNA here is from genome assembly GCA_963942565.1 of Maea johnstoni. Lineage (NCBI taxonomy): Eukaryota > Metazoa > Annelida > Polychaeta > Spionida > Magelonidae > Maea > Maea johnstoni. The sequence goes on from OZ012684.1 coordinate 22,672,656, forward strand.
GGTGCGTGTGGTATTATGAGGAAGCACTCATACAGGCCTCATTACAATACCTGAACTTTTCCTCGACACTTAGCAATGTAATGCCTTATCCTCAACCCCTACCCCACCAACACTGTACCGGGGTACAATCAGGGTGTGGGGTGCGTGTGGCATTATGAGGAAGCACTCATACAGGCCTCAGTATAATACCTGAACTTTTCCTAGACACTTAGCAATGTAATGCCTTATCCTCCACCCCTACCCCACCAACACTGTACCGGGGTACAATCAGGGTGTGGGGGTGCTGGTGGCATTATGAGGAAGCACTCATACAGGCCTCAGTATAATACCTGAACTTTTCCTAGACACTTAGCAATGTAATGCCTTATCCTCCACCCCTACCCCACCAACACTGTACCGGGGTACAATCAGGGTGTGGGGGTGCGTGTGGCATTATGAGGAAGCACTCATACAGGCCTCAGTATAATACCTGAACTTTTCCTAGACACTTAGCAATGTAATGCCTTATCCTCCACCCCTACCCCACCAACACTGTACCGGGGTACAATCAGGGTGTGGGGGTACTGGTGGCATTATGAGGAAGCACTCATACAGGCCTCATTACAATACCTGAACTTTTCCTAGACACTAAGCAATGTAATGCCTTATCCTCCACCCCTACCCCACCAACACTGTACCGGGGTACAATCAGGGTGTGGGGGTACTGGTGGCATTATGAGGAAGAACTCATACAGGCCTCATTACAATATCTGAACTTTTCCTAGACACTTAGCAATGTAATGCCTTATCCTCAACCCCTACCCCACCAACACTGCACCGGGGTACAATCAGGGTGTCGGGGTGCTGATGGCATTATGAGGAAGCACTCATACAGGCCTCATTACAATACCTGAACTTTTCCTAGACACTTAGCAATGTAATGCCTTATCCTCAACCCCCACCCCACCAACACTGCACCGGGGTACAATCAGGGTGTGGGGGTGCTGGTGGCATTATGAGGAAGCACTCATACAGGCCTCATTACAATACCTGAACTTTTCCCTAGAAATTTAACAATGTAATGCCTTATCCTCAACCCTTACCCCACCAATACTGTACCGGGGTACAATCAGGTGATGATGATAATAATAATGGTAATAATGATGATAATAATAATAATAATAATAATAATAATAATAATAATAATAATAATAATAATAATAATAAAAATAATGATAATGATAATGATAATAATAACTTATTTATGAGGGTAACACAGTCAAATACAGGATTTGATTTTCGCTGTGGCCCTCAGACTTAAGGTCTTACCTTTATAAGATACTTTACACTTCAACTCTATACATAAGCTATGACTACATTAGAAAGTAATAAATGATGAGTTTGTAGAGGGCAGACAGTTGGAGATATGAATAGCCTTTAATGCGTCAAGACTATTTATCCCCACACAGACAGTGACGAGCCTAATAAGGCGTAGGAGAGAGTGATATGTCCAGTCTCTGTATGGAGACAGCTGTTTTACTGCAGGTAATTGGAATAATGGCCATACGCTAGATCCATCCTGCATGACGCCAGAGAACTGAACCAATCATCGTAAATCCAGGCACCTGGGTAATCAAGGGGAAAGGTGGAGATTCGTACAAACAAATCAAGTACCGGTGGATCTAAGTACAGTACTGAAGCGATCAGAGGTTAATGTTGAGTCAAAAGCTGAACAATTCATGTATATTTTAAGTATAAATCAGTCAGGAATAAAACAATAGTTCAGGACAATTGATGCCAAATAAGCTGTCAGCCAATCATCTTAGATCTTGGCAACAGGGTAGTCAGCTGGAAAGGTGTAGTTTAGTGCAATCATGCTGAGTACTGGTGATTTAACCCTTATGCTGCTGGTGGCTAATTTGATCAATACAAAATAATGTGAAAAAAGCTGAAAAATGACCGAAACCCTGGCAAATGGGTACTCATCTGAGAGTACTCGATGAGAGCTTTCCAATGAATACCAAGATGGTAGGGTTTAGATGATTTTCAAAGATTTTTGAGTTCTTGTGCCTCAGACAAAAGTAGCCTCAGGTTAACTGAAGAATTCAGAGGTTAATGTTGAGTCAAATGCTAAACCAATCATGTCTCTTATAAATTCAGATGCCAGATAATCTGAACAAATCGTCTTAGAAATTAGCACCTGGGTAGTCAGGTGGAAAGGTGCACGGTTTAGTGCAATCATGTGATGTTGAGTGCTGCTGAATTAATCCTTATGCTGCTAGTGGCTTATTTGATCAATACAAAATAATGTGAAAAAAGCGGAAAAATGACCGAAACCCTGACAAATGGGTACTCATCTGAGAGTACTCGATGAGAGCTTTCCAATGAATACCAAGATGGTAGGGTTTAGATGATTTTCAAAGATTTTTGAGTTCTTGTGCCTCATACAAAAGTAGCCTCAGGTTAACTGAAGAATTCAGAGGTTAATGTTGAGTCAAATGCTAAACCAATCATGTCTCTTATAAATTCAGATGCCAGATCAGCGGAACCAATCGTCTTAGATCTTGGCAACAGGGTAGTCAGCTGGAAAGGTGTAGTTTAGTTCAATCATGCTGAGTACTGGTGATTTAACTGAAGAATTCAGAGGTTAATGTTGAGTCCAATGCTAAACCAATCATGTCTCTTATAAATTCAGATGCCAGATAATCTGAACAAATCGTCTTAGAAATTAGCACCTGGGTAGTCAGGTGGAAAGGTGTGGTTTAGTGCAATCATGTGATGTTGAATACTGCTGAATTAATCCTTATGCTGCTAGTGGCTAATTTGGCCAATACTAAATGATGCAAAAAACTGAAAAATGACTGAAACTAGAGAGTATTCAGCGAGAACTATCCAATGAATACCAACATGACATATTTTAGATGGTTTTCAAAAATATTTTTGCTTTGTACGAAAGTAGTCTCAACATTGGAAGGATTAAGTGAAGAATTCAGGGGTTAATGCTGAGTCAAAAGCTTATCCTGAATCGTCATTTCTGCCCAGTTGGTCAAGGGTCAAGTAGTTTTTTTTGGGCAGTCAGGCCCAGTACTGGTGGTTCTAACTGATAAGTTAATCTGGTATTAAAGTTATGTCACAAGGTGAACCATTCATGTTTTTTTCACATACCAAGACATTCAGGGAAATAATTGCTATTACCTACACATATCTTTTTGTAGGGGGATCTTTAAGCTAAGGTTAGTTTTGAGTCAAAAGCTTCACCACTAGTCATGTTTAATTTGAATAGGATCGTGTAAGTTTGTTGTTCCCTGCAATCATCCTAGTTTTAGGACCAGTAGTTGGTGGATGTAGCGGTTGATATTAACCCTTCCGATGCTAAGTCTACTTTCATCTGAAGAACAAAACCCTGTCATGTTGGTATTCATTGGAAAGCTCTTGCTGAGTACTCTCAGATGACTACCCATTTGCTAGGGTTTCAGTGATTTTTCAGCTTTTTTGCGCATCATTTTGTATTGACCAAATTAGCCACCTGGAGCGGCACAAGGGTTAAGTCAGGAGATGCACCAATCATTTGTATTTCTATATTCAGTTAGAAAAAAGTGTGGTATTGTTTCTTTTTTTGACCGGGTTTGCTATGAGGTCTTTGGTAAATGTCAGGTCTTTGGTAAATGTCAGTAACTGATGGATGAAGAGATTGAAATTGAATCAAAACAATGAACCATTTGTTCAAATTTAACAGTCTACATTAGTCAGTCAGAAAAAGGTTTTGCAATCCTGTTAGATTTGGTTTGCCCATTGGTAATTTATGAGGAGGTCAAGTGCTGAGGATTCTTCCTGCCCTGAGTCAGTGTCAAAATGAATTCTGTTTTATTCCCATTTTGAGAAAACTTTCTTTGTCTATTGTTTTTCACTTATGATTTATGACTTTTTACCATTGAATAACATGTTTTAAGTGGTTGCAGGCATGAATGGGATAAACTTGATGATTTATACAAGGAGAGCATTAAATAGATTGCCTGTATGTAAAGAATGTAGATCTTTGTGAAGCTTTTAATATGTATGTACACTTGCTTATGTTGTTCCCTTTTCTCTTTTTCATGTTTATCATCTGATGTTGATGATGATGCTTCTGATATGGTCGATACTGAAAACAATATCCTACCTGAATTTAATGAAATAGGTGAGTTAAATTGATTTTATTCATCATTTTAGAGATACTGTAGAAAAAAATAAGTGGGTATTGAGGTACTTAAAAGTTATCTTATAAAAGAGACCATTTTCAGGTAGATTTCTCCAAAATAGTTTGTCTTTTGCAGGCAGGGTGAAGATAAACAGGTAGTCAATTCTATCTAGAATGTTATATTGCAAATGATGAATAATTTGAAATATATCTGCAAAAGGTGAATTGTTTTTCTTTAACCTTGTTCTATGGCACACTTTCCTAGCTTGCATTTTTGTATCTGCCAAGGTAGGAATGGGTTACTTTACCTACTTTTACTTAATAGTCCAATCAGTTGAGACCTCACATCATTTACCCCTGGGCCAATGTAGGTTATTGCTGTAGCGTCAGCTTTTATACCACCAGATGATAGGTAATTTGAAGAGAATGTTCCATAATGTACCCTTAGTCTTTAACCATTCATGCAAAAATGACTATATACTTCTTGAAATAACCTTAAAATGTGCTAATTTAAGATATTTTAATCATATATTTATAATTCAGGCATCCTTTTTGTGTTTCTGTGGTTTTGGTTTCATTTTGTAGAAACATGATGATGTGTTCAGACCTTATGCCTTGAAGATTATCTTGGCATAAAAGGGTTACTACTTAATAGTGGTATTGGGGTGTGCCTTATAGTGAAGGAGGGCAAGGGAGCAGAAGGTGATTTAGCCCTTTCTTTTTAATCATAAAGACACTATTTTTGCCATGATTTGCTCATAAATTGCCATACCTTGATAGCAGGTGAACATTTTATTTCTTAGAGCACGCCTGGTGGAAAATGGTAACCCATTACACTAATTAATACATGAAATATAATATTGTTGCTAGATTTTCGCTCTAATGATGGATTTATCATACATTGAATTATAATTAATTGCTTTAACACAAAGAATTGCCATTTTTGTTTTCATGAATACAAAGGTTATTACCTGTACATGCACAAAGATATATTTTTTAGCAATGAAAGTGGAAATCCATCAACATATTTGATGTAATAGGGTTATGGATGGAAGATTTTAACACTGCAGATTTTAATTACCTCTTATGAAATAAGATGGAGCCTGTGTTTATAATAATGTAGTTTGTTCATTTTTGCGATTATAAACATTTGAATAAAAAGATTATCATGCTTTTTATGAATGATATATATTAATATATATATTAATTAATTCAAAATAAATATCATTAATATATATATATATATATATATATATATATATATATATATGTATATATTTATATATATACATATATATATATATATATATATATATATATATATATATATATATATATATATATATACATATATATATAATTATATATATATGTATATATATATACATATATACATATATATATATATATATATATATATATATATATATATATATATATATATATATATATATATTATATATATATATATATATATATATATATATATATATATATATATACATATATATAAATATATATATATATATATATATGTATATATATATATACACACACACACATACACTCATAAACACACACACACACACACGTACGCACACACATAAAAGATATAGGCCTACACACGTAAAACACCTTTTGGAATTAAACAAAAGGCCAAAATATTTCCCACAGCCATTCATAAAGGGGTTCATGGTGTCAATAGAAAGCAATTTGCAACATCTCCTGATAATTTGCTGGAGGTATTTGAAGTGCTCTTTTCAGTGTGCATTACCTTTGCATGCCGTGCCGGATATCCCTGCCATTACGTAACCAATAGAAGATTGGAAAGTAATGAAGGGGGCGGAACCACTACATCTGAGAGTTTCTGATGGAGCTTGGTTGTTCTCCCTGGGGAGGAGGAAGTATTTTGCCGCGCTCCAGTCAGAGAAAGTGCTATAATCAGCCGCCTAATTAAGATAGATGCCAACAAGAGTAAGAACATGATTTGGCTCTTCTGGCTGACAGGCAATGAAACGGAGAGCCCTGTCACCGTGGGGGGAAATGCAATAACGCTGTGAGAAATCCTATATACTGTCAGCTGGCGTCATTTTGAGGAATTCTCACTCATATCACAATATCATGCCACAAAGGGACAACACCATGTTGCAGTTGTAGGCTTTTGACATGGAAAGGCATCAACGTATCTTTCAAAATGCCTCCCAGGTGATCACATTGTCAAACAAAAATAAATTTCATGACCAAATTTTCAAAGACATTCATATTTCATTGAATTTTGATGAGACAGAAACAGAAACCCTGGTCTTGGTAGAAATTCCCTCTCCTTACGAATAGTTCCAAGGTGTCATTCAGTTGCAGAAAGACCATAGACTACCGTCAACAGCTCCGCTCATTTATACAGCAACCAGGCCAACCTGCTTATGGGGATCCAGTGGGTTGGCGTGGTTGCTATATAAATGTGCGGCATTGTGGAGGGCTGTCTATGGTCTTTCTACAACTGAAAGACCCATTTGGAACTATTCATGAAGAGAAATACCTTTGAAGCATTCATTATTGTTCTGCGTCAGAGACATGATGATAAATAGGTGTCTGAATCAGTGAACAATGCATTTCTAAATAATGTATAGTCTGTGATGTTATCCATAAAATATTTGTCAAAACCTACTGCTGTGGGTAATTTCTTTCTTCTTACACCAATGTTATATTTATACATCCTCTTTGGTGAACTTAGCCTTGATCAGTGATTAAGTGATGTAGTCCTGTACCAAGATTGATCATGTTCCCCTACGTCAAATGAAAGGCCCTAGGGAAGCTACTGTCGGAAATCTCTCGCTTACACCATAAGGCCTTTCGGAACTGACTTGAAAACCTTAAGTGGAAGAGGAAGTTGATTGCAAGAACTGCCAGAGGAAGTGTGGTAGGATGACTGAAATATACCTCTTCCTGTAGTTTATATCCATTTATGATAGACACCTGATTCTCATGTTTGGGGTAATTGTAGTTTGCATTAAGGGTATTAGTTGATTGCAAGAACTGTGGTAGAAAGTGTGGTAGGATGAATGAAATGTACTTCTTCCTGTAGTCTATATCCATTTGTGATAGACACCTGATTCTCAAGTTTGTGGTATTTTGGGTTACATAGGGCATTAGTTGTAGGGTTATTTCAGCAAGGCTAATCAGTACAGGTAACTACAGGATTTCCTCCAAGACAATAGATCATTCTCTCTTTTCCCTCCTCCCTCATTTCTATTCTTATTAGGTGTAAATTGGGGGTTTCAAATGTATGGATCAAACACAGAAAATGTAGCTGGGAATACTCAGGAAGTCCTAGGGCAATGCTGGAAAATGTCAAGGTTTACCACAAAGTACATGGTACATTTCTTTAGGGTTATTTATGACAGCGATCAGGCATTGTAACAGCACATCTATCAATCAGATAAACAATTATAGTGGTCCGAAAGATTTTAAAAATTGTTTTGAGAGTGTCTAAGTTGTCTGACAAAAATCAAATATCTGAATGATCATAGTGAATTATACGGAAAAACTCAAAACACATTCTGCCACCGGTACCATCTCAAACGTTCACATGTTCACTAATGACTTTTCTAGATCATTCCAGAACTATCTCAAGTGTGCTTGAGGACAATTTTACGGTAATTATTAGACCTCTCTAGAACCGTCTAGTAATTAACGTCCAACTAAAATAGTCAACAAAACGCCTTTAACTCACACACAACATGATTGAAAAATCATTTTTGAATATTTTTAAAAGGTGCATTTTAGAGGTTCCCCAAAAAGCAAGGAATATTGATAGTGCTTCAGGCCATGGTTGGTTGAAATCTATATCTATAGGAAATATTGTAATATTGTGTCAGATCACTTGTAATTATAAATCATATTATACCTGTGTTAAACTTCACTCCTACGAGTGTCCACCATTGTTTGGTATGTGACTAACTGACACAAATTTAAATGGAAACAATATGGTAACAATACAAATCTGACCAATTCTGAGCCCATCGAGAATTACTTGTGACTATTAATATATATATATATATATATATATATATATATATATATATATATATATATATATATATATAAATATATATATATATATATATATATATATATATATATATATATATATATATATATATATATATATATATATATATTTATATATATACCTATAAGGTCAGTGTGCTGGGAAAATAACATATTCAACACTCTCAACCATCCACAATTACATATGTTTTGGAGGCACAGGTGTGGAGTAGTGTGTGTAATGGACATTCATAATGGAAATGTATGATTCTCCACCTATTGACTGCACTCTGGATAGAACACAAATCTGGCTGATTCTTGGCGTGTTTTGAACTCATTTCTGGTTGTGATGAATACTACTAATATAAGGCCAATGTACTGGGAAAAGCAGAAAAAAAATTAATTCCTTCTTGAAGAGTTGCGCCTCCAATATCCTATCAATTTATGATGTACCATACATATTCATTGTTCATTGTCAGTGGTATTGCAGACTGGATGATGTTTCATTGCCAAAACCAAGACATAAGTGAGTTAATTTCTTTTGGGAATGGCATATGTCAAAACAATCTTACATGTTTCCAATGTAATCTTTGTATCATGAGGACATCTCAATCTCTGAAGATAAACCCACTCTTGAAGATAAACCCAGAAATTGAGAGTGCAATTTTGAAAATAATTGAAAACCCAGTTTCATGCGTGGTGATTCTAATGATTTTACCATTGAATCTTTTTTTTTTCTCCTTTGAAATGGTACTAATAATTTATTAACACTGTTGTCTTGGATAAATCCACTGGTTGCTCATCAGAAGAAGGACCAATTTAAGATTTGGCAAATGCATGCAAGAAGGGGCTCTGTGGTATCTGATTCCTTCAGTCCCACTGCGCCTTACCTTGATTATACTTAATGAGTTATTTCAATAATCATTTAGCAAATGCATCTAATACTTTCTAAGGTGATCAAACAGATCCTTGCCTTTAGCCCCCAGAAAACATACTATTTTAGGGTAACCTTTTTGCCCAGAGCATTTTAAAAATATATTTTAAGGCGAAGAATCGATCAAGGAACCAATCCACATCTCTCTTTCATGACAAGATGGATACCCGGAATGGGTAAGAAACTCCCTATTCTTTAAGAATAGTTCCAGGTTTTTTAGTTGCGGTAACACCATAGACAGGTCACCAATATGCTGCACACACACACACACATACACACACACACACACACATATATATATATATATATATATATATATATATATATATATATATATATATATATATATATAATCATATATATATATATATATATATATATATATATATATATATATATATATATATATATATAGCGACCATGCCAATCTGCTAATTGGGATCCAGCAGGACACTTGTCGAGGAGATCGCCAGGCATGAAAGGGTTTAAAGGGACTGTTGGAAGAGACATCAATTGTATGACACTGCATAAAACAAAGTGTATATAAAGGGCTGAGATCTATTGCGAGGTAAGCTATGAGAAGCACCGCATAAGGGGTTTAATGGCTGTCCGTAAATGGCATGTGTTTCAGGAGTTGAGGGTTGTAGTGGTTGTTTATGGCTCCCTGGCTTGGCCCGTGTTTGATGCTGATACGGCCAGGCTTCCCTGAGTGCTGTTTTATTGCGGCTGCCAGTAGGCTTCAGGTAAAGGCCTTGTCACACCCATCATCACTACATAACATAGACACTTCATGCCGCATTTGACTAAATCATTGTAGGGCTCAATATTAACCCTTCAAATGCTAAGGCTACTTCCATTCAAAGGACATGGATGCAAAAAAAAATTGTAAACCATCTAAACTCTCTCATGTTGGTATTTATTTGATAGCTCTTAATAAGTACTCTCAGATGAGTACCATTTATATCAGGGTTTCAGTCAATTTTTAGCGTCTTTGAGCCATTTTGTATTGACAAAATTAGCCAACAGCAGCAGAAGGGTTAACTTAAATGTCTACCTACCCTGAGCTTCCAAGGCTTTCTTCCACTGTTTAATGCTTAACTGTTCCTCACAAAATGAACCATTATAGAGACTTGTGCTCTATGCCACAAATGACTAAATCTTATGATAAACATATCACTACCCTGTAAGAACCATTTATGAACAATAGCTCCTACTTTTTAAATTTCAATTCATTTGCAGCTAATAACTTTCCTTCAAATATTTGTGTGCTCAATCTTTTTTCCCCTACTACTCCAGTTTCCTACACACACACACTTCCAACTGGCTAGTGACAAATAAGCCGCGCTATGGCAAAAAATGTGATGATAAACCGTTAACTGATATCCAAATATGCAAAACTTTTATTTTGTAAGTCTGACAAAACGTTTGAAAGATTTTATGCAGCTTTGAGCAGGGAAGTGTTAACAGGTATCTTTTCACCACAAACAGCTACTGTCAGTTCAAATGAGAATCTGTCTGCAGCTATTTGTTAAACACAGTAATAGGAGAAATAAGTCAGGGAAAAGTGAGTATTTATCCTTGGAGGCATGATTGGTGAAATCAATATTCTAGTTAGATAACAAATGATTCTGTTCGCAACTCGCAAATGGCAGAGATGTGGAGAAAATTGCTTCAAGATGAGTCATGATATTCAATAGAACATGACGACATGAAAAATAGCATTACCTAATTGGAGAAAGTATTAGGGCCTGTGCTGTGGGGGGCAAGCATTGGATTATCAGCATAGGAAATATTCCTTGCAAAATGTAGCTGAGCCTTCCTTGTAAAATCAATTAAATCTCTTTCTTAACATACTAAGACTTCCTGTGTATTCCCAGCTACTAACGATATAAGGGGATATCATTCCATATACTGCAGAGACTTACTTTCTAGTAAATCCAGGTATTTTTATTATTCTCCTAGAGCAGACTTTCTGGTTATATACTCCTTACTATTTTCTGCAAGGGAATAAACTGTAGAATGGCTAATTTTTCCGTGAGTTTCCTGTTTTTTCCCAAATGCTTTCAAACGGTAATAAACAACACAGGAAAAACAATACAGTAAATGTCCGGGCTTAATAAACACGGAGAAATCGTTTTCCTTACCCATTAATATTTACTCTGTGGTATACTAAAATTTAAAATCTTCATAAAACAGGAAAATTAGAAACGGAATAAAACATATGTCCTCTCTTTGGAAATATTAGAATAACAGAAATACCTAAAATTGTAAAATTAGTGAAATTTGTAACACAGAAATATTAGCCATTCTACAGCATACCCCTTTTCAAATATTGCTGAGACTGTCTGGGAAACCTTTCTTGGACTTATCCTATAATCTTCTTAGGATGGACTTCCTGGGTATTTTCCTAGATAATCATAGTAAGGGCTGTCAACTAAATGGTAGATGAGACTTCCTGAGTCTTTGATAGCACTATGTACTGTAAAACCCATTATTATCGCGCTCCTTTTAATTTCCCGCATTTCACGCTAGATGATGATAACACGTATATTACTGGGGCTGATATACGTTCAAAATAGCATAACAATGCCCCATCTAGCAGTATTACAGTTGATGCATGTAAATAAATGGTTGCGAACAGATTCAGACGACAGTTGCGTGAATAAAAATGTGCGTGGTAATAAAGGGTTTTGCAGTAAGTAATGTTTGGGTATTCCCAGCTACTGAAACTTTTACCAACTGAATTAGCTTCAAGACTTCTTGAGACTTTCCTAGCACATAATTCAAGGAACCTCTGCATATTCCCAGCTACTTATGACAAGGAAAACTTTTAGCAAATAAAGCTAAGACTTCCTGAGACTTTCCTAAGCACTATTTGAAGAATCTGCACATATTCCCAGCTACTTATGACAAAGAAACACTTTTAGCAAATGAAGCTTAGCAACTTCTTCAGACTTTCCTAGCGCTATTTAAGAAATCTGTGCATAATTTCCAGCTACTTTTGGCAAGGAAACACTTATAGGAATCGAAACTCAGCAGCTTCCTAAGACTTTCCTAGCGCTATTCAAGAAATCTGTGCATAATTTCCAGCTACTTATGACAAAGAAACACTTTTAGCAAATGATTTTGGCAACTTCTTCAGACTTTCCTAGCGCTATTTAAGAAATCTGTGCATAATTTCCAGCTACTTTTGACAAGGAAACACGTATAAGAAACGAAACTCAGCAGCTTCCTAAGACTTTCCTAGCGCTATTCAAGAAATCTGTGCATAATTTCCAGCTACTCATGACAGGGAAACACTTTTAGCAAAAGCAGCCCAAGACTTCCTGGGACTTTTCTATCCGCACATCAGGGATTTGTGGGAAGTCCCAGCCACATATGGTAAGGAATAGGAGATCCCTCCCTTGATTTACACTGACACTGCCCATGTGCAGTAATCTTACTGCGTTCCTGTTCAGGTCAAGATTCATCACAATCAGCTCAATTTCTGCATAGCTCAATGCTAAAGAGATTGAAATAGAATAGGAAAAAGGACCTGTTCAGGCTGAAATCTGTCTGCTGTGGTTTGTACAGATTCAGTGCTGATTTCTCTTGAGATTCGGGCCTGCTGTTAAGCTCATTCTAATTGACTAGTGGGTATTCGCTTTGTAAGCAAAGTTTGGATACTTATGTGAGAGTCTGAAAAGATTAGGAGAAAACAATTGAATTAATGCTACTGCAGGTGATGCTGATGTCAGATGACAGCATTAGTATTTAAATCAGCATCTTAACTGTATATGGTTTCTCTAGTGTTATAAAATGATTGTATGATGTAAGATATGGGTAATAATTGGAGTGGGAACTGATATAATGATGATTGTGTGTGCCTGTGTATAATAGAGAGAGAGAGAGAGAGAGAGAGAGAGAGAGAGAGAGAGAGAGAGAGAGAGAGAGAGAGAGAGAGAGAGAGAGAGAGAGAGAGAGAGAGAGAGAGACTGGGAGAGAGAGAGAGAGAGAGAGAGAGAGAGAGAGAGAGAGAGAGAGAGAGAAAGCGAGAGCGGGAGGGCCAGAGAGATAGAGTAAGAGAGAGGGGTGGGGAGATAGAGAGAACAGAGAACAGATGATTACCTGTATCCTTTGTAATGAGAAACATGCTATTTGTCTTCGTGTTGTGATTGTTACAGCATAATGCCTCTAGGCCATGTCTCCTTCTTTCCCCCCATTGATCTCTGGTGAGGCCTTGTATGTTTGCCCTTTCCTTCCTAATTTGAAAAGATGGTCTTGGTGCCGCCTGGATGTCTTGAGTTGATTTGAAATCATGGACTTTGTTTAGATGGCCTAGCTAGGTCAGGGTGAGTAAACCACCATGCTCTCAAAATAGACCCTCACTACAATGCATATAGAGAATGTGTAGGGGATGCCATTACCATAGAGGTTCCCTATGAATAACGTAAAGGAATGAGATATCTGGAACGTGGAGTCATCACCTTTGGAACAATCTCTTTTCCTGATTCAAAAATGTCTTTGTAGGAGAATCCTGCACTTTTTAACCCTTCCAATGCTGAGGATACTTTCATTTATAGAAGATGGACAAAAAGATTTTTAAAAACATCTAAACCCTGTCATGTTGGTATTCCTTAGATAGCTCTCCCTGAGCACTCTCAGGTGAGTACCCATGTGCCAGGGTTTCAGTTATTTTTCAGATTGATTGCATCATTTTGATTTGCCAAATTAGCTAACAGCAGCATAAGCATTTAGATTTTTTCTTAGAAAAGCTCTAGGAATTTGAACCATTTGTCCAACTAATATTGAAAGCTATTATTGTCACCTCTAGCAACAATAGTTGATTAGTAAACTAATGTCTCAATGTAACTATAATTGTAGGGGAAACAAAATCATTACTTCAAACATTTTACAGGCAATTTTAATCCACAGTTTAATTCCTAAAGACAGATTATAGCAGGTTAAGTCCCATTATTTACGGGTCACTGGATTATTTGAAATATTGGAGATTTGAATCTGATTATTTTGCAGTGTTTCTCATGGTAACAATCAAGTCTTCTTTATTAGAAACCACAGAACTGCATTTGCAGATTACAGCAAAATGATTGGTCAACATTTTGATATATTAATTCTTCCAATGCTAAGGCTTATTTCGCCCAAAGCACAAGGATGCAAAGATTTTTGAAATCATCTACACCCTGTCAAGTTGTATTCATAGGACAGCTCTGACTGAGAACTCTCAGATGAGTAGCCATGTTCCAGGGTTTCAGTCATTTTTCAGTTTTTTTGCTTCGTTTTGTATTGGCCTAATCAGCCACCAGCAGCATAAGAGTTAAGGTCAATGCTGATTTGAAGTTGCGCACAGGGAGGGAATCCTATTGCAAGCAAGGATGAGGTGCTGACCCCTATCAAATAAATCTGGGAATACCAAGGAATTCCCCGGATAAACCCAGGAAATTCCCCAGATTTCCTAGGAAGTTTGAGCTACATTAGATAAGGCAACAGAAAGAAACATGCTGACCAAACTCCTGCACAAGATCCTGTCTTAAAGGTGCTCAACAATGAATCCTTGATAAGGCTTTAAACACTTATTGATTAGGTCATCAAGTGCTCTGCGCCAATAACCATGAACTGTGCCTTAACCCATTCACACTCAAGAGTTTCTCTAGAAGTATCGTCTGCTACTTTCATACTTTTGGAAATAACTTGGGAATAAAGCTGAAGTTTGCAAAATATTTCAAGGAGAGTTGTTGTTTATCTTCTGATCAACATTTCTCCTTCAATTGTTTTCCGGAAAATGCTGCTGTAGGTAAGATATTTACCAAATCGTCAGGCCTGTTTTGGCCGTTCTGAGTGTTAATAGGTTAAAATCAGCTCCATTCATCAGCTTGTAAACAATTCCACTCTCTCCTGCTGGATCTGACCTAATAAAGCCATGAGGAAGGCCGGCCAGCACACACACAGCTGATGGGATCCCTCAAATTGCTTACTATGTAGCACACTGATTTACAGAGCCGCAATATACTGCAATAAGACCCATCCAGGCTCTTTAACCCTTATAATGCTGAGACTAATTTCATCCAAAGCACAAGGACGCAAAGATTTTTGAAAACCATCTAAACCCTGTCATGTTGGTACTCATTGGATAGCTCTCGCTGAGGGCTCTCAGATGAATACCCATTTACCAGGGTTTCAGTGATTTTCCAGGATTTTTGCATTATTTTGTATTGGCAAACTTAGCCACCAGCAGCATACGGGTTAAGATTACTGCACAGAGACCAATATGCAATTCTATTTGATATTGTTCGCTGAAGTACCTGGTATATTCTTTAAGCTTAGAAGCACTTTAAGGTGTTACCATGGTGCTGGGTAACAAATTTTGTTCTCGTTTTCTGCCTAATCAAGTTCAAAACTTACCATATTGAAAAATGTATTTTACAATTGGATAAGGTTATTATTAGGGTCTTGATACTGTTACTATACTGGTAAATGTCAGATTTGAAATCAATTTTGCAAAATCTTGTATTTTTTATAGGAACCACTAATCAATCACTGTCCTTCATATGTTTTGTAAATCCATGCTTTATTCCTAAGATAGTTTCAGAAGTGCCATATTAGCATAAAAAAACTTAATAGAAGAAATATATAAGTATCATGGCTTTCAGTACTTCCTGCATTGTCTTGATCTGTAATTCTTTTGGAAATGAATATTGGTATTGCATGTCTTTACTAAATATTTTAAGGATATAGTTAATTGTCTTTGAAATGGTTTGAGATTTCTCCTTGAAAACATTTTTCCAAAATATGTTTTCATTAGGAAATTTTCCCAAAAGAGTCCCACTTTTTTAATGCACTACATACATGAGGTTGCATTGAGGTTGACATGATCAGTGTCACATGAGAAAATAAACCAGATATTGATGAGTGCAATATGGTTTAGTGGTATATCCAGGCATAGTGAATAGACATATAATAAAGAAATATGCAAATTTTAGTGGACATGTTGGCTTTATGCTCTTTCCTTTTTCTATCTTTAAGGTTTTTATTCAATTTTATATAGAAATCATTAAACTATTTTCAATCATATGCTCCATATTGTAAGAAACAATGCATTACATTTTGTGGTGTTAGTGGGTATAATCCATCAGCATATAGTGGTATTAAAACTGATATTAAAACGCTTTGAAGCTGTGTTACACATTTTTAGGCCAAAAGTTATCAGAGTGGTTATCCAGAAAATTAGACCTTAGCAAAATACATTTTACATAACAATTTAGAACTGAAATTATAGGTTTTTGAGTGCATGAATGATAATGCTCTTGCCATTGCTTGGCATTACTGAAAATAACTTGCCTTTACTAGTAAGCACATGTTTCTCTGTAAGTGTAATGTCATGTTGAATGTAGCCCAAGATTTCATAAATATGGTGCCCTTTTGCGTCTCTAATTTGGATAGATGAACGCGACCATAAATTGTAGGTTACATTACTGATAAAATGAGGAGCTATTCATCTTTTGAAATTGGCAGCTTGATTTGCAGCGCTGCCATATTCTCATAACCCCAGCAAAAAAATTGAATGATGCTTTTCTTTGCCATGGACCTAGGTGCTAGTGATGATAAATTAGAATAGGCAAAGTGATTTATTGCCAAGCAGAAATGACCTTCTGTCTGAAAGAATTACCCTGAGTGTTAGGTAATGTAAAGGGCACCAAGTGTATGGATCGGGTATGAAAGATAAGCTATAACTTCTTGTTATGTCCTTACCAGTGGTGAAGGGTATTATGAATCAGGTCATTTTGTGTGTGTGTTTTGTATGTGTGTGTGTCTCTCTCTTTGTGTGTGCGATATTTGGAAAACCCAATGCCTGATTGTAACCATTCAGTGTGACAAAGATGGGCTTTTTTTTATAAATTTTCAATTGAAAGGAATCATTTCAGAATGAGGCTGGCACAGCAGATGGAGGGTCTGTTGTGCTGGAGCGAGACTTTTTAGTCATTTGTAATGATATATATATATATATATATATATATATATATATATATATATATATATATATATATATATATATATATCATATATATATATATATACATGTATATATATACATATATATATATATATATATATATATATATATATATATATATATATATATATATATATATATATATATATATATATGTATCATGTGCGTGTTATTTTCATGTACGTGAGCATTGCTCGTTATGTCTTTATTGTGTAGCCGCGTGTTTACTTCAAGAAAACGTTGAGTATATTTTTCCCTAGTAAATGGAAATCATCTTCTCTCAGTAGTCTGTCATTAGACATGTTGACCATGTCTGCGTTGGGAGAAGTACAAGATGATGGTTTGCAGAAGATGTAAAGTAGTGAAATTGAGTCTAAGAGTCTGCCACTGATATCATGCGGTCATGCAGATAATCTGTGCCCACAGATGAGAATCGTTAGTGCGAAATGTAAAGGTCAGATCTCATCTCATCCTGGTGCCGCTCCTCGCCATACCACTCAAGCATGAGGCTTCCATGCAAACAGAGCGAGTGTCCGTCTCCCTTCAGACTATCAATTACCCTTGCATGCTGCCGGCCGAGAGCTCTGGGATCTGTTTGCACGGGGAGGGAGCGCTTTCTCTGAGTGACACCAACTCCACGTCGTCTCAATGGCATTTTCAACAAACTTTTACGCTGAATTTTCTTTTCCGCCTTTTCCGCCTGGTTTCCTCACCAATCATCTAATCCACCTTTGGGATTTCTTTCAACGGAAGATAACTTGATAACTAGTACCCGCGAACTGATAAGGAGGCAGAATTAGCTGCATACCGCAAGTAGAAAATGAGAGATGCGCTGTGGGAATAGAATGTGGATAGAAAGATGTATTGGGGTGTAATTGATAAGCTGGTTTGTAACTTGAAAGGAATTTTTGTTTGTATATATATGCATATATATATATATATATATATATATATATATATATATATATATATATATATATATATATATATATATATATATATATATATATATATATATATATATATACATATATATGTATTTATATAATATGAAATTGATTATTGCCAGTCATTTACAAATTTATGATATCAGTTTTAGCGCTGCAGGATCTCTGCTGAATTTTGTCATCATACTTCAGATCTTGTTTTTTATTTTCATTTTTTCAATGCGAATAGATAATCTCCAGATTTTCCCGATTGCACTGTAGGTTTTTGCGACTAATTGTACACCTGAGATTTGATTTGACATTAAGTGAGCAGGTGGATTTTCTTGGAATTCAGTTGTAAACATGTGTAATTGATTGAATTGCCTAATACTCTTAAGGGAGGACATTGTTGAGACAGCTGGTCTGTAATTACTTCCACTAGGATACAACTGATGCCGTTTTTTTTATTCTTAGAGGACGTTGCATTTGGAAACAATATGCTGACTTTAAATGGCGATGTCTTAGTGGGATTAAAATCACACACGTTTGGCACTTAACCCTTACACTGCTGGAGGCTAATTTGGCCTATACAAAATCATGCAAAAGAACCTGATAGATGACTGAAACCCTGGCATATGTGTACTCATCTGAGAGTACTCAGCAAGAGCTGTCCAATGAATACCAACCGGATAGGGTTAGGTAATTTTCAGTAATCTGTGCATCCTTGTGCTTTGGGCAAAAGTAGCCTTCAAGCATTGGAAAGGTAAATCATTTATATCAAAATGCTTAATTTGAAATTAAAATGTGACAATAAAAGTATTTGTTTTACTGAAACTCTACAAATTTTGAAAATATGTAATGATTTACCTTAATTAATGCAGATACTCCAAGGATGAGTTAAAATAATTCTTGAATGTACCATATTAAAATCAGCTTCTGTCCATAGCCAAACATAACTTATACATTCTTTGTACTCTTGGCATTTTCCATTTATCCCAACCGTTTTTCAATGAAATGAAATTGAGAATGGGTTTCTAATAATGAAATGAATTCACCGGATGATAAAGAGCATTACCAATTAAATAATGTTTTCCAATACAGAAACATTGATCTGTGCATCTTTCTCTGCCTGCAAAGGATAACATCTCATGTTAAATTTTTATCCAATAATGGTGAATTGATGAGGAAAAAAACATTTATCATATCACACTTAACTGGTCTGCTGACTATAAGAGAGCTGACGATTACGCTGAACCATTTTGCTGCTGATGGCTAATTTGGTCAATATGACATACTTACAAAAGGCAGAGAAAGGAATAAAACCCTGGCACATTGGTATATATCGTATAGTACTACGCAAGAGCTTTCAAATGAATACCAACATGGTAGGGTTTAGTTGATTTTCATAAATGTTTGCTTTCTTGTGCATTGCACGAAAGTAGCCCCAGCATCAGAAGGGTTAATACTCTTGAAAGGTACACATATTTCACTGCCAGACATTCTGAGCTGCTGATAAGGTGACTGCACTGCTATTTCTCGGACTGTAGCCTCGTATAACCCTTTCCTTGCTATTAATAGGCTGCTTTTGGCCAAGGCACAAAAAATGACAAAAAGTATTGAAAAATATTGAGTTCTGATTTATAATTTGATTTTATATCTCAAATATTTTGCAAAATGTGCTTTTGTATAAGTGTCATCCCCAAAATTGTCAGGATGTTCTCCTGAATGTTATGCGTTAATGTTCACTGAAATGCATGTGATTTAGCATATTCTTGTCATTGTTTCCTGCATGGGAATCAAGACTACATAGAACTTATCTCTGAGGTACCCAAGTTGGCACTTAAAACATAGCTTCAAGGCTGTCCACTGCATAAATCGAAATGCTCACACAAGACCTGACTCTAAATGGCTAGATAGGCCTCCCACCTACATCCTCACTGAAATAAAGGAAGCACTAGATACAGCGTAAGCACTTCCTGAAGGATCGGGATAATGACTCACCTGAATTTATTACAGCAAACATTCATCGTTATTCCCATATAACCCACTCACTGTGAGTTTCCAAGGAAAAGTGCTATCAGCACTTACTAGATCTAGCGAGGAGACATGTAGAAATTCCTTTGATATAATGAGTATAAATTGCCATGGGTGGCCTTGCGGTTTAAGGCTTCGCCACTAACTGCTTAAGCTGTCTTTCACCACTGCCTGGGTTCGAATCCTGACTGGGACATGTGAGAAAGTTGCCAGTGACTTGGGGTTAGGCGGTGGTTTTCACCGGGTACGCCAGTTACAACAGACTAGTCACGACTTAACCACAACATCGCAGATAAAAGTGACTTTCCCAAATGATGCTTTTCTTAGAAAGATCACCAAATCTTGAAACATTTTGTCAGAGTGGATTAAGGCTGTGTACACAACAATAACCTATTGTTTCAATCACCTAGCTTTTTAATACCGAAGAGATTGTCAAAATATATAGGTTTAATGGTCAGCAGTACAGTTATCTACAATTAAACGATAAGTGAATAGTCAAGTGTATGTGTCAATTAAAAGCTGAATTAGGTCAATTTGACCTTCATTGGAGAAGTACAAATAGCTGAGTAGTTTTTGACTGTGCACTCTCTGCGCGAGCCCAGAAGTAACACCTCTTCTTCCAGTGCCTGTAAGCCAGGGCTAATTGGATGATTTTTATCAGCCCTCGCAGCACTCGTTCTTATTATCGGAATGACCCCTTGCCTGCCCATGTCTTCTGCAAGAGATCCTGCAATTACTCTACTCCTCATATTCTCTATTCCACACTACAGGTTTATACCTAAAACCACACTGCAAAATATACAATCAATTCATTTTATAGACATGATGAAATGCCTAAGATTGTAGTTCTGGGTATATAGTATGAATCTAAGAAAAACAGTACATACGTGACTTCTTTCATGCTTAACATTGGCAAATTATAAAATGAGTCTAAAACAATTTTAGAAGTACCTGATAGATTACATGTGGACCAATGCAGCATTTCCAAGAAGATATTAGTCTTACTCACAGTAGAATATGCAGCGCTATATTTGATATCAAGAAGATGTCATAACTTATATCTAAACTTTTTCAACACTAAACATGTGTAACTGTGTTAGCTAATTTGCTATGGCCAATCCAATCCTTCTTTCACAAGTAACGGGTATTCATGATTCATGATAACTATTTATATAGCAATTGAAGAAATTCTAGAATCTAAATTTCATGTATGATGCCTATTGAAAATAGGTATTTTTCAAGAGCTTTTGCATGGTTCAACAATGCTAAATGTAAAAAAATCGTTAGTCATATTTTTCTGGTGATTCTTGATAACTCGGAAAAATCATTTGAATACAGAACTTGAGTTATAATGAGTCGTAAAAAAACTTTGTGGAGTGTTGGCAAGTTTGGAAATGACATGATTGTAAAGTGTGATGATTTCCCCTTTGATAGCAGTCTCCACAATATCCCACAATATCCCACTCTTACCTCATATTTCCAATTGCCTAACAGGGGGAATATGACACTACTTCCTGCGTCAATAACCTGGATAATTGGTCTCACATTTTTTTCTGATTGTGGTGAGATTTTGTGGAAAGCCCCTGCCATTGAATTTCCCTTAGCTCTCTGGTCAATAGCTCTGCTCCATAGAGTAATATATGCGTAAGGGGTGTTTTACTCTGGTGATTGGAGTAGCCACCTAGCCCAAATTTCTAGGCTGTCATATCAGAGAGTTCTATTCAATCTATATCTCTGGTCATATGTATTTTTTCTGACAAGGTTTTCTGTTACCCGGCATCAAATGGTCAAGGTGGCCAGAGTGGCCAAATTAGTTCACATTTATCTCACCAGGTGAATAGAGGACTTGTTTTGAGTATGGCACACACCTAAGCCCTCTAGAGATAGGATGATCAAGCAGTGTCATCTGTCTACCATACCTGGTACTACACCACACTGCTTGGTCAACACAGAGGGGGTTAGGGACTCATAAGGACTCTAGTCTAGTAGCCACCCACTGGAGGGCTGATAGGACAGAATTACTATTTGACTTGCTGGTCAATAGCTCCGATCCAAGGAGTATACTGTGTGTTAGGGGTTTAACTCTAGTGATTGTAGTAGCCACCCACTGGAGGGCTGATAGGACAGAAGCACTGTTTGACTTGCTGGTCAATAGCTCCGATCCAAGGAGTATACTGTGTGTTAGGGGTTTAACTCTAGTGATTGTAGTAGCCACCCACTGGAGGGCTGATAGGACAGAAGCACTGTTTGACTTGCTGGTCAATAGCTCTGATCCAAGGAGTATACTGTGTGTAAGGGGTTTAACTCTAGTGATTGTAGTAGCCACCCACTGGAGGGCTGATAGGACAGAAGCACTGTTTGACTTGCTGGTCAATAGCTCTGATCCAAGGAGTATACTGTGTGTAAGGGGTTTAACTCTAGTGATTGTAGTAGCCACCCACTGGAGGGCTGATAGGACAGAAGCGCTGTTTGACTTGCCGGATTAGAGATGGGCTTTGTTTGTTTTGACATGTCATTAGAGAGATGTAGTGAGAATGTGTTTGCCATGTAAATGTCAGCTCAGTCTGTGCCTGGGCTACAGGCGTCTCAGACCACACAATCCTATTTGATACTGTATGGAATCTGCATACTCAATGAGATCTCCACAATTTCTCTTTTCCCTCAGTCAATAATCGCAATCATGTTGAACATGCCAAACATTGCTATAATGTGTAGAGTTCACATTGGCTTCCCAGGAAGTGCATTATTGTTCGGGGAATTTTCTTTTTTTGAATTTTATCAAAACTTGATTGCTATATTATTACAAATATTTGTTATCTTTTCCTTTTTTTTTTCTTTTTTTTTCCCATATATTCTAGGCCTTCATGTCTGATGTCTGGTGGCTATGTGGTCTAAGGCATTGCCATTGATTGCTAGCTGTCTCTCACCACTGCCCGGGTTCAATTCCCACCCGGGGTATGTGAGAAAGTTGCCAATGACTTTGAGTTAGGCAGTCAGGAATAAATGCCTGCGGAGAAGCTATGCTAGTAGTATCTTCCTTGAGACCCGAGTTTGCTATTTTTGGCATGTTTGAGTATGTTGTGTATTGTTGACAGTCAGATTCCAGCCATTTACCACCTGCTTGGGTATTTGGCTATTTGTGGCTGCAGGCCGATAGAGCCTGGAAATGGCAAGCATTTGGCAACCGCGTCTGATGATGACAGCTAGAATAACACCTGTCCTTTGACGGCATCACATTTTCATTTCAGACTGAAATGATCTAGCATGCTGTGCAGTGTTATTTCTTTGACAGTTAGATGTATTTAATTTGATTCTTCTGAAAAATGTTAAAATATCAAAGGGAAATATTAAACTTAATTTCTGCCAAATCCCTTGATCTACTCTTTGCCATGGGGCCTCCTCTGATGGCCCCATGGTCTAAGACTGACTGCACGCTGTCTATCACTACTGTTTGGGTTCGAATCCTGGCCTGGGCATGTGAGAAAGTTGCCAGTGACTTGGGGCTAGGTGGTGGTCTTCAACGGGTAATCCGGTTTCCTCCACTACTTGCAACTGACTAGTCATGAATTAGCCACAATTGCGTAAAATGTGACGAAAAACAAAATTCCTACTCTTGGCCATCCACACATGAAGTACCACCATGTTGTAAAAAGGTTTAACTGTTTGGGACCACTTCTTGGATTGTGCTTACTTTTCTACAGGTGATGAGATCTGTGAAGTTTGGTTGATGATTTATAAGATATATCAGTATCTATTGGTATTAATGGGCTTCAAAGAAATAATCATATGATCAAATTGTGGGAAAATGTATATCTTGCTGTAGTGTGTTAAGTTGTTACTTATCTATGTTAGGCCACTCCAATTTATTTACTTGTCTTACGTGCTCAGGAGGTAGGAAATGAGTCATTTTGGAATAAAAAAAAAAGTTGAAAAATGTGACTTTTTTAATTAAAAAATTTTTTTTTAGAGTCTGACGACTAGGACTGGTAGCGATATGTTTCTACCAGCCTATTCTCAACTAAATAAAATCAATCAATATATTAATCCCTGTAACCTGAAGGGTGGGAGGTATACCTCCTCAAGTCTGAGGCTCTACTACAGCAATGATAGCTTCCAGTAGTTGATTGAATCACACTTACAAAGAATATTCTTAAAACTTGCACTTTTTTTTTTTTTTTTTTTGGAGTCTGA
Organism: Maea johnstoni; assembly: GCA_963942565.1. Lineage (NCBI taxonomy): Eukaryota > Metazoa > Annelida > Polychaeta > Spionida > Magelonidae > Maea > Maea johnstoni. The sequence goes on from OZ012684.1 coordinate 22,696,952, forward strand.
CAGAAAATTTCAAAACCACTTTCGTCCGTAAGACACCAAAGATGACTTTTTTTTTCTTTTTTTTTGGAGTCTGACAGGATTTTTTTTCCAAAAAAAGCTCGTAAGACAAGTAATTAAATTGGAGTGGCCTTATTAGCTTATGTATAGAAGTGTTTGAGTAACATGTCTTTCAATGCGTGGACAAGTTATATGCAAATGGAATTCATGCACTACTATAATGATTCAGTTCTCCAAGTTCATTTCTCATATTAAACTGCGATACATAGATATCCTAGCATTTTTTACAAACTGATGGGTACTACCAGGAAGTTCTCAATTTTAGAGAGAATCCTGGCATCCCATCGATCATCAAGAGAGCTGAGATTTCGCGCGGGAAGCAGCATGTAATGTAAGTTTAAGCCGTATTTCACTGATAGAGTCACTAAGAGATCATCCTGACCTCCCCCAAGTGACCTTCCAAAATGGATTCTCGATGGATCCAATAAACTAGTAAGGCAAGCAAGCAAGCAGGCAGTTAGCGGAAGGTGGCCTTGCAACTCCATATTGGTTGCTACTCCGATAAAAAAAACTGATTTAATTAGTGTTACTCACTGGATAGGAAAACAGTGTTTCTCGTCACAACAAATTTGTAAACCCCAAGAAAATCTCCTTTCTTATATAGGTTGTTTCTATTTTCTTTGTTTATTTCATACTTTAGAATCTTGCGAAGATATTATATGTAACCCTTAAACTTGGGTTGTAATATTTTTTAAGTGTTATTTTTCATCATTCCTGAATGTTTGTCTTAATTTGATCCTAATGTACTGCAGTTTGACATTATTTAGTCAACAAAAAGAAATCAATTAGTTATTCATCCATAGGCATGAAGGAACCTTGATTTATTTTTAAGCAATCTATAAAATTGAAATAAGCTAGCCCTAAGATACATTAAATTTAAGAAGAACTAGTTAGGAAATACTAACATTAAACATTAAAGACAGAATCAATTAATGCTCAAGCAATTTAAGGGAAGTGCTGCTGATATGTAACTTTCTTATAGCTAAAAGATAAGAGTAACACAAATTCACATATTTCTCAGTCACATCCATATTATAACTCACTCATACTTACTCATATGTAAGCACCCATGTACTTCCCATATGCTGCTGATGGCTAATTTGGCCAATACAAAATGATGCCAAAAACCTGGAAAGTAACTGTAACCCTGGCACATGGGTACTCATTTGAGAGTACTCAGTGAGTGCTATGCAATGGATACCAGCATGATAGGGTTTAAATTAGTTTCCAAATCTTTTTTTGCGTTCTTTTGTTTGGATGAAAGTAGTCTCAGCATAGGAAGGGTTATTATTTGAATACTGCTGGCGTCACCTGCTGTTCAAGTTTTCAATAATTTTGTAAATCCTCATCCAATTAGAGAAAATTGATCAAATTGAATTCACTGCAATATGATGCTGTATACGTGTACTGCAGCAAGCTTCACCTGTCTGCCAGGTACATGATGAGTGATATTACCTGATGAGATTAGTATGTCTTTGAGGATGTCTTGAGAGATGGATGTGCTGGGCTTGAAGGAAACTGTCTGACATGTAATGTGTCTCAGGGATACAGCAATATGTGAGGGACATGCAAGGCCATGAGGTGTCACCAGGCTGTCATCAAAACAACTATTTCAACCAGTCTACTATGTCCTTAACCCATTTACATTTGGCGTATACTTATGTCCTGAAAGATAATGGAATATCTTCAGGCCCAAAAAAAAATATTGTTTGTTTCCTGTAACGGCCCGGGAAAAAATAGGGTAGGTAGGTCGGTAAAAAAATATTTTTTGCATTATTTTTTTGGTCAAAAATGTGTGTTTTATGCATGTTTTACGTTGATTGGGAGTTGGTAGGGCTGTAAAAACTTTGGGGTTAGGATTTTTTTGAATAAAAATTTGTTAGGGTAGGGTTAAAGGAAACAAACAACTTTTTTTTTAGGCCAAGCAATATTTTAAGAACTATTTGACTGAACAGTGTCGTTCCAGATGGGTTTAACAATTACTCGTCAAATGTTTTTCAAATATTTTGTTATTTTATGTATTATGTCCAAGTCTGTTATTTCATTTGTAAACTCCAGACACAGATGGATTAACTATTAAATGTTTGTAGCAGGCAAAAAAGCCAGAAACCTTGTCAACAGTAATCTTAAAAAAAACATATGGAGGAGAATTATTCACTATAATTCAATAACACTTTTTCTTTGATTTTTAGTGAATTTGTGCCTTATTTGGATCCAAAACTTTTTTCAATAGAAATGTTGGTATTGCACCAATCTTCAAATGAAACCCTAGAGGTGTGAATGCCCGGGTAACCCTTATGCTGCTGGTGGCTAATTTGGTCAATACCAAATAATGCAAAAAACCTGAAAAATGACCGAAACCCTGGCAAATGGGTACTCATCTGAGAGTACTCAGGGAGAGCTTTCAAATGAATACCAACTTGACAGGGTTTGGATGTTTTTCAAAAATCTTTGCATTTTTGTGCTTTGGATGAAAGTAGCCTCAGCATTGGAAGGGCTAATATCTCCAGGCCTCCACACTGCCAACTGGCACTCATGGCATTCTAAGCCCCCACTGCCTTACATACTCTATATCCTTTTCCAGTTTAATTGATGACCTTTTGCTAAGGATTTAGGAACTGTGTCCAATTACCTTATTCCAAAATCTATTTTGCAAACCAACCTCATGCTTGACTGTAGGTATTCCTTTGGCCTGGCACTATGATATATAGAATATCGGGTAATATACATGTTCTTTATTCATCTCATCTCTATATGGCCCCTTGGGATGTATATTGTTGATCTGAAGAGGTCATTGCTTAAAGCGCACTGGCTGAAGATCTTGCCGGGAGGATTGCGGAATTGGTCTATATTAGCATGGCTAATTTGCCAAGATGATTGCCGCAGTTGGTGTTTATCTCGCCAAGTGGCCACCATTCAGCTACCCAAGTGTTTGCAGGTACTACACCGCTTCATTGAATGTGATTTGTCAAACTTTGGCATTTTGAGAATTGCCTCTCGAGGAAGCATGGGCTGTATTTTGGAGTCCACGAGACGAGTGAGCCCTGTAATATTCTAGACGGTTGGCTACCGGCAGGTTGTTTTCCTTGTTGACCTACAAGTCAGGCACGGTGCTAGGGATATCTCAGGGTTACTAGATTGAGCATCTGGAGACACGTGAGAGGAAATTATTTCCTTGACTGTGAATGACCGGACTTAATTCCGGATGTGGATATCCAGAGCTGCCTGTAATTTACCAGTTAAAGGGGTAGGCAGCCCTATAATGTCATTTGATACCCAAGTAAAGCAATTTTCTATTTAAGGTGCCATTTTAGGGTGGAACATATTGCATCTAATCTTATTTTAGTCTCATCTGGATTCTAAAGGCTTCCTTGATTTAGACAAAGCCACCGCAATGCATTTTGAGTTATATAAATTTAGGCCGTGCTTACAATATAACTTCAGTCTGTATATTCCCAATACATGAATATTAGCTAATCATAAACCTTTTTGAATAAGACCAGTTAGCAGTTGGATAAAAACAACATTTAATAAACATTCATTCATTTATCTGTTTGATTATGCAGGTATTTTGTATACATTGTGATTGGTGCATGTCAGAGTATAGAAAATAGTATAGAAGTCTGATTACTGATTTGATTTCTGTTATATCACTCATGCATGTGGCACCAAAAATGCCTTAAATATTTTAGAATTGTTATTTTTGACCAGAGAATATTTTGGTAAATATTTGAAGCTGAAATGTTGTTCAGAACCAAACCAGCAGCTTTCCTTCACCATTAGGGTGAATTTATATCCTTATTTTCAAACTATCAAGTTATTTACTTATTTCATGAATCTGGGAAAAACCTATCTTGAAGATCTCCAGGCGTGAATGGGTTGAAGTTGGAGAATATGCAAATTCTAAGAGATATCATTGGATACCCATTTAAGCAATAATTGAGGATTGTTATTTTGAGAGAACTCCTAATTGGAGCTTACTTGTTTTGACAATTGTAATTACCCACTAATTGGTTTTCACGATTAAGGTAGATGATGCATAGCTCTATTATACAGTACAAATAGGAGGCAGAAGAAAAACAATAACTCACACTGAAACATTGTTTAATATGATTGATTTACAATTACAAATTGATTAACCCTTATTGTGCTATTATGCTGGACGGGGGCTTGTCCCTCATACTGAATAGATTCTTTGCAACAAATTACGTTGCATTGCTATGGGGCTGTCAGTGGGGTGTAACTTTATCCTGCCATAAAAGGCAAAATTATAATCAAAATATTTGAAATAAAATATACTACCTGAAACTACTGTTCTTGTTCTTTTTAATTATGTTTCTTTTGTAGATATTTCTAATAGTTTATATTAAGTTTGATCAGTGTAAACCTTAAGTTTTGTAGAGATCATGCTGGTTTTGATTTATCATTAATGAAAAATCAGGTTTTCAAAATGCATTAACCCAACTTTAGCATTGGATTTCGCAAGTTTTTCATGAGTATTTCTTTTCAAAAATGTTATATTCAGAATCCTTATTAAAAACTGATGCATAATAGAAAAAATAGTATTTGTTTCTTTGTTTTATTTTGTCATTTAGCGATCCTAAAGCAAAGGGAATGCAAGTAAATCTTGGCTAGAAACGAATTCTGACAGCGCATCAAAAAGAATTCTAAAAGGTCAACTTCCTCAAAGTTAGAGCGCTATAAACCAATGAAAATAGAAAAAATCAAACGTAAAACATTAATATCTATTATAATTTAAACCTCCTCAATCGATACATATCATTTTTATTTAGAAACGATCATGTTTTGCACCACAAATCAACGATTGAACACAAAAAACAAGTGTTGATTTGTGGCGGCCATTTTGTGATTCCCAATTTCGCTAACTCACAGGCATGACAACTCAGAGTTAAGATTCCCATAGCATTAAAAATCTACAATATAAATAAAAAATAAAAACATGTTTCGATTGCCTACCTTGTTATCCTCCTTATGGTGTCTTTATTTTGTGTTGTACCATCAGTTATAGCTTTTTTCGAAGGCTTCATAAATGATGGTCAACACACTTTGTCAAGCTCTGTTTACGCCCAATTCGATTTAGAAGTTCGTTTGCAGTTTGCATGTACCTATTTCCTATCAAGTCTCTCTCATAAAAACGGCTATACAATTTATTTCCAAAACAACATATTTCAATAAAGCTGTTTCCCAGCTTTAGGAAAATGTTTGGTTCATTACAATCAGAACATGAGAAGTATTTAATTTGATTGTGTAAAGTGCGGCGAGGAGACCGCAAAAATGCCGATTTTCAAAATGGCGGCTTGAAAAAAGTGCGAAGAAATTTGCTTCGCACTTGTTCTAAAACGATCTTTTCCCATACTTCACTTTTTTTTTTGAGAAAATAAAGTACATATTCTTATTCCCTGACATCCATTAGATATAAAAATTAACTTTATTGAATTTAGGATGTCAGGGATTAGCAAATTCCGATCGAAATACAAAACTGGAAGTACTCGATTTAGTAGCGCCGGCGAGCTGCGTAGCGCTGTCAACATCGCAAAAGATCGATTCCAGTGAGTATCACTGTTGAATTATTACCATTATTAATGTTTTCCTTTGCCAATCTGACAAAGAAAGACATGTGAGAATAGGTGAGATATTTATTTCACCTATTCTCAAGTTATTTCGCCAAACATGTTGGATAACTTCTAGATTAATCGAAGTTAACCAACATGGCGGCGGCCTGCGATCGGCAGCCATGCAGACCGGGCCCGGCTCGTGTGGCGCAAACGTAAGTAGCTTTTTGAAACCGGGCCCCGCTTGTGAGCCGCGCTGTGAGGGTTAATGGCATTTTCAAAAAAGGTTTCTGGGTTTTATTTCAAACACAACAAACATATTGTGAAACCTCAATAATTTATATGCTAAATCATAATGATCATGGGGCTTTCAGGATCTCTGGTGTTGGACATTGATGAATGGATATAACTGTTAAAATCATAACTTGTTTGCCAAGCTGCTATTAGGTTTTATACTTCTAAGAGCCACTCCTTGTAGTGATTGTTATACACTGCAGGTGGAGCCACTGTGTTGAAATTCCTTATTCGTGTCATAGGCAATGCGAAGAAATGGCAAACAGGATATGGCACTGGGCAATTTGTGACAGAATCAAAGCAAGTCGATTGTGATTCTGGCCATGTGGATAGCACTCCAAAAGTCCATTGATGTGGTAATTTCAGGTTTTGCTCAACCTGTGGTTGTTGCATACAGAATCGAGAGTAGAAAGCCATGCTCTTTGAGGGAGATCTGTCATGCTCTTTGAAGCATCACGGAACCTCTCATCAGTCGGCGAGTCCCTGGCTAGTCACTATTCACTGGCCGCACATGCCAAATTACACGTTCCCGCTGGCGGAAATCACAGTAACTGTGGGATGAGAATAAGGAACGGGGGGAGATTGAATGGTGGGTGGCAGACAAGTATTAAAACTGGATGATGATGAATGTTTGCTGAAATGAGGCCTACACAATCGGCGTTATTGGATGGAACTGTTCTGTGGAGCACGTGGGCCTGTCTCATCATCAGGCAATATCCAAGCCTAATTGAGATATATCAGACATTTTTGCCAACTGATAAATATATGATGTGAATAAACATAGCAGAAATCAGAATTACCATGAGGCTTGGAGGCCCGGAAAGATCAACTAGGGAGGCTAATGAAAACAGATGAAAGGTACTAAGTTCTTGGTTCCCATCATATTAAGATATAGCTGGGTGTTTTTTTGTGTGGGGGGGGGGGAGGGGGGGGGGGCTTTTGTAGTTGATATTTCTCTTGGCCCCTAATGTAGCATGTAAATGTAAGGGACCAACTGGAACCAAATAAATCTGGGAATACCAAGGAGTTCCTCGGATAAACCCAGGAAAATCCCAGGATTTCCTAGGAAGTTTGAGCTACATTAGGTAAGGGGATGCCAGATAATCTTGAAATATATCAAAATGCTGTATTCCTCAGATTTTAATTGTTTATCTTTATTGTACACAGAAAATCTGAGCCAGCTTGCTATTTTAATACTCCGGCATTATTTGTGCCGAGATTCACCAGTGAGAGTTATAATGGCACTCAACACCTACAATAATCCTTACATCAGTCATACAAAAACACTTCAGCTACTAGGGATCAACTGTCACAATATCAGCTTGATTTATCTCTCAAGTATCTCTCCTGGACTCAAACCACAGAGTAATATTCAAAGAAATGCCACTGTGTATATCTATTTCTGGTGAAAAGTCCATGTGATTTATTACTTGAGCTATTCCTAGGTCTGTGGGAATTATAAATAGAGCTCCAGGGCTGGCTGAACCATTGCGGTTGCATGGTATTTAGAGGTAGTAAACATTGGTGTTTTGGGGTGAAGCTCCTGAGTCCTTTAAGCACACCTAATATGCTAAGACTCTCTCTCTCTCTCTCTGTCTCTCTCTCTCTGTCTCTCTCTCTCTCTCTCTCTCTCTCTCTCTCTCTCTCTCTCTCTCTCTCTCTCTCTCTCTCTCTCTCTCTCTCTCTCTCTCTCTCTCTCTCTCTCTCTCTCTCAAACCAAATTACTTTCTTTTTCATATTTGCAATCATAGAAATAGAATATTTAGAATTTGTTATGCCTGATGCTTTCCCAATGTACCAAAACCACCTTTTGGAACAGGGTATCGCTGAATCTACTGAAAGCCCCATTGGGAGTATGGTGTCAGCTGAGGTTTAAGTACTGAGCCTCCACTCTCCTTCCATCGGTTGTACTGATAAATTGTTTACAACAGGGACCAAGGAGGTTAAATGTTAATACTCAATCTTGAGCCAAGCCTAAAGGGGGTTATCATCCAGTATTAATGTTCGCACTCATTCTCTGCCTTGATGTAGACCCTGCTTATGGCGGTTCTGTCTTATCAAAGAGTAGATCCAATATGATAGTGCTGGCAGAGAGTAATTTGTGTAATGGGTTAAGCGGGCGGGCACCTGTGTCTAGCTATGCCAGTTCTGGACCTCCCTGTCTTGTACTTGTACACGCCTTTGCTGGATCTAAGAAGCAGTGTAGTTGATTGATCGACTCAGATGACCAAAATGTTTAGGTGGTTTGAGCATAAAATAGCACAGATATTCCAGCTAATTTTCCATCAACTTTACCCCACCTTCTTGCACTCTTTTGGTTAGCACCCCCATCAGGTGTAATTGGGATTTACCAGAATATTCTGTTGAATAGCATCCTGCACCATGGATTATTGTGGTATTTTCTGCTACGATTAGTCAGCAAAACAAATGCCTTGGTATGATATCAGGAAAACATAATGGTTGTTGCTCCAGTCTGATAAAAAAACACTAGGTATATCTGGCTATAGGCCAAGAGAAAGGGAATTTAACAAAATCTACTGAGATCCCAGATGAGTTATTCTTGTAATATTGTCAAATAGTATGGGTACCTGCAGTTTTTAATGGCAAATATCATCCAAATCAGTAAAACTACTTTACTCCTCAGAATAAGCGCACTTGCGGGTAACAATTTAGCAAAAGTTTCGCTAGAAGGGTAATCGCTAATAATTATGATAAGAAGAAGAAGAAGAAGAAGTAGAATAATAATAATAATAATAACAACAAAAAAAATCATATGTCTAAATATTTTTTTAAAAACATAAATGATACCATAAAGGACCTTTTTGTTGGTGATAGAGATTATTGCAGTTCCATAGGTATTACAAAATCATATTTTTAAAAAGCATGTTATAAATCAAGTTTATTGTTAATGATGGGTTTTATATTTCACTGAAGAGAAAAAGGACTATAATAAAATCTGTTGTTTTTGCACTTCATAGATGGACACCACCCAGCTCTCTGTGAGTATAGGATGGATCTGACTTCTCTATGTTGTGCTGCCATCTATTGGGAAGAAAATAAACTAAATAGCAAGATGCATTGTACAAATCATTACTGTTAGTATTCTCTTGAACCTCTGATAAAAGATGGCAGGAGCATACAGTGGATAGAGTGGGGCAGAGAACTTTCTGTAAAACAGAGAATTATTATATTTCAATTTAATTTTGTTTTTGTGAAATAATTAAGGCATTCTTTATTCTTGTTCGATCATTCTTTTTTGCCAATCTATAAGCTCAACGGACATAGACATAATGTCTGTAATGCAACATTGATTACAGTAAGCCAAATGGAAAAGATTGTGCCACTTTCACCAATAACATTGATAAAGAAATTGATGGCATGAAAACAATCTTCACTAGATTCCAGCACCATTTACGCAGAAGTCTAATGGAAAATTGATATAAACTGTGACTTACAGTTTCACACAGTACCATGCATTTGCCTTCTATGCTCCATTTTGATTGTATTTTTGTTTTCTTTCATGAAATCTTCCTATCTTCATGGTGATGATGATGATGATGATGATGATGATGATGGCAATATTTAGGTGAGTGAACTCAGTCTGTGTAATTTTGTTTGAGAATTGACTGGTAAATCATACATGTTAGTCTGTGAGTTTGATATGTGTTAGTCAAGCATATTAAGACATTAAAAACAGCAGATGCTTTATTACAGATTAATTTGTTAGAGAATTGCATCATTGCTTATTTTACTAATTGGTTCATTTGTATTTTCTTTGCCCAACAACATGCTGTTTAAGAACATGTAGCAATGAACTACAGTGGAATCATCTTGTAATGTAGACTACTTGCTGTATGTGCATATCATAGGAATATCATTATACATTTATGTTTGTAAAGTGTCAGTTATCATGTAAGCACCCTGCAGCAAATAATTTACTTATTGCTTCACCTTATGTAGACTTTGCATTATAAATGTTTTACATCAAGTTGCTTTAGAAGTGTTTTATCATATGATGTCATGTTATAAGGTCTTTAAATTTCAGACTAATATCAAACATTTCAGGAAAGATTCTATTTATTTTAGTATGGGTTGTATTGAAATCTAATGTATTATAAAAAAGAAAAGCATTTTTATGGTTTCACGTTCATTAATATAATATAATTTGACTTATTAACCTTAATTATAATGTACAGTATTGACAAGAAGGAAAATCTTTTATGCATTTTATTTTGACTTATAACATAAGTGGAATATTTAATAAACGAGTGTGAATGATAATAATCCAGACTTAAAAAACATGAAAAGCATTTATTCATCTCGATTAACTGTCCACCCTGTGGTTATCCATGTCCACTGAGACTGGTATATCATATTTAGTTTTCAGTCTTGCCAGCAGGTGGCCTCAGAGATTGTCATTGAACCAGACCTTCCATCACATGACCTATTCATTCATTACCTGCTTGACAGAGATTATCAAAGAGGAATGCATAAAGTTTTCTTAGAGAAGTTGATTTGGAAAATAATTTTAGGGGAAAGTAGTTGAGTAGTTTGTTCAAAATATATTTCTTTCAATTGATTTTCTAGTAATTACTTCACTTATGAAACAGTTGTAGGGCAAAGAAAATGAATACTCAGCTGTAGAATTAATAACTTATTCTAGAGATCATACAAGAAGCTTGAACATTATGATACCTTTACTCAACATATTCCAGAGTGTTTCATTATAACAGGTCCTGTACAGGTATGTGATAATAATAATAATAATAATAATAATAATAATAATAATCTTTATTTTGATGATGTGTACATTTCAGTAGTGATCATTACAAATAGTAGATTTATGTTGTATAGATCATAGGGGGAAGTATAATCCACTCTATTTTATAATTGATAAAACTTCAAATGGTAAGGCCACTTTTGCCAAAAGCACAAGGATTTACAAGACACCACCTAACTCTGTCATGACTTGCTATTCATTTGAATTCTCTCGCTGAGTACTCTCAGATGAGTACCCATGTGCCAGGGTTCCAGTCTTTTTTCAGGTTTTTTGCATCATCTTGTATTGGCCAAATTGGCTACTAGCAGCATAAGGGTTAAGTTCAGTGCTGTGAACATCAACAGTTTTGGAAACAATGTTGCTGAGAGAGCTTGAATCACCTGTGTCTAAACTGAAAATCATGATCGGTGTACATACATATACATGTGTACTTGCCAGGCACTTGCTTCCATTTCCATGATAAGCTCCCTAATTAGGACAGTAGCATGAAGATTTGCAGGTGGAATTGAGGATCGACAGAAATAGGGTATGATTAGTAGTCTAAAGTGGGCATACTGCTTTCCTAAGTGGTCTGAATTTAGCATCCCAATGAGTGAAAGACAGTGTGACTAAAACCTCTGTGAGTACAATTACAGGTTAATTGCTTGTCATATCTATTAAAACTCTGCATCTGAGCCATCAATGCATCACCTAAATTCAACCGGACTTGAGATATTTATTTTTGTACAACAGATTTCTTCGTCTTTCATTTAGTTGGGATTCGCATTGAAATCTTTTTGATTACTTTTGTTGGAAACTTAGCAAGTGTGTTTATACACAGTGTGCTGTAGTGTTTGAATTGTCTAATGATATGTAGCCTTATAAATGCATACATAAATTTAAACTTCATATATGCTAATCCAAGTGTAATTTCATGTTTGAAGATGTTATCTTGTGCATGCTGAATTCCTTTGAAAATAGTTCAGGAATACAGCATTAATTTATGAAATCTTTGAAGAAGACTTGTTGGCTGCATTCTGAGTTAGATTTTCTTTCAAATACTTTCCAAGGGTTGCTCTGACCAGAAAGATATCTCCAAAACAGTCTGGTTTTATTTAGACGGCACTTTAGGAATCAGGGTCTTAGGGAGAGCATTCATTACATCATTCTTCACAAAACCTAAGACATGTTGGTTGCATTCTGATTAACATTTTTCTTTCAAATACTTTCCAAGCGATGCTTTGACTAGAAAGATATCTCCAAGACAGTCTGGTTTATTGGGACATTTGGAATCAGTCTTAAGGAGAGCATTTATTATATCATTCTTCACTTCTATGTACTCGCAATCTCTTTTGCAAGCTGATGGCTCTCACCTGGTAGTAAAAATCATTACATCAGTAGCATTACAGTTGACTTCTAGCGTAATAATTCTAATAATTGATATTTGATATAGCGCCCATTACACCTATAATGTTCAAAGGGCACTTTATAGAGAATAGTTAGTGGACAGTTGTTTATGGTCCATATACTGTAGAACACACATATGATGCGTGTCCCAAATATAGCGAATTGGGGAGTTTTCGCATCATAGCGTATCTTTATGTTAGCGACGGTAGCCGCTGCTGACAGCGCCAGTACAGTAAGTACAGTACATTTTCATTTATAGCGAAGCGGAACCACACGCTATGTATGCTATATGTAAAACGACGTGTAAATTGTGTGTTCTACAGTAGTGAAATAAACGTTTTCAGGTGTGTCTTGAAGTTTTGCACACTATCAGCGTAGGCGGTGAATAGTTCATTAAAGAGATTTGCTAGGTCTCCTTTCCTCTACCCTTAAGGGCCTGCAGTGGTGGACAGATATTTCCTTTGACTGTTGAATTGCTTCCACTGCTCCAGTATCGCACATTAAACAGCGCCAAGGGCGAGCAAGCCATTTCCTCTACAGCTGTGGTTGCCGAGCTCCGCTTGATGGGCCCGCAATAAGAGAAGCTTTTTTTCCTTCTGCGTGGAATGTAGGTGAAGAGAAATCTATTTCCAGGTAATCCTAGGTTATTCTAGCGCTCGTTAATCACTCAGAATTATGGTTGTAGATGTGTGGATTGGGGATCAGTAATATACCTATAACATGGCATTAGTAGTGCCCTTGATGTGGGTACTTAGCAAGGCTACCTCTATTGTTTCCTAGCACGATAACTGGGTGTAAAGGGAGAGTGCTAATGGTGGTAGTTTCTTTGACTCATTTGGTAACAGCATAGCTCTACTGATGAAATGCAATGATACAGAAAATTAGAATGGGACCAGGCTGTTCTGCCTGATTTAGGCAAAATACAATTTCCACATATTAAACCTGATAAATCTGGTTTATGTAGAACTTGTATGCATAAACGTCTACGTTTTAAAGTTTAAATCATTACATATGTATGTACTTAAGTACAAATGTATGTATGTATGTATAATATATATATGTATATATATATATATATATATATATATATATATATATATATATATATATATATATATATATATATGTATATACATATATATATGTATATATATATATATATATATATATATATATATATATATATATATATATATATATATATATTTAATATATATATATATATATATATATATATATATATATATATATATATATATATATATATATATGTATATATTTACTAGTATATATATGTATATATTTACTAGTATATATATATATATATATATATATATTTATAGTCTAGGTACACCTTCTAACCAATGTTATGATGACAATACAATGGAGGATTGAGTATTTGCAACTGTGTTAGTTATGGACATGGCGCTTCTTACATAGGTTTTTACCTTGGGAGGAATCTGTCAAACCTATTGACAGTGGACCTTGAGCGACAGCTGTCTGTCATTCTATCATGCAAACAAACTCCCAGCATATGTACTATGTATTGTTCAGATTGGTGCCATATTGTAAGTGCAAGGCAACCCTAAATAAAAGATTCTGATTCGAACAAAACTGATTCGAATAAAATAAGAATTTGAACTTATGTGTGGGTGGCTATAACAAATCAGTATAGATATTAAGCCCAGTCATCCACCAAGAATCCTGTAAGCCCTGTGAACTGGAAGTTCCCAAACAAACATATGACAACAGATACATAGCATGAATTAGTGATGGGTCAATGATGAAATTGAGTCGAACATTGGTTTGTTTTGTTCGGTCAACCAATACAAAACCCTAGATGTGAAATCATTATGGATTTTTATCAGTTCGGCAAACCATTTTAAAATTTAAAAATACACTGATATTTAGTGCTGAAATGAAGCAGATGTATCTCTGAAGGCCACTGCCATCTTTTCTTATTGAACTCTGCAGATACCTCATTCAAAGTCTTAGCTAGGATCTAGAAACTGGCAAAATTGGCAAATATAAATTTTTTTTAAAAATTGGCAATTATGAAACTTTTGTGTGCTCTGTTTTTCAATGGAGAACACAATATACAAGATGTACTTGGTTTACAACCATAACCATGTAATACTATTATTATATACTATATCGTTCAATGATAAACACAAACAGTTAGGGGGAGGAGGCATAGCAATTATTTGCATAATGGATATTGAGTGTATAATTGGTAATTGGTTGGAGCAGCTACTTAAAGCTGATCATTACTGTGTTGTAAATAAGGGAGACCAGGTGGAGTCATAATTAGAAACAAATTTATACCAGCATTACCCATTATCCTAGGTATTTGTAAAAGGAAAATATAAATGTTACAACTAATCATCCTTTATTTTGTGCATTGGTGAAAACTCATTGTCATTATCTGAATTTAGATTTTCACAAATTATGTCTAGCATGTTTGTATTACCGTATTCTTGTAATTCGTTTATTATTGAATAATATTGCAGTGGATGATTTTCTTTAGGGAATGATTGAGTCCTATCTATTTATCATTATACCACTTTATCTTGGTTCCATTGTTGGTGTTTATTGACAATATTGCAATATTATTTTCTGCAATTGTTTGTCATTTAGTGAGCTGTTTGACAATTCTGTGAATAGTGAATCCCATTTACCAGCTGTTTCGTAGCATACTGTCAGCAATTATCATTAGCGAGGTCCCTTATTGACCATACGCTACATCTGCCTTCAGCGCATACAGCAATTGACCCATATGCTGCTGGTGGCTAATTTGGCCAACACAGAACGATGCAAAAAAACTGGGAAAATGCCTGAAATCCTGGCACATGGGTACTCATCTGAGAGTACTCAGCGAGAGCTATCCAATGAATACCAACATGATAGGGTTTAGATGGTTTTCAAAAATCTTTGCGTCCTTGTGCTTTGGACGAAAAGTTGCCTCAGCATTGGAAGGGTTAAAACACTCTTCTAGAAATAAACACAATATTCTTGAATTTTTGGCAATGTTCTTTTGCGCTCTCAGCCAGCATTATTTGGCTACTTTCGTGCTAAGTACAAGGCGGCAAAGATTTTTGAAAACCATCTAAACCCTGTCATGTTGGTATTCATTGTGCACAATGGGTGCATAGGCAATTCCCTTCAACCGTTCCAATGCTGAGGCTACTTTCATCCAAAGCAGAAGGACGAAAGATTTTTGAAAAACATCTAAACCCTGTCATATTGGTATTCATTGGATAGCTCACGCTGAGTACTCTCAGATGAGTACCTATTTGCCAGGGTTTCTGTCATTTTTGAGCTTTTTCCACATCATTTTGTGTTGACCAAATTAGCCACCAGCATCACAAGGGTTAATGGTATATGATAGATGCTGTCATTCATTGACCTTTTCTAACTTTCGCTTCATGAATTATAATGTATTATCAGACACATTCATCAATCAAATTTACACATCCATGAGAATTTATGATTTATGCATGATTGTCATATTTATAAAGTTATTCATGCTTCTGTGGATTGTAAAACTTGAATATTAGGTCTGAAACTTTGCTCAAATATAGGCCATAGTAGTCTTAATCTATTAATGCCTGTATGAGAGTACAAAAAGGACAAGTATTTTAGCGATACTTACTCATGAAATTATTTTATAGGGGCAAATGGATGGTTATTGATTTTTCATGATGACTTCCTTGTGCAGATTTTCTTTGTAGAAGTTTTGAGTTTTATGAAATTCCAACAACAACAATCTCAATAACAGTTACTGGAAAGAAGCATTGAAGGTGTCTGGAATCTCAGATGTACCACAGTCAATTGCTAGGTAGGTGTAGGAACACAACCTAATTACACAACTACTAGGTACTAGGTTATACTTAGTCCTATACTTATCACCTGGACTATATTAACTTGTTTAACCTTTCTCTTTAGAAGTCTGAAATCTTTGAAATCTTGGATGCATCAAGGAAAGTTGGAAAGATGCATTGGTACTGGGCCAATCCCCTTTTCATCATGGCGACCAACCGGTGCAACCTTTTCTGTAGAAAATCTGAGATCATTGAAATATCCTAGAAGCATCAAGAAAAATTGCTGGAAAGATGCATTGGTAATGGGCCACTGGCCTCTTTTTATCATGGAGACCAACTGGTGCAACCTTTTCGGTAGAAAATCTGAGATTATTGAAATATCCTAGAAGCATCAAGAAAAATTACTGGAAAGATGCATTGGTAATAGGCCACTGGCCTCTTTTCATCATGGCGACCAACCCGTGCAACCTTTCTCTGTAGAAAATCTGAGGGGGAATATCTTAGATGCATCAAGAAAAAATGTGGGAATGATGCATAAATGGCATTTGGTCAGTCCCTGTCTCAATCACATGAAGACACGACAACTGGCTGAATCTTTCTCTGTGGAGGTCTGAGATATTTGAAATCTCAGAGGTATCAAGAACAGTTGCTGGATTGATCCAACTAACTCCACTGATTGGGTCCAATTGAATGTCGGTTGTTTTTGTGGCAAGTGCAATTCTGTGTGAGGTTTATATTCTCAAATCCGGAGCCTTGTGTGGCAGTATCATCTAAAAGGGGATACAGTGTGCAATTCAATTATGCCTAGCTAGAAGGAAAAGTGATGCGTAAGATTAGTTCCTGCCTGTTTTCCAGTGTAGTCTCTATAATCTAACGGCCAGCATAGTCTAACGCACCTCCAAACAGCCGTGGGGGAAAATGAATAGCTTTCAATCTCTCAAAGCCTGTGATCGAAGCACAATACCACCGTGATCCATGGGATGTGATGGAAATAATGATGATTAATCAGGGTGAACTCTTCTTTGTTCAAGGGAGAAAAGCTCGCCAGTTCGCTCTCCGTAGGGGAGGTGCATAACCGGAGATGAGATCGTCGAAAGGTTGGCTCTGTGGCTCTGCTCTCAGTCCTGGAAAAACAACAAACTTAATGAGAAAAATTGGAAACCGAGGCATTGTATGGATTATTAATGCTAATATCATTTGATGTAAATTGCATTCCATTTTTTACCTGACGACCATAGATTAGTGTCTTCTGGTAATATTGCTGAGTAAATATTGTTTGGGAAATTCTCCTTATGGAGATAGGGAGAGAACGCAGGTTTCATGCTGAACTAGACTTGTTTTTCAAGAACTGAATATCTGTCACCGACACATATTAAAATGGATGAGAAATAAATCAGAATTTTTATTTATGGTTTGATATATGTGAATTATGTTATGCTGTTATAAAAGGTTAATTAAATATTTTGATTTTTTCTCTCAATTTTTTATAGTCAATCAGATCACATATATGTGAATCAATATACCTGTATTGTGAGCATTGGTGATTGGATACATGTTAAAAGTACTCTAACACTATGCAAAATTTCAAGCTGAAACGAATTTCTTATTGATTATTTTACATTTCAATGTTTTATGGTATATAATTCCCTTCAGAGAATTGATTTAGCAGGAATAACCCCCTTCAATGTCACATCATTTCATTTTTGATTACTAATTACCAAATAATTGAGATGAATGTTATCGTGTAGTGTTATATCCCTGTCATTTCAAGTTTGCATTGAACACATATTTTAGGTTTCTGAAATAGCAGCATTATAATGTCGGTATGCCACTGACTCTGAACTAATGGAGAACAGTGCTTAAAGGTTAGGGAGGATAACAAGATTGTAGGTTTCTTATATAACAGCATTATATAATGTGGGTATGCCCCTGTCTATGAACTAATAGAGAACAGTGAACTAGGCCTGATTCTTTATTAGCTAATCTTGACATATGATCTTCATGGAGGTATGATTAAAGCTTCATGAGGGGTCTTTTAACCCACTCACACTCAGAGCAGCCAAAACGGGCCTGACAATTTTGATAATATTTTTCTAACAAAAGCATTTTTTGGAAAATATTTGAAGGAAAAATGTTTACCAGAAGCCAAGCAACAACTCCCCTTCAAATAGTTTGTCAACTTTTGCTTTATTCCCAAGTTATTTTCAAAAGTATGAGAGTAGCAGACGATACTTTCTAGAGAAACTCTAAGTGTGAATGGGTTAAATATCCATCAGAAGAATACATCTAGAAAAACAAGACTCAGATGACTGCTTTTACTCTTACACTTGTTACTATAGGTGCTATCCGTTGCCAGCAGACTCAATTGGTAAGCATTTATCAAGAACTAGTAGACAATAAGGAGAGGGTAAAAAACTCATCAAATCTTGAGTTTCTTTTGATTCATTACAGTATCTCAACAATACTCTATTATTCCCTCAACATAAACATGCGCTTTTTGTAGAGGAAATAATAATTCTTGAGAAAAAAAGCTGATGGAAGTTTGATAAGTTCTGCAGAGGTAGCGACAGTGGCGTTACAATCCTTTATTTAATTGACTTTACAGATTTAATATTTCTTATGTCCTGAAGGTCAGCAATTTACCTATAATGGTGTAAAAGGGTTAACCCATTCACACTTAGGCTTTCTCTAGAAAGTGTCGTCTGCTACTCTTATACTTTTGAAAATATCTTTTGAATAAAGCAAAAATTCACAAAATATTTGAAGGAGAGTTCTTGTTTATCTTCTGATCAAAATTTCTCCTTCAAATGTATTCAAAAAAATGCTTTTGTAAGGAAAATATTTCCAAAATCGTCAGGCCTCTTTTGGCTGCTCTGAGCATTAATGGGTTAAAACAGGCAGTTGGCAATATCTAATGGTTATAAGTGTAATATACACTGTGGATGGTGCTTTTATTACTTTTTATTTTCACCATACTGCAATAAAGGGACATAAAGAACTGCTAATATCTAAAAAGGTAGCAAGAACATTATATTACAAGGAGAAGTAGGTCTAGTCTTCTTGGAAAAACACTAAAACATTTTTATCAAAACAAGTTGGTAGTCATATATTTTCCGTTTTTATATTCTAAAAGATGCTTCAAGTACACTGTGTCTTCGCATTTATTATTAAATCATACTTAAGATATCTAGTTTTCTAAAAGGGTCCTTGTACACATATTTTAACCATTTGTGTTCCAAGTCCCTTTGAAACGTATTTTCTGTGTGTTATGAAAATTCTCGAGGAACTCTTAGGCATGAATGGGTTAGCTTCATGACATACTGAGAGTATCAAGCCTCAAATAAATCCTGTGCATTGTCTCTAGTCTGATCATATGACTCATTAGTGGATGTAAAAGAACATTAAATAACAGAAATGTGAACATAGACGTCGTCGATTACATGTCAGCCTTGTTTTAAGTCCCAAACAAATATGTCCGATATCACAATATCACTATTGAGTTTTATTGCTTTATCTTGAAAGCATTCACAAGATTTCCCTTACGATCGATAAAAAACGAGCCTTCATTTCAAGTTTCATGTGCATATAATGCCAGACCCATCTCTGCATGGCCCTTTAATTGGTAGGGTTGGGTGAAAGTTGTAGGTTTTATTTGACACTTGGCTTTCCTCAAGTGTGTTGGCCTCTGACCAGTTTGTCACCCATACGTCACCTCTTAGACTTTATCGGGACAGAGATCCATATGTTAGGCGTGGGCCCTCCACTTAAAGCAATTGGCCTTGTCTTTTCAGGACAGCAAAATGGTTCCCCTAAGACCATGGTTTATAGAGACAGTTAATCTGTCAGTCTGCCCAGTGATATTGGAACGGTTATACAAATTAAAACAAAACAAGAATAATTAGTGTGTATTTATTTAGTCTGGTAAGCAACATTTAAACAAAACAAGATTAATTGGTTAGTAAACGTCAAGACTTGCAATTTTCTTGTAAAATTAGATTGAATTTCACATATAATTACAACTTTTAATCTTGTATATTAGGCTACTCTCATCCAAAGCAGAAGGATGCAAAGGTTTTTGAAAGCTATCTAAACCCTGTCATGTTGGTATTCATTAGATAGTTCTCACTGAGTTTTTTCTGCATCATTTTTTATTTGTAAAATTAGCAACCAGCACCATGAAGGTTAATTTTACTAAACTAACTCATTTCCTCATTCCATTTTCATATTATCCATCTCCACCACAATATTTCATATTTGTATTGTATCCATCTCCACCACAATATTTCATATTTGTATTGTATCCATCTCCACCACAATATTTCATATTTGTATTGTACCTCAGTAATGGACTGGTATCTCACAGTAGAGAAATTCCCCTGGAGAGTTGTATATTTCCCTGGGCTGCCCTTGCTAATCAAGTCAGTGCCATTTGGTCAGTCATCAGTATTCCTCATCCATGCGCAGAGTCTACTATCAGTGGCACATATAACCGTGATAACCTCAGCCTATTGCATTCAGAGCTGATGGAAACCATTGTCCATAACTGCGATAGAGCTGGGAAATTGTGACTTATCTATTGTAGTTAATAGGTGTAGTTGTTGTTGTATCGTACCACACAATGATTTACCTTGACCTGTGCTAGAAGGGAACTAATATTACCCTTAATACCAAATGAATCTGGGCATTCCAAGGAATTCCTAGGATAAACCTAGGAAGATCCCAGGATTTCTGAAAAGAATTATGAGTGTAAGCTTTTCCAATTGGTCTTTTATATGACTTTTCTGCCACAGGTCTAGTGGTGTACCAGTGGTTAAGAGGAGGGTTTCTATAAGTAAAGATAGAGTCGCTGATTAGAAAATATTTAGCTCAGAATTTCATGACTGTATGTTGCAACACTGCAAATAGGAACAAAGCATTATTCATGTTGTGTACCTCATTTGCAGTTGCACACAGGCATTTAGATGAGATGCAGTAGTTTGGCATATAAATAAACCACATTCTATGAATATGAAATGTTGGTGGCATATTTACCAATAGTCTGAGGGTCAAACTGTTGGAATAAGCATGCTAATATCAGTTGATGATTTTTACATTTAAAATTTATACTGGAAAAAAACAAGAGTGGAAATAAGATAAATATTAAGATCTATAATCTCTCCTATTAAGGGGTGTGATGGAAAATAAACTTTATACCATGTTGATTTTGGGCATATAAAATAATGCTCTCGGCAGTAAGCTGTGTAAGTCATCATGTCAGCGTGTTGGATGATACTAGCATAGGGATCGGATGTCCAAATAATGGTGCGCAGTTTAATAAATGCGCACTCTAGAGGTAAAGTATGCATTAATTTGTTACTGCAATGTTAACATAGCATTACAGTACATGCCATCCTCGCCATGCTGTTGAATTCTTTATCTCTGATATGGAAGCTACAGCTCAGTGTTAACCCTTATGCTGCTAGTTGCTACTTTGGCCAATACCAAATAATGCAAAAATCCTGAAAAATGATTGAAACCCTGGCAAATGGGTACTCATCTGAAAGTACCAACATGACAAGGTTTGGGTGGTTTTCAAAAATCTTTGCATCCTTGTGCTTTGGGCGAAAGTAGCCTCAGCATTGGAAGGGTTGATCCAGATATCATCCAGATAATGACTAGGCATGCCAGGATCTTGAGACAAACCCTGCACTGGACTATAAGGGTACTCAATCTGATGCCACTATCAGCTTCACTCAATCACAAGGGTGAGATGAAACTCCACTGAAGTCTGGGATTGAAAATGTTTGATTGCAGGGTAAACATTTTCAACAATACATGGTAATTCCTTAAAATTCCTGGGATTAGGGCTGTCATTGACATCCATTTTTTTTTTTGATTCGTTCATTGACATTTTATTTTCCGATTCCGATTATTTCGATTCGATTTTGAAGAACTGCAAAAATAGAATATTTTCACATGTTCCACACTACTTTTGTGGCTAGGATCCTAAGATGCTCACAGTGCAAAGACAATGAAGGTTTTCTCAACACTTTTTGATTGAATACTTGAGCTTCTCTTCAAAATTCTTATTAATGTTGGCTAAATATGGCAAGAAATGGTATAAAAGTCTAAAAAAAAAGTGTGTTTCGACTAATTGACATAACAATTGACATAAAAAAAAAAAATTCGATTAATAGGAAAAATTATTTGGATCACTCGTTACTTGTCATATCAATGACGGTCCTACCTGGGATAACTAATTAGATTATCTCACCAAACTTAGTTAGTGTGTAGCCTTTTAGAATAAAAAGTACTGCATACCACTTGACCATAAGGTTAAGTTAAAGTGGTCTTAAAAGTTCCAGAAATCTGTCGGGACTCATTTACACATTTTATGTGTAACCTTTTAATGTGAATAAAGAGACTGCATACCGCTTGACCACAAGATTAAGTTAGAAGGTTCCCAAAAGGCCTTGAGTATGAAACTGTCAGACCTAAGTCATTTAGTGTGTAACCTTTCAGAATGAATAAAAGGACAACATTTTGCTGGACCACAAGGTGAAATTAGTGGTCACAGTAGTCCTATGGAAATTGTTCTCAGAAGTTATTAAAGTAAATCATGTGTGAGAGCACTCTGTGTTAAGCAGAATGTATCGAGCGTAATTACCCTCAGGTGATGTATTCTCCCTGGCATAATTATTGCTGTACGAGGAGATTTTCAGAATCACTGCAAGTGGGCCCATAATTTTGTCACCAGTAAGTGATTTTTATTGATTCTTTTCTGGACACCTGTTTCCCATGATAAGCTCCTACATGCATCTTCATATACAGAACTTTCCAGCCTTCTTCATGTGTAAAACAGCAGCCACCAGAAAAGTTGTTCCACCTATTTGCCCTAATTCTTTACAATTTGTAGGTGTTCCCTAGAAATTATCATTAACCCATTCATTTCCAGATTTCTCTTTTTGATTTAAGTGTCTGTATTTAGAATACAATTGAAAATAACTCATTTAATCACACATAAATTCACAAAATATATCAAGGAGTGTTTTTTAGTTTGTTTTTTTCAGACAGAATCTTTCTTAAATAATTTCTTATGAATGAGATATTACAAAAATGTTTAGTACATTTTCTCAGACACAGATTGGTAAATAATGTAATTATGCAATGTTTCCATGTTCATCCACAACACATATTTGTGATGCAAATGTCTCAAAAAGAAAAACGGTGTACAGGTATGGAGTACTTTCCCTTAGTATGAGGGAGGTAGAGTACTCAGTGAGGGCTATCCAATGAATACCATTATGACAGGGTTGAGATCATGTTTTCAAATTTTTTTGTCCTTGTGCTTTGGATGAAAGTAGGCTCAGCATTGCAGGGGTCAGGCTTTGGTCAAAAACTCTAGGAGACCACCGGACTTCAGGATTTCAAATAGCCATAGTGCGGCCCAAGATCCCCATAGCCCTAGATTTTCTAAATGCTGCAGTTCCATGGCAGTCCTTCCCTAAAACAATTTTGAAGGCGTAAGCTATCTTTTCACTGTTCTATACCGTATTGGAATTGTACCAAAGAACAATTGATGAGTCAAATGGAGTTCTTATTTTGTTATTGATATTGCTCTGAGCATTATCTTAAAATTTTATTTTTCTTACAGCCAGCCGGGCTAAAAAGGCAAATATTGTTATAGCCCAGCACAATTTTCTGTAGCCATTGGCTATGGGGCTATTATCTAGCTGGACCCCTGCATTGAAATGGTTATTAAGGTTATAAATTGCGTATGTACCCATTGTGCACACATGTTGTAAAGGGGACAGTTAATGCACACATGTCATTACATATTGGATGACCCTCATGCAATAGAGCAATAACACAAGACCTGGAGAATACTCGAGATATGCCATAACACAGAGATTATTGTTGTTCAGGATTACAAACATAGCATGAGAGAGCAATAGTCTAGTATATTTTTATGAAATATGGCATGCCAAAACATAAAAAAAAAAATTATATATTTTTTTTATTCATTTATTCATGTCAACATGGTACAGTAAGAGAGTATATGATGTGAAAGATAAACATAAAACCTGTACTGATAATGTTATTTTAGTGACATCATGTGGACATTGAGTTAAAACATGAACACTGCATGTACTGAATTAACCATAAATGTTAAGCAACACTGGTCATTAATTATATACTTTGCATTGTTCAAAACTATTTCATGAATGTTTCACTACAGTTTGTTGCTTAGAATTTCAGGAAAATTGTGTAAAAGTGTCTGATATGATTTCCAACAAAATATTAGCTACATTTAAAAAGGACGAAAATTACATGTATACACTAGTTATAGTAATTAAAGGGAATTAAGATTGAGTTATGCCTTTCCAGTCGGCCAAGAACCTAATAGTAGCTGGTGTTTCTTGTAATTGATATACCAACTTAAAATAAAGATTACATTTACATTTTATTTAATTGAGGATTTTATTTAATAATGAATCTGTCTACAAACATATACCTAAAACACAAGTATTACTCTTATTATAGTAAGGTAGTAAATATTTTTTTCTTTAAATGATACTAAATAAGTAGGAGGATATGTAACTGAGACTTTTGATGATTTTTTTTTTTTGGGGGGGGGAGCATTCCAAAATCCAAATTTCAAGATTGATAGTTAGTTTACCTGGTTGGCAATAATAAAAAGGGCTTATCTTCAATATCATGTTTGTGTGCACATCATGCTTGAGGTTTATTGCCCCTGTATTGCAATTATAAGTTGTGAAGCTAACTGTACATGCCCATAGCATGCCTAAAAGCATGTTAGAGTGCACTTTACTCTCACACATCAACTCGTTCACCACAAGTCGCAGGTGCTCTCTCTCTCATTAGCAGCAAAAATTGCCTGCACTTTACTTAGAGCCCTTTTAGTTATACCTTATATAGCATGGCAAGGTTCACCACAAATAGCATGTACAGCTTAAATGTGTGAAGGTGAGGACATCAGGTAGGCCCATTTGCACCTGTTCTGCACTCTATCTAAATGTAGCAACCAGAAGTTCGGCCATAACCAAACTGGAGCACTTTTAGGTAATCTTATTAAGATGCGATTGAAAGGGAAAGATGTTTTAAGGCTTGACACTTTTTGACAGTTTTTAAACTTTTTCTCTTTTGAATAAAACAATGAGAAGATAACCACCAAAGTGTATGTGGTTACCAAAAGCATTCCATGCACTTGTACTGTTGGAAATAATGAGATTGACATATTTACAATCTTACTCTAGATAGCATTCAAGAGTGTGAGAATCATATTATAACATATGTAAAACTGCTTGTCTTCTCTATTCATATCTGTGGCCAATTTTCAAAAAAAAATGCTACTGATATTTGTTTTTTGTACCCACCCTTCCCAAGTGTAGCTGAGACATCTAGAGAAAAACTTATTACATTTTGGTAACATTTGGAAGAGACAATGCTCTTTGTCTCTTTGTGGTGCACTGATTGTTTTGGTGCAGAGATGTATCCCGGGGTAAACCGCAGCCTATAGGAAGAGAATCATGCAGCGTTTTGCAATATGCAGTTATTCAGGGTTGTTTTGCTGTAACATGTCGGAGAAGAGGCCTTGTCATTAATGAGCAGTGACGGCAGCATGGGCCGCTCGTCAGCAAGCGGTCCCGTCTTGATTGAGTTATGCCTTTAACAGGATATGAACACTTCACTATTGATGTAATTTCCTATCGTCTAGCATGGGCCTTGATAGACCCACTGTGCCACTGGGGCGCTTATGAATCTATTCATGCCTGCAATGCCTAAAATTATCCGGACTATTTTGATAATATCTTTGCAAACAAAGCATTTTATGGAAACTATTTGAAGAGGCAATGTTGATCAGAAACAAACCCACAACTCCCTGTTAAATATTTTGTGAATTCATAATAAATTCCAAAGTTATATTCAAAAGTATAATTAATCCAGACAACATTAATGTGGACTGAGTCTCTGGGTGTGTATGGGTTAAGGAACCTGTTTAATTTCTGCCTATATACAGCCCTAAATGGAGAACGATGTGACCGCTAATCTAACATAGCAGGGAATGGTTTTATTAGATCTTTTGCCAGTTATGATGTTCTATGGCAGGACATGTGAGGTACTCAGAACTATTGAAGTTGATTTGGAATAGTTCTTTACCAAATTATTGCGTAGTTGTGTCCTTGCATGGCTAAATCAAAATGTATCTTGATTTGATAAAGTAGGCAAAAGAAATACTCTAGAGATGTTACCATGCTATTGAGCATGAGAAAATGTTAATGGAGGTTTACACTGACTTTTCTGGTTGTCATAATAAGAAGGTGCAGTGTTTTGAGCACTGTGCTCATATATGTGTTACCTTTATTGAATAGGATATATATATATATATATATATATATATATATATATATATATATATATATATATATATATATATATATATATATATATATATATATATATATATATATGTATATATATATATATATATATATATATATATATATATATATAAAAATAGTATTGATAAAGGCAAAATTGCATAATAAAACAATTTTGAAATTAATTTTTCATTTGTTAAAAAGATATCATGTTATTTATGTTATAACACAATATCAAACCTTGCATATAATAGATATTATGAGAGACTGAGGTCAGTCAAAAGGGTCTGGTTGATGTTCATAACTGTTTGCAAATTTTGACTTTCTAGTTCATTTTATCCACTGCTTGCTGTGCTTAAGTACCTTAATCAAGTCATGGATGTTTGAATAACACTTAGATTAGTTTAGATAAAGTTGATCTTTTTTACCCCATGTACTAATGTTTCCTTTTGTATCAAGTACTAGCTAGGTCATAGAATATAACCCATGCAGAAGGGTATCTTGGCCTGCCCCGATGGCTGAGTAGTCTGAGGTGTTGACTCAGCTTGCTATCTCTCATCACGACCTGGCTTTGATTCAAGCTGGGGTATGTGAGAAAGTTTCCAATGACTCGGGGTGGGGTAGTGTGGTGGTTTTTTATGGGTACTCCTATTTCAGCTACCACTTATACAACTGGCTAGTCATGATTAAGTCTAAATATAGCAGAAAGAAAGAAGATAATCAACATTCTAAATGCCAATTTCAAATTTCTGAAGGGTATCTGTTGTGCCCTTGAAATCTCTTTTTTCTCATTAGCTTATAGTATTTAGCCCTCTTAATGTCAAAAAAGTAAATATAAAAAAAAAATTCTTTGTCAATGCACCCGAATAGAGAATACACAAGTTAAGAAACATGTCCGCCTTTAAAGGATTCAGCAGTATTATCTTGTGAGACAGGAAAGCAATCACAACATTTCCTGTCTTGCCCAGCATTCTCTGGAATAAACAACCTAGTTGATGGGCATCTTTAGCAGTTATATTTCTTAGTCAGTCTTCATGAGGGAAATGGATATTCCCAGCTAAAGACTGCAATGTAAATCGCCATATTCCTGTTCTCAATGCGATGGACAATTCTTCCACAAAAGCTCATTTGAGCTCCAATTAATTTTCATGGGGTAGCAAATGTTTTTGTTGTTCCACTAAAGAGTTTGGAGATTTGCGGTGCAGATCAAGCTGTCAGGCGCTTCCTAATGTAATGGTGTCAGGAAGTATGTCTATTGGCGCTTGTAAATCAATTAGTTTGTGATGGGAATGCTTTTCTATTAGGCAGATTATCTTGCCCATGCATTAACATGAAGGGTGATTAGTAATCTGGGTTTTGTGCCAGTTTGGCATGTGGGGGTTTAGGGAATGGCACCGTTCACACTGATTGGCACGCTTCTAATTAATCAATGGTGATGTTAACATTGTAATTGACCAATCAGCTTAGCAGTCTAACTAGAGTGTAGCCGCCTGTGGTAAATTGTGAATTATGGAGCCCAGAGGTGATGTACTACTGTTTATATTATACCCTGTGCCTGTGCTGCTGGTTACTAATTTGGCCAATACAAAATGATGCAAAAAACTTGAAAAATGGCTGAAACTCTGGCACATGGATACTCATCTGAGAAAACTTGGCGAGAGCTATCCAATGAATACCAATATGACAGGCTTCAGATGGTTTTCAAAAATCTTTGCATTCTTTTGCTTTGGAAGAAAGTAGCCTTAGCCTTAGCCAATACAAAATGATGCAAAAAAACCTGGAAAATGACTGAAATCCTGGCACATGGTTACTCATCTGAGAGTACTCAGTGAGAGCTTAATCCAATGAATACCAAAATGACAGGGTTTAGATGATTTTCAAAAATCTTTGCATCCATGTGCTTTGGATGGAAATAGTTTCAGCATTGGTAGGCATTATACTCTTTGCCTCCCTCAGACTGCAGTTACAAGCCTGCAGTTCTGGCAAGTTTTTAACTGTAACCTATATATAATAATACTAAAGGAAGCTGAGAAACCCTGGTCAAAAAGGTATTTCCAAAAAAGTAATTCCTATCTAAAACTCATTTCTCGGTCCTAGGAACAGCAAATCCTCTTAGGAAGTTTTCTTTTTCTGCAACCTGAAATATTCCATCAAGACTTTCACCTCTTACTCCTCCCGGATATCCTCCAATCAAATTCATGCATGCCTTTTGCTGACACATTGGACCCCTCATTTAGCAGTCAGAACTGTATGGAATACTTGATGCTTCATAGAGATGTGTCAGTAACCATGAGTGAACCCTTCCAATGCTGAGGCTATACTTAGGTCCATAGCGCAAGGAGGCAAAGTTTTTGGAAAAACATTTAAACCCTGTCATGTTGGTATTCATTGGATAGCTCTCGAGGAGTACTCTTAGATGAGTACCCATGTGCCAGGGTTTCAGTCATTTTTCAGGGTTTTTTGCATCATTTTGTATTCGCCAAATTAGCCACCAGCAGCACAAGGGTTAATTGTCTAGTGTCATTTAGTACCAGGTTGATAACCTATACATATCAGTAAACATACCTGCATCAGTACTTATTAGGAATTTTTCGTTCTCTACTTGAATTTCACTATGCAAGGACAGAATTAAATGAAAGTCGCTGACACAATAAAATGTTTACACCAGCTGTGTACAATTTGATTGAATTTCAAATATTTCATTAAAATTGTCGGGCCGACTTTGTCTGCTTCGAGCATTAATAGGTTAAGACATAATCTTTGCAGGGCACAGTTGTAGTTCAAGGCTCTTTTAAACGCACCCATTACTTCTTCTATATATTTATCACTTAGAGAAATGTCAATTTCAATAGCAATAATGGAAATCAATTAGGGTGGTTTTACGTTATTCAATGCACTTTTGCAGTGCATGTCACATTGCAGGTTTATATCCATT
The DNA here is from genome assembly GCA_963942565.1 of Maea johnstoni. Taxonomy (NCBI): domain Eukaryota; kingdom Metazoa; phylum Annelida; class Polychaeta; order Spionida; family Magelonidae; genus Maea; species Maea johnstoni. The sequence goes on from OZ012684.1 coordinate 22,726,180, forward strand.
GAAATCTCCTGTTGAGATGTTTATCTGAGACTGTTTGAATTACATTCACTGAGTTTATTTTATGCATGCACTAGACTCCACTTTACTATCAGGCCCTGATGGTTACTTATCTAAAGAGTAATTGCATAGAACTGCTGTAATAAGATTAGAACATTTTAAGTGATATTTAAATGCAAAATGACCATTGTGCAGCTATTTAAAGCACTTATGATTTATTAGTCATAATCAGAAACTGGAGGAACTGTAGAAATTTCGTCACAGATATCAAACTCAATTTACAGATGTGATTATTTATATTAAGAAGATTACTTCCTATGCTTGGATGATGACTAATAGTCTTATTACCCTTTATATCAAAGCATTACTAAGATATCCTTTATTAAAGCTTTTCATTTTGGAAACCCAGGATAACCCATCTGCAATTGTAATCAAGGGCATGTTAGAATGTGCATATTGTAGTAGGGTAATGGAGCTATGGAAAGAAACATTGTACTTTCTATAATGGAATCAAAACACAGTTTGAACAGATGTGACTGCACAGGGCCGGATCCAGGGGGGTTTCGAGCGGTTTGGACGAACCCCCCCCTTGGTGGTGAGGTTATCTGAAATCACTGTTAGTGGCGCCACCCATGTCACTTTTTGGAACTAAACTGAACCCCCCCTTCTCAAATCCTGGATCCGCCCCTGCTGCCCTTACCAAATGAAGCTTGAAATACCAAGGGCTTCTTAATATTTTTTTTGGAAAAACCCAGGATTTTCTGGGATTTCAAAGCTACATTTGGTAAACTTGAAATGTTTAATCAATACCTGTTTAGATCACAATGGGCTAAATAGCTTTGGCACAAACAATTTGCAGGGCTGATAGGAAATATCTAGAGAAGGTTATTGGATATGAATGATGGAAGTTTATTGTAAGAAACCACTAGGTGCTGCACTTGACTTTCACTTTCATGCAACATTTATATTGCAGTGAACATATTTGAAACATTTGATGCATAGACAGACAGAATAATAAGGTTAAATCAAATGTAAGATCAAAAGGGTGAATTAAAAAAACAAACTATTATCTATGGTTTTCAAATTTTTAAATCATTTTTATTGAGATGCATGTCAACAATGCAGTACAAGAGAGTAATGTGTGCAATAACATTTTACAAATGAGAAACAAAATTAGTAAGTGTATTCTATATAATGGTGAAGATGTATAAACAGGAATGTATCCAAGATGAAAAGAAGAAAAAGGTTGTAAAATGTATATTCTACTTATTGTAATATCTTATTAATAACAACCACTTTTTTCCAAAAATATCTGATACCTATGGTCGATATCTGATAATGATGATGGGTGAATGCTTTGAACTGTTCAGACCCCTTAGTGCACCAAACACTGATTTGCATATCAGAATTGCTAATAACACCATGTCAATGTCAACCTAAAGCCGCTTCTGGATTAGAGATGTAATCTCTCCAATTATAGATAGATATAGTGGATGTGGGGTAGTTTGTCATGCCATGGAGTATTAATGTGCAATTGGTGTCAGCCTGACTGTGCACTGACCATCAAGGTTGACCCATCCAATGCTAAGGCTACTTTCATCCATTAGGCACAAGAATTAATGCAAAGATTTTTGAAAAACATCTAAACCCTGTCATGTTGGTATTCATAGGATAGCTCTTACTGGGTATTCTCAGATGAGTACCCATGTGCCAGGGTTTCAGTCATTTTTCAGGGTTTTTTGCATCTTTTTGTATTGGTCAAATTAGTAACCAGCAGCATAAGAGTTAAAGATGCCCATACTCCAGCAGTAGCCTGGCACAGTTCCACGGTCAGGGAGTCATCTCAGGTGGCCTCCCCAAATAGACCACTTACTTGTGCTCCCAATTTACTGACCACAGCATAGCGGTCAGTATTGACCATTATGAAGGTCATGGGATGGTGTATACATATAGTGATGCTTAAGTATGTCATCTGAGGCACCAGAAGTGGTATTTGATCTTATGTAAGACTTTTTTGTTTATGTGCAATCTAGACTTGATTTCAATAACTGTGTAAATGTCATAGATCAATGATAAGGCAAACAACAATATTATGATAGCAGATGTATAGATTTGAGCATCTCTTGAATATGATCATTTTCATGTTTAACACTTTCTTGTGAGCCACAATTTTTATTACCTACATTTTTAATGTAAATGACCACCAGCATAATCTTTTTAACTCCAAGGTATATTTCTTATTTTTTCTGAGTCTATAAGGAATTTGACTAAAATATGAAGGTAATTATACTTTATTGATCTATTAGTTTTGAAAAAAATAAAAATAACAATATCAAATATTATACTTGATATTAAAGCTAACATTTAGTAAGGGGATTGACAAACCCGTTATTAACTAACTTACCGCATCACGTAGGAATTGCCGTGTTACCATTTTAAATTAAAACCATGCATCAAAGTTATTGTACGACACATATAGATGGGGGACTAGTAGTAAAGCGTGGGTGTCCAAGAATAAAAGTCCTGGAGCACAGACGCTCACTCCTGGAGCACATCATCTGTAGTATGACAAATGGTTAACAAACTTTTCATTAGATGGCACTATGATATTAGTTTTATATCAATAATGGATTCCTCAAAAGAGCAAAATATGATACCAGTAAAATGATAGGTGTTCACATCTTAAATGCATTCTGCATAAACTAATACATTTAAGGCCACTCCAATTTATTTATTTGTCTTACATGCTCAGGAGGTAGGAAATGAGCCATTTTGGAATTAAAAAAAAGTTGAAAAATGTGACTTTTTTTTTTTTTTAATTTTTTTTTTAGAATCTGACGACTAGGACTGGTAGCGATATGTTTCTACCAGCCTATTCTCAACTAAATAAAATCAATCAATCTATTAATCCCTGTAACCTGAAGGGTGGGAGGTATACCTCCTCAATTCTGAGGCTCTACTACAGCAATGATAGCTTTCTGTAGTTGATTAAATCACACTTACAAAGAATATTCTTAAAACTTGCACTTTTTTTTTTTTTTTTTGGAGTCTGACAGAAAATTTCAAAACCACTTTCATCTGTAAGACACCAAAGATGAATTTTTTTTTTCTTTTTTTTGGAGTCTGACAGGATTTTTTTTCCAAAAAAAGCTCGTAAGACAAGTAATTAAATTGGAGTGGCCTAAAGAATATATAAAAGGCTCTGCTAGCCAAGCAGTCTGATAATTTGGCGAGTTATGCCTGTCGTATATTTTGCCTGTCGCATGTTTTGAAGCCTCTTCGCAGAATGCAACAGTTGGACACCCCTGTAAAGGTCTAGCATGGGTCAGTCATAGGTTTACTTATGTATGGACCAGTGGTCAGATGTGAAGTAAAATATATGCACACTTGTGCCATGCTTAACCCTTAAGCTGCTGTCGGCTAATTTGGCCAATACAAAAAGATGCAAAAATCCTGAAGAATGACTGAAACCCTGGCAAATGGGTACTCATCTGAGAGTGCTCTGCGAGAGCTTTTTAATGAATACCAACATGACAGGGTTTGGATGGTTTTCAATAATCTTTGCATCTGTGTGCTTTGGACGAAAGCAGCCTTAGCATTGGAAGGGTTAAAGTGGTCAGATTCTGAGAATTGAAATACCTACCCGATTCTGCCATGAGACTCACACTGTGAGGATAATTTGTCAGCTATAGACCTTTGTTCATAGCCTCCAATTGATATTCTGTCCTGATACTCAATATATTCATCTCGAGTTTTCAGAAAATTTCTCATTCTTTTGAGACATGACTTGTTTGCCAATCATTTTTGGGGTGAATATGATATTTCCGTACCTCGTCAACAATAAATGGATTTGTTTCAGCTCTGAATGATAATGCCACAAAGTGTGACCTCTAAATGTTTATGAAATTTCAAAGCATATTTTGATAAGTTAAAAAAGTCATGGGAGAAGTTTAGTAGTAGTAATAGGAGTGTTAGTAGTAGTAGTAGTAGTAGTAGTAGTAGTAGTAGTAGTAGTAGTAGTAGTAGTAGTAGTAATAGGAGTGGTAGTAGTAGTAGTAGTAGTAGTAGTAGTAGTAGTAGTAGTAGTAGTAGTAGTAGTAATAGGAGTGGTAGTAGTAGTAGTAGTAGAAGTAGTAGTAGTAGTAGTAGTAGTAGTAGTAGTAGTAGTAGTAGTAGTAGTAGTAATAGGAGTGGTAGTAGTAGTAGTAGTAGTAGTAGTAGTAGTAGTAGTATTAGTGGTAGTAGCAGTAGTAGTAGTAGGTAGTAGTAGAAGTAAAACTAAATTTAAAATATCAGTAGTAGTAGAAGTAGTAGTAGTAGTAGTAGTAGTAGTAGTAGTAGTAGTAGTAGTAGTAGTAGTAATAGTAGTAGTAGTAGTAGTAATAGTAGTAGTAGTAGTAGTAGTAGTAGTAGTAGTAATAGTAGTAGTAGTAGTAGTAGTAGTAGTAGTAGTAGTAGTAGTAGTAGTAGTAGTAGTAGTAAAAGTAGTAGAAGCAGCAGCAGCAGTAGTAGCTGCAGTATTTAAGTAGTAGAAGAACTTCCATTTAATTCTTTATTAAATTTTGCAATTTGCTATATTTTAAGAAAAGCAGTTTTCAGCGCGGCATTGCGATATATACAACCTAGTATCTCTTGGAAGAAGTGAAATCCTATCTGTTGGTGCCGGTGGTAATTGAGGTAATTAGGTGGTTGATGCAGGCAGTGAGGAATGAAAACACAAACTCTGTTGAGCTGCTGCTGCTGCCCTGCAGAGGCTTGCTGTAAAGGTGCACTGGAGGTCTGCTACGATGACCCTGGGAGTTGTAAAGATCACAAGCCATTTAGCGTAACGCCAGGAGCAGCTTGCTTCCCAGGCTCAGGAGGAGACGCTGATCAATACACAACCATTATATATTTATGTGAACAAAACACAGGGGGGCAAAGGGACATGTTCAGCTGGAATAAAAAAAAATCTACCTCATGGGTTTTCGATTTGGATTTTCGGAATTTCGTTTTTCATCACTTTTTCTGCCATATTGCGGCTAAGTTGTAACTGTTGTAATTGACGGATCGCGGAGGAAACTAGAGTATCTGGCAAAAACCATCGCCTTACCCCAAGTCACTGGCAACTTTCTCGCATGCTCCAGGTTACGATGCTTCATACTATAGCTAAGATAAATTATATATTCATGTGTACATTCAATTTTTTTATATTCGGCTATATTTTTACTGTGAGCGCAGTATGTATTCTGTGTGTGATTTAGTTGATTGGCAAAAAACAAGTACACTGTAAATAAATGGTCTATATTACAATAAGGGTCAATAGACTAACATTACTGCCTTTCATAGGCATAGAAGACCTTAACTTATCTATGAATACTTCATCAAAATTACTTGGTAGAATATCTTGGGAAAAGCTTGGAAGATGACAAGAATTCCCCATGGTCTCAAAGCTATGGTTTAGTATGCTGTACATGGTGACTGGGTCACTCACGCTGATTGTGTACTTGTACATTTAGTCCAAGAGATCGGGAAAAGCAATTAAGACATCTTTCACAAGCGCATCTGTCTTTGTCTCTTCTGCGAGAGTGCCTTTGGTTTGTATTGTACCAGGGAAGCAGTCAGCCTCGTAGTTATTGATCAACATACACATGTAGTATACCTGTCGCCAGGACCCATATTAAACCCAATTAAGTTGATTTCCGCAGGGACGTCAGCTGACTGTGTGGGATTTATGACGGTGGCACTTGGGTGGGTGGTTGTCATCTTTCAGCACTGTTAAATGGTTCGGATGAGGGGTGAAATAGGGAGGGGTCACGAAGGACAGCCATCGTTAGCACCAATCTGTGTCCAGGGAGTCATACCTGCAATGGGATCAGCCTGTACTTAACACCACTCTCAAAGACTCTGCATGCTCAGGTTTCCCCATATAATTCCTCTAAATAGGGAGGTAGTTAACAAACCGCTTCTTATATTTGGTTCCATACCTCTAGATGGACCACAGGAGCATTGTGAATGCTGCTCCCAATGTAATTCCTCTAACTAGGGAGGTAGTTCACAAACGGCTTCTTATATTTGGTTCCATACCTTAAGATGGACCATAGGAGCATTGTGAATGCTGCTCCCAATGTAATTCCTCTAACTAGGGAGGTAGTTCACTATTAGGGCTTCTGATATTTGGTTTTATACCTTTAGATGGACCACAGGAGCTGCTTCAGTAGTTTAAGCAGCCATCTTTAATGGTTTCATACCTGTAAATGGACCTGCGGAGCATTGTGTTGTTGCTGCTCTGATCCATGTGACTTAATAGAGGTTGTTTAAGTGGCCATCTTTAATTGTTCCATACTTTTGGATGGACCACAAGAGCATTGTGAATGCTCAGCCAATCCATGTATTTCCTCGAATGCTTTCGTACCTAGAGATGGGACTCAGGAGCAATGTGACATTCATTGTGGTCATCAGTCTCCCAGTAACTGCAGGTGTTTCTATTTATCAATTAGTCCAATAATTAGTCCAGTCTTGAGGGTTTTGAGCGGCCATCTTTATTGGCTTCATACCCGTATTATACATGGACTATAGTATAACACATGGATCCATGTAATTCCTCTGACTTTATAGAGTGGTCTTCTAATGGTTTCATACCTGGAGGTGGACCACAAGAGCAGTGTGACATTCAGTGTGGCGATTAGTCTCCCATGTAACTGCAGGTGTTTCTATTTATCAATTAGTCCAATAGGAATAAGGGGTATTGGGGGAAATACTAGTCTCTTCATACGATAGCATCTCGTACACACAAGCGTACAGACAAAATAAACAACCTCCTAAAGTATCACCCCTAGATATGTTATGTGAGTATTGGATGGGCTAAATGGGAAGCTAGGTGGCATTTACTTGCATGACTAAGGGTAATAAAAATGGGAAAAATATACCTTTGTAAAGATAGGCTATGTTTATTGGGCATGTAGTTTAACTTATAGGAAAATTTAGCTCCCAGGGAACCCATTGAGAGGAAATAAAGGGAAGGGAATTTCCCTATGTTGCTGATGGATTAAGAAGGGTTTTAACTATATCCTCTTGATTCTTTACTGCAACAATATGGATATTTTGATACTCATACATTGAACTTTGAGATTTTTTATTTTACTGGAAATGTAACCTGCTATATGAGTCTTTGCTACTTATTCATAAAAGTTGTATTTTTCTGTTCTCTTTCATAAATCTTCTAACCTAACTTCATACTGATGATGATGATGATGATGATGATGATGATGATGATGATGATGGCATTCTTAATTGCCTACATCCAGGTGAGTGAAACATATTTTTCTTTGAGGCTTAACACATTTAATATAATTCAGTTAGGTGTGTGGTATTTGTAGAACTGCTTTTCCTCAGGAATTGTACCTTTTTCCTAGTTTTATCCTAAACTTTCTATTCTCTCCAAAAATGGAGAGCGTCAGGGAAACTTTACCTACATTTCAGGCTAAGAATGTATGAATGTAGAGGATCATAAGGAATTAGCTCTGGGCTAACTTAGATAAGAAAAAACAAAATAAAAGTGTTATGCCTTCTCATATGATATTTTTATAACGTAATTGAGATCTGATTTATTATTTTTACTCCTATCTCAGTAAATAATTCTGGCCAAATCATTTAATGAGAGGATAGGAGCTGCATTATCAGTCTAGACCTAATGGTATTGAAAAGCTGTGCAGAACCAAATTATGTATGTTTTATTTAAACGCCATGTGCAGCTGACTTCTTGAATATTCCAGTGCATTCATATAGGTATAGAAGCCAGGCCTTAATAAAAGCGCATATAGTAATTGGTCTCTTGCCACATATCTATTCTTTTATTCATCTAAAGTACAACTTAACGGTGCAGCCTAGAATCTTCTGCAGCACATATAAGAGTTAGCATAGGTTTATTCGATATGAATGTAGAGAATAATTAAGGTTCAAAGGGATCTCTGGAGGCAGGTATTCTTATAAAAATAGTAGAATGCAAATGTTTTTCTCTGAGGTGCACTGAGATGGTTTTTCAAGCACAAAAAGCACACATCTCACACATAGAGCAGAACTCTGATTTCAACCCTTCCAATTCTGAGGCTACTTTCATCCGAAGCACAAGGATGCAAAGACTTTTTAAAACCATCTAAACCCTGTCATGTTGGTTAATTCATTGCAAAGCTCTCGCTGAGTACTCTTAGATGAGTGCTCATATGTTTCAATCAAATTTTCAGGTTTTTTGCATCATTTTGTATTGACCAAATTAGCCACCACCAGCATAAGGGTTAAGGTTCTGAAGGAGGGTTCAAGGGATATCCCAAATTTCACAGGAAATCATTTCAGCACTTTTTGCTGCACAAGGATTTTCTGTATAGATCAATCAAAGATACTTGTAGGCTCAAAATAATTCAAGAACATGAAACCGTAGCCACACCCATTAGGAGACTTAATTTTTTCATGTAGCAAGGTTTCATCAAACGTTCCGATTGTGTTGATTGAGTTATCTCTTCAACACATTCATTGCAAAGATAATTGGTTTATAGGTCTTATTTCAACTCCCTTCTCGGACTACCTGTAAGAAATGCGGAGATGATGGCTTTTTCTCGATGAACGCTCATTGTGTTGGGGAGACGCAGAGAGTAGTAATACGAGTGGAGAGAATAGCTGCAAGGCTGCCGATAAGCGAAGTGCCTAGAAGTGGAAAAGTGAAGAAGGGAGTTTTTCAGTAGGTGATTGTGCTGATAGTTCAGTATTTAACTGCTCAGTTAGTGGTACCTCCTCAGGTTAGAAATTTACCACGCTGGAGAAATGTTATCTAGCAACTTACGATATTGATTAAACGCTATCATAGTGTTAACAGGCAGTCAGCTAGTGTGCGCTAGGGGCTGCAGATACTCAGCACTGTGGCGGGCTGCATCTACCAGCTGATTGGTCAATACTGATGACATCACATAGTGCACATTCAAGTTCAATTCGGAGCCACATGTGCTGCGGGTTGAGAGTGTTGTTGGTGGTTGTAGCACAGTGATCAGCAGCAGCAGCGTTGTGCTGTGGCGCTCTATGGATCTGTCACTTTACTCGTGAATTGACTCACTTTGGAGAGTAAGTGCATGTGACTAGGTAGTTGCCAGTCACTCGCGAAGAACAGCGTTGTGGAGCACGGTCGTCATTGCCGTCATCGTCATCATCATCATCGATAGGAGTTGTGGTGCTAGGAGCTTGAGTGTTCGAGGTGCTTTGCCACTACTATAGTAACGCAGCACAGTGACTGGCTTATAGGGGAGCCAACAGCCCAGCACAGTCCTTCACAACATCACACACACACACACGGATTTACATTATTTGCCTGTAGTAGGCAGCAGGGAGAGATCCTGGAGAAGGGAGCCTGTATTTGGAGAATAAGGAGATACTAGAGTTGAGGATGATGTCTCTGGCTGTTCCCCAGGCGGTGCCACCCGGCACTCGCCGCAGACACTCCTGGATCTGGTAAGTTACTAATAAACTTACACCCTCCCTCATAGTCATAGCCACACCTCCGTCAGCTGCTAGGGAAAGGTGGGACTCTTGTTGATAGTTCATTTTGGGAGTGATATGTACAGTAGGAGGTGATTGATTTATTTGCGTTTGTATATTAAGCCTTTTGTTTGGAATGATTATACAATTGTTTTCACAGATGGATAATGCCAGTTGTAGAAATACCTGTTTATTCTACATATCAGATATATATATATATATATATATATATATATATATATATATATATATATATATATATATATATATATATATATATATATATATATATATATATATATATATATATATATTATATATATATATATATATATATATGTATATATATATATATATATATATATATATATATATATATATGTATGTATATATATATATATATATATATATATATATGTATATATATATATATATATATATATATATATATATATATATATATATATATATATATATATATATATATATAATCATTTTAGTTGAAATTCTTTTTATTATTTGTTGGCCGGGCTAGCAAAATGAAAGGGCTAATTCATTTTTCCGTACAGGGTCAGTGAACATTTTCGCTTTTTCTCACACTGAAAATGTAACTGTTTCAAGGCTAGCAAAATTGCACAATGTTGGGTATTTAGCCATGCTGAGCTAGGTAATTAATAACATGATTACTGTTGAGTGCATGCGTTAAACATCATGGCCTTAGAAATCGCGTCACTTTTAATCCTTAACAAGTGACTGGTACAAATATGACATTAGACAGTGTCAGTGGATTGATGAGTTGATCCGATTACTATGTCTTACAGGGGTAGTAGTCTAAGTTTGACCTGCAGCAGAGCATGCATGGTGCTTGGTTAGGTAATAACAGCTGCTCTTACATGTGTGCTTGACTGTGTACACTGTGCTGTGTTTTATTGATATAACCACCATGGTGTACATGCTTTTTATGCTATATTATGAATGAGCACAATTAGTCGGCGTGTATCTTAGGAGGGAGTCATGAATATTTAAGATGTATTGACTAGGTGTATGGTAGGAGATAGTACTTGTGGCGGTGGAGATGAAAGGAGGGGGGTTGATAAATCAATTAGAAGAACATGATGAGAGACTACGGGAGTCGAAATCACAACATGTGACCCCTAACCTTGATCCCTGAGCCTGCCCTGAAGACTATCAATATTCCCTCGAACAAGCCTGCCCTTCCCCTACGCTGTAGACCCTAGTTCCATGCTCTGACAGAAATTAGATATTGGGTGATGCTAGAGATGCAAGCATGCCAGATATTAAAGTCTATTGAGTATAGTGTAGTGGCCATCTATTGCTTCATTCCTTGTCTCAAGTGGTGATCTGGACTCTCTCCTCTTCAGATATGCAAATATTCATGTGATGAGATGAGATGAACTATTTGTAATATCGGGAAAATTACTAATAAATCTTTTGATGACTGCATTGTTGATAATGATTATCAGAGAGATATGAATAATGTGAAAATTATAGAGCAATAACAATTATGTTAACATAGATGGTGATGATAATGATAATGATGATAATAATAACAATATTAATGATAATAATAATAATAATGATCATAATAATAATAATAATAGTAGTAATAATAACTGTACAATAATAATAATAAAAAATAATAATAATATTAATAATGATAATAATAATTGTATTAAAATGATAATCGTACAACTTATGTTAATAATAATGATGATTATGAAAATGTATGATTATAGTAATGATGATGATGAGGATGGTGATGTTGCTATTAATATTGATAATAATAATGATAATAATAATAATAATAATAATAATAATAATAATAATAATAATATTAATAGTAATAATAATAATGATAATGTAAATGTCAATATTGATAATAATAATTGTTATGAAAATAGTATCAATATTATATTATGATATGATAATAATACTGATAATAATAATAATGGTAATAATAATAATAATGACAATAGTAATAATAATAATGATAATAATAATAATGATAATGATAATAATAATAATAGACATAATGATATTGATAATAATAATGAGAATAACAATGAGAATATTAATGATAATATAATAAGAATAGTAATGATGATAATAATAAAAATAATAATAACAATAATAATAATAATAATGATAATAATGATAATAATAATTATAATAATAATAATAATAATGATTTTTGTAATGATAATGTTGATAATAGTAATAATTCAAACAATCCAATAATATGAATTTTTCAAATTTATGTTTTGCTTTGATACAATCAGTAGTTATAACAGTACCTATGTGTTGTAACCATATTGCACACAGTGTGGGACTGATAGTTTTGTAATTACCACATGCCCGTAATTATAAGTTTCCTCCAGCGAGCGAGCGTGATCCGAGCTGTCAATATTGTGAGTCTGGCTGCCGGATCAGCTCAGCCATGATCCAGTCATGCAGAACAACACAGCTGTCTTATTACCTACGATCCTCATCCTGACCTACATTAGTAGTTCTCCGATAACTGGACTTATTGAACCTATTGTCCCGCATGGGATAATTTGGGTTTTGGCCTTTTTTTCGTTATTGCTAATCAATTTTGTCTACTTCCAAAGAAAAAAAGTATATTGCAAATTTTGATCTTGAAAAAATGTCTTTTTCTTATGTGGTTGCTGTTTTTTTCTGTAGAGTATAAATGTCCGAGAACCTGATGGTAAAGTAAAGTAAAATGGAACAAAGGGCTTAAAGGAAAGGCAATTTATTTTTGAAGAAAATTCTATAGTGTAAAAGGTGGATCTGAACTATACTGAGATTCGCTCATACTGGTTTATCTGCATTAGAAAGGTTAACTGTCAGTGCTGCAGGGCTGACTGTAAAAGATAAAAAAAAAGCATAGCCTGAGGTAGTAAATGTAAATCTCATCACCAAGCTCCATCATGGAATGTAATAGACAGTGATGTAAACCTAAGCTTATTGTTATTTCTATCAGTTATCTAACATCTTCAAAAATAAAATACTAAGGTCTCACGGGTCTCATCTTATTAAGGCATGTGCATAATACTGTTTAGCAAACCCCATTTAAACACACACAACTTTTCCCAGATATGACCACAACTTTCCTGACTGGTTTTGATTGCCGAGTAATACCCTATTGACGTAACACACACCTTTTTCAGAAATTGTTTTATCCAGCCATATCGATTGCTGTACATTTCCATGTATAAATCGCCAGTGTTGAGTGATCGCAGTGTCAAGTATACTTGAGTACGGAGCTTGCTCTTTGATAGGGATATCACGCCAGTAGCTAAAACTGTCAATTACCCAGATTTCTATCCTAGCAATGAGAAGTCTACTCATGTCCATGTAGCACTTATCTTTCCATTATCGCAACTGCCTAGTGAAATGTGACAGTTCCAGCCTTTGATATTTTGCTCACTACTGATACTGGCACTAGGAGTTGGCACTTGACACAAATTACATCTATGACCATATCTATGTAATATATTACACACCTATTCCTGTCTATTGATTAAGCCATCAGAAAGATGCAAGCCCAAAAACTAAAATATTTTTTCATTCAAAATCTAGACCAATTTGGCATCATTGTCAATATGTGTAGTTAGGAATACTCAGGAATGATCCTAGAATAATGTTTAGAAAATACCAGAACTTTGTGACTTTGTGTAGAATGTTTGTTTAAATGGAATGCCAAAATTTGCCCCCTCAATTTGTCCCAAGTATATATATATATATATATATATATATATATATATATATATATATATATATATATATATATATATATATATATATATATATATATATATATATATATATATATATATATATATATATATATATATATATATATATATATATATATATATATATATATATATGTATATATATATATATGTATATATATATATATGTATACATATATATATATATACATATATATATATATACATATATATATATATACATATATATATATATATACATATATATATATATATATATATATATATATATATATATATATATATATATATATATAAATCTTCAAGGCCGGGATAATGTATTTATTTTGTTTATATGCATTTGTGGTTGTACGCATTTACCTTGTACTGAGTGAGACTAAAATGTGTATTATTGAGTTTTTTCAACTGAGGCTCATTGTGTAGAAGCATAATGAGTACACTTACCTATGGGCTTGGTGAATATATCTACAATACAATGCTTACTGATACCCTACAAGTGGTTATTAACTTCAGGTCAGTCAAGCATGAAGACAATCACGGTTAGAGTCAGTGCAACTCTTTATAGTAACACGAAACAGATACTTGAAAGAGCTTATGTGATATTGTATGTTATTAAGGGTAAAAAGTGAGTGGATATTCAATCAATCATGTGAATATACTTTGGGGTCACAGAGTGTATACTTGTTTCCTACATAAACATTGTGGGTGGGTCTTTCCATTTATAGCATGCTTAAAAATAAAATGATATCTTCTATGTGTATTATGATGGAATAATTAAGTGTACCTGCAATATATTTTTTAATTTGTTGGATGAACCATAGTCTCTCTAAATATATCTAATAATGAAATGTCAGTCTAATTCGTATTACTACCACCTGCAATGGTATTAGAATACTTTCATTATAATGTAGATTCAATCTTTATTGCTTGTGTGCGGGGACAAGTAATTTTCTATTGAAGGAGACTGCTAGACTTGATGGGTGTAGTTGCAGGTAATATAAATACCTCAAATTTTCCTAGATATTTTCAAGTGAATTCAGGGAAGAAATTCTCTTCTCCAATTTACAAGGGTCAAGAGCCCTTCAAAAACTGTATCTGTAAGAATAAATCCGCTCATGCACTTATAATTATATTTAATTTCCTCTAAATTTTCTAAGTGATTCCAGTGACTTTACATGGGAGCTGGCATGGGTCTATTTTCTGAGAAAGTTCCAAGAGAATTTAGGGATTTCTCTGCTCCAGTTTACAAGGGAGGGGACCTCAATGCCAAATGTCTCTGTGAGTTCCTGAGATGGCTTCGTTTGGAGCATCATCAGCTGTAAGAGGCAGTGTGTTCTCCATCACAGCATCTATCTCCCATCCACACGTTGCCAGTCACAAGCCAGTGTCTTCCTTAAGCCAAGGCAGCTGGCAGTGATCCCCGCTCTATTATAAAAACACCATCAGCTGCGGCTGGGCTGCTAAAATACTCGCTTGAAATACAACCCTCTTAGATGTAGAGAGTTCTGTAAACAAACGTATCTTGATATGGTAAAAAGAATTTAGCCATTTGTCGCGCACATTGATTGCTTATAAAGATTAATACAGAAGCATCACATATATTTATGTTAATGCAGTATCAGTACTGTAATAACAATAATTACCACATGGCCCTTAATGATAAACCCTGTTTTTGAATGCATAATATTTATAAACAACATTTATAAGGAATATTTTTTTCAATTGAGTATTTGCTTCTAAGTTCATTAAGAAAGCATGAGAGTATCTAGACACTTCTTCTAAGGGTAACTCTGTGTAAGAGAGGGTTGAATATGATATGTTATTCTTTTTATTTAGAAAAAACCTCATTTTAACCATCGGTATACCACTAGACCTGTGGCAGAAACAGGTTCATGTTTCAATTTCCATGGTCTGAACATGGGTCAGTGGTTGACCTGTGGCAGAACAGTGGTTCGCCATTACTACCATTCTGTCGTGGGTATATGCCATGTGTTTTCCATAATGCGTGGTTAGTATGTGGTAGTTATGTGGCACTGCCTACGTTATGTGGTTAGAATATGATATTACATGGTAGGCCCCTAGGTTGTAGACCAATTGCTAGACACACCTGTACCACAGGAGAAATAGTTTCTGCCGCAGTCATGTGGCACACAATGCTCCATTTTTTCATAAGCGAAAGGCTTTCATTGTCTTTGTGCTACAACCCATTAGAGCAGATGGTCCATTAACTATAAGGAAGAGGTCAAATCAATTGGTTTATGGCCATAAACTTACCTTAAGGTTTGTTATGGCCATTGCTCATAGGAGTTTATACGCATAACTCATCATATAGAGTTAAGTATTTGAAAATAATACTGTTCCATTGTTAAACGCGTGTCATGAACAACAAGTCAAGTATCTCTTTAAAAAGTGCAGATGTTTATTAGGATATTACCAGGTTAGCTCAGGTTTAAGGTTCCAGATGTAAATGATTTAATATTAATACTTATTTAATATTACAAGACATCTATATTTTCCCTACAATCAGCTATTATTTATCATGCCACCATGGTACTTCAGACATGAATAGGTTAAATCTAGCTGCACCGTGCAGTAATGCAGGTTGACTCCCCAGTTGTCTCGATCCTGTCTGCGTGCCTCCAGGGTAATTCAATGAAGCAAACTAGCTAGGCCAATGGGTCATCTGGAACCCTGATTCTCTGCCTGGAAGAGACTCATGTCAGAACCAGGCAAGAGCTCAAAACATCAAATATTGACCAATACGAAATGTCAGGAGGATTGAGTTTTAACCCTTTCAGTGTTGTTGAGATTATTTTGTCCTTAAGGCGCACAACTGCAAAAATATGTAGAAAACATTGTAACCCTGTCATGTTCAGGTATTCATATTAAAGCTCTTGCTGAGTGCTATCAAATGAATACTAATATGCCTGGTTTTCGGACACTTTCCAGCATTTTGATTTATTCTATTATTGACAAATTATTCACCAGGAGCAGAAGGGTTAAATGGTTTATCAGATGTAGCTGACATTTCCAATTTAGTGTTGGTATGTCACTTGGGGTTCCTAAGAAAAAGACCAAATCTCAACATCATCTGATTAGAGCTTGTGAACAATAGAGTGCAAAACAATGCAATCTTGTTTATTGTCACTTTTTTTGCTATTCTAGGCTGTATTGTGAGTTGCCAGTTGATTGAGGTGGAGGAATGTAGAGTACCTGTGAAATACCACTGCTGTTTGTGCATAATACAATAGACTGCTCAGCCATTGAGATGGTACCAGATAGTCAATTAGATAGCTATAGGTCAGTTATATGTTGTTATGAGGGAATATTCATCGCCACTGATAATCTGCCTGCAGTGTTTGACATAAATAGCTCTTTGTGCATAATACATAAGACCGGCTGACAGGCATTGCGACAGTCTCTAAATTGTTACTTAAGTAGCTATAGTTCAGTTATGTGTTGTTATGAGAGAATATCCATCCCCACTGATAATCTTATTATAATAAAGTTACATAAGAAGCAGTTTGGTGAAAATACATTAGACAGCTTAGCCATGGAGGCAGCTTCTAGATTGTCAATAGAGTAGATATGGGCCAGTTGTGGTTGTAATCGAAGCCTGTCCCCACTGACAATCTGATTGTAGTAAAGTTACATAGGGAGCAGTTTGATAGAAATAGATTTGACAACTTAATAGCCATAGAAGCAGCCCCTAGATTGTTAATAGAGTAGCTTAAGGTCAGTTATAGGTTGGTATCAGAGCCTGTCCCTACCGGACAATCTGATTATATTAAAGTTACACAGGGATCCGTTTTATAAAAATACATTAGACAACTCAGCTATGGAGGCAGCCCCTAGATTATCAATAGAGAAGCTATAGGTCAGTTATAGTTATAAGAAGAGATTGTCACCACTGTTAATCTGATTGTAGTAAAGTTACATAATATTGAGAATACACATTTGGCAAAATACATTAGACAACTTAGCCATGGAGACAGCCCCTAGATTATCAATAGACTAGCTATAGGTCAGAAATGGTTGTAAGAAGAGATTGTCCCCACTGGTAATCTGATTGTAGTAAAGTTACATAGGGAGAACATGCATTTGGCAAAATACATTAGACAACTTAGCCATTGAGGCAGTCAAAAGAGTAGCTATAGGTCAGTTATGGTTGCAATCAGAGCTTGTCCCACCGTAATCTACTGGTGCCCCATTATAACCAGAGAGGCGTGATGTAATGGGGCAGTGTGGCTTACCTGGAGGTGGGGACGCACAGACAGGAAATGAAGAGCCTATTTGCCTTTTTGATTAGTTTCCCTTTATGTTTGCATTGCCTGACATTTTGAGGGGAGCAGAGGTATTGGAATCTGATGACTGGGCTCACAGTATGATGCCGTTCAAAATGTCACTCCTGGAACGGGATGCCCGTCAGAACTGTCGGTCGGGACAAATTACATGCTGTGGGGTCAGGATATATATATGCAAAAAACTCCTACTGCTTATCCCTATGAAATGTGAAGGATGGAAAACATATCAAATGATCAAGTGTATTCATGATGCGGGCGATCACCCCCATATAAGGCATATAGACAGATTCTTAACCCATTAATGCTCACAGCGGCCAAAACCAGCCTGACAATTTTGATGAAATCATTCAGGCTTTAGTACAATTGGCAAAATATTTGAAGGAGAAATGTTGATCACAACATAACCAACAACTCTCCTTCAAATATTTTGTAAAATCACTCTCAATCCAGAAGTTATCGTTAAAAGCATCATCGATCCAGACGGCAATTGATGGATGAACTCTTAAGTATTAATGGGTTAAGGGACTTGGGTGCTTTGAAAGGGGATAAGAATGTTAAGTATTCTATGGCAAATTAGGATTCATTATCATCAGCAATCAGTCTTGATGCCAATAAAGTTTATTTTCCATAAAAACTGATACACTTAAGGTGATATTGACATTTAGTAGTCCTAAATACAAGTCATTTTGGTAGTATGAGCCACATGGGTTGAAATTCATGCCACACGCGTGTGGCATGAAAAAGAAACAGTAAAAAGAAATAATTGTTGCACATATCTTAATAGATTCGCTCCCAGCTTTGGAATGAGCTTTGCCTACCAAACCTTAAGTAGGAGAGGAATTTAACAATTGTCTTTTTGCTGGAAAAGCAATTCCCACATACTAGGAATATATTGGCAATTACAATCAATATCTTTGTTTCTTTAGCACCAAAATATGCCAGGCTTTGCAATTTGAACAGTAGGTTATGTACAGCACATCTTGGATTTTATCTTCATCACATTAAAAGATATAATATGTAAACAAGTATCTTGATGGGCAGAACTCTAGGTATATGGTAAAAGGTACTTGAATCACTGTGTGAACTGCTTAGGGGTATTATACAGAGAGGTTTAAGATATATTCATATTTGATTGAAAACAATGTATTAAGAATACCATTTACATTCACATTCACAAGTTGTCACATTTGATAATCATGGGTACATTTTAAGACATAAATGATGAAACATAATCTGCAACTAATGTGATTAGTATTGTTTTTTTATCTGCTTGCTAAAATATAGAAAGTAATTGATTTATAATAAAAGAAGCCTCTGAGATTACCTGAAAGGAAGAAAAATGATGAATGAGTTCCATCAACATGATCTAATTGTTATAAAGCCATAGCTGTACAAGCTGAACTCATTTCTTGAAAATCTTTTTAACCCATTCACACTCTGAGTTCCTCCAGAAATTGTTGTCTGCTACTTTCCTACATTTGAAAGTAACATGGGAATAATGCGAAAGTTATCAAATTACTTGGTGGAGAGTTGTTTTTTGACTTCTTGTTAGCATTTCTCCTTCAAATATTTTCCATGAAAATGCTTTTGTTAGAGAAATATTTCCAAAATTGTCAGGCGTGTTTTGGCCGCTCTGAGTGTTAATGGGTTAATTGATGCAGTTTAAGTAATTTCTCACAATAAGTAGCCATACAATGAAGGTGGAGTCAGTGCATATGATAGTACAACAGGTTCTATAAGGTGTTGATCTGACTGATAGCATCAGAGACAGGGAGATAATCAGCATCCCTGTAATACCCTAAGGTGATTGTGTGTGAGGTAATTCCCCTCGTGATCCCTGCTCACTAATTAGCTAATTAGCTGCTGACGAGCAGGTGGGCATCAGGTGTGACAGGTGGGTGTGGTCGGGATGATGTAGTTGTCTGACCAGCGTGACACGTACAGCAATCTCCACCATGGTGAGGCCTATAAAAAAGTTGTTTGTTTCCAGTAACCCTACACTAACAAGTCTTCTCAAAAAAATCCCTACCGTAATTTTTTTCTGCACTTCCAACTCACAATCATAATGAAACATGCATAAAACACATATTTTCGAACAAAAAATAATCAAAAAAAAAATTTACCCACCTATTTTTTTCGGACCATTACAGGAAATAAACAAAAAAAATCTAGGCCTGAACACGCCTGCATTTCTGGGATATATGCAACTTAAAGATGGACTTGAGAAGTCCTGCTCTTTGCTGAAAACTAGGTGAATTCAAATCTATGCATCCTAATGATTAACGTGGTAGAATCTAACCAAAAAAGTATAATGTTTAAAAAAATAATCTTTATGGAGACTTTGGCCTACCTCAAAACCAAATGTAGCTGAAACTGCATAACAGGTTAGCTGTTTCTGACCTTTCCTAAGCTTGAGTTACACACCTAAGCTTGAGTCATCCTATTCTTGGCCATCCTGTGTTGAAATTCAAGGGTGGTCTTATTGTGTGCCACAATAGCAAATTGCTAAAACCTATGAAAAATGTTTGTAACAATAACCTTTGCTATGAATATAGTGGTTGTTATAGTACACACTAAATGTTGCTTAGAATTCCTGAGGAAGCTCCTACTTGCCTTTTATAGAATCTCTTTGTGTGTCCAGTTTTGCAAAGTAAGGGTTATTTTACACCCTCTCCAATCCCTGTTTCAAGGTATGATAATTGTTTGAAGGCTTCAAACTGATAATGTGTTTAGAAGCAATTAGGTAGACAGTTGTACAGCTTTTTTCACATGAACCTCAATCTAGATGCTGGGTATTGAAATTACTTTAACCCTTATACTGCTAGTGGCTAATTTGACCAATAATAGAATGATGCAAAAAAACTGAGAAATAACTGAAACCCTGGCTTATGGGTATTCATCTGAGAGTGCTCAGCGAGAGCTATCCAATGAGTACCAACATGACAGGGTTTAAATGGTTTTCAATTCTTTGTGTGTTCTTGTGCTTTTGACAAAAGTTAACCCTCAGCATTGGAAGGGTTAAGGGAAATTAGAGAAAGAATAAGAAACATCACTAGTAATTTACATTTGTCACGTAAAGAAAAGCTTGTTAACATTGACCTTTATTTTCAAGGTTGTTGGTGATGTTTTCTTGAGATAGATTGCTCAGGTTATTAAAGCTGTAGTCGCTACACTTAGACATCTTAATTAGACTGAGATACCTATCATTACATAGCAAATAAGCTGCAGTGATCATTATAAAAACTAGTTGTAGCTGATCAGATGCGGTGAGATTGGACGCCCATAGTCATCAATCATTGCATCAGCAGGGGAAGCCACTAGACTAATGATGGCCCACGGGAGACGAGAATTGCTCAACTAACAGCCAAGGCCAAGTTTCACAAAAAAGGATTTCCTTGCCTTGCCAAGACCAGAATGCATGTACTCATTCTTTATTGGCAATTTACCTGCTTTTTTCGATAAGTTTTGAAAGATGTTATTACACATTTATCATTGACCTAAAATACAAATTTTCGTTCTTTGTTCTTTTCAATTTCAAATTGTACACATGTGCAACAGGATTTTTACATTGGCTAACTTTGTTATTTGATGAATCACATACTTCTTGCTAGCAAGGAATGATAGCTATCTAGACTGATACAAGATGATGTTCCTTAATAAGCGATCCTCTTATCTCAGACAAGTAAGGGGCTACCCTAACAGTTAGGTGGAATAGCAATTGTACACCCATTGTTTGCAATCTATCACAGATACCAAAGGTCACAGGTTTGGTTCTAGCTCTATACAATTGTGAGAATGTTGCCAGTGACTGAGGGTGAGTCAATCTGAGGTTTTTGTTAAGTGCCCTTTTATAGTTTCCACCACAATTTACAACCGATTCATCATAATTTGGCCTCAATATAGCAGAAAAGTGATTAAATTCAAAGTTTCATAGTCAATGCTGAATTGCCTTTGATTTTGGCTACCATAGGGGCTGTGCTATTTTTCTGGTATAAGTTTATTATATCTATAGAATTGATCCACTTTTAATTGATATATATGGTTGAAAAATTGACCACGAGAAACACAATTTAACTAGTTAATTGCTTTATAAGGACACATTCACCTCCAATTGCATCAAAGGGAACTTACCAAGGGAACACCAAGAAAGTACCAAGAAAGTCCTAAGACTTTCTTAGGAAAATCTCAGGATTTGCCTCCAAGTTTCAGCTACACCTGTAGAGGGAGAATCCAACAGGTACATGCAGCATAAAGAGCTAGGTGATTTAAGATTCCTTCATCTTACTATCTATAGTATAGTGACTGTAAGGAAGCTAGATATTTCTTATTCATGAAGGTCGACTTCACCTTTTCACCACCCTGGGGTCACAGCTGCAGCTTCAAGTCAGCGAAAATCAAATCATGTCTTAGCCTTCTTGCTCAACATGTCGGAATTTAATCTCCTCTAAAGTTGTGTCTAATGAGGTTTTCATTGATCATTGATCGTAACTTAAGTGGGTTTTTGCACCGTGCGTTTGTTCATGTATAAGTAATCAGGGCACTGCACATATAAACTGTAAGCTATGTATCACCAATGCATGTCATTTGGTGAGGTCAGGAGTTGTCTTTGAGAGAGAGAGAGAGAGAGAGAGAGAGAGAGAGAGAGAGAGAGAGAGAGAGAGAGAGAGATAGAGAGAGAGAGAGAGAGAGAGAGAGAGAGAGAGAGAGAGAGAGAGAGAGACAGAGAGAGAGACAGAGCGACAGAGACAGACAGACAGAAAAAAGAACAGCATATGGAGAGAGAGAGAGGGGGGGGGGAGCCGAGGGGGAGAGAGAGAGACACACACAGAGACAGAGAAACAGACACACACACACAAACAGATAGACAGACAGACAAACAAAGAGATATATGCAGAGAGGGACAGAGAGCCATAGACCGACAGAGACAGACAGTGACAGAGAGAGAGAGAGAGAGAGAGAGAGAGAGAGAGAGAGAGAGAGAGAGAGAGAGAGAGAGAGAGAGAGAGAGAGAGAGAGAGAGAGAGAAAGAGTGGCAGAGACATAAAGAGAAACAGAAAGAGATGGAGAGAGAGGAGGTGGGAAAGAGAAAAGGGATTAAGAGAGAGAGACAGAGAAGCTAGGTCAATACAAGTACAGCGATAGAGAGAATGAATGTTGATTCAATATCATAGGCTATTGTTAGTCTGAATGATGTAGACAGCTATAACAGGATCACTTTATGCAAACAGTGGGCAATAAGTTAATGATCCTGTTCAATACTCCAAGGGAAGTGGTGCACATACTTCTATTAGGATTGCTCTAGCCAAATAGGCAGCACTTACGGTAATGGTGCGATAATAAACTAGTATAGGAGATCAATCTTCACACTGTGTGCATATCCAGATCTAATGACGCTGCATAGAATAAAATCAGTTCCTACACTGAAGAGGAAGAATGCTCTCGGAATCTACTATGTACATTCCAGTCACCATTATTCAATTGAATATATACTAACCACCATTAACAAATGTAACTAGGCAAGGAATTCCAAGGAATTTTAGAAGTTTGGTCCACTGAATATTGATGTCCACCCAGTTGACGGAGAGGGGGGCCCAATAGGAAGAGGGTGTTTAACCCTTCCAATGCTGAGGCTTATATCGTCCAAAGCACAAAGATGCAAAGATTTTTTGAAAATCATCTAAACCCTGTCAAATTGGTATTCATTTGATAGCTCTCTCGAGCACCAGGCAGGCAGGCAGGCAGGCAGCCCTCCCACATGTTAAAGTATAGGTGGCCAGCTGCAGGGACCAGCATTACAGACATCTACCATAACCTATCATTGCAACATTTCAAAAATGTTTTTTCTTCTTTAAAGAGAGCAAATGTGCTTAGTAATTGACTATTGTCTCTGAGGACTTAGGTAACCAACAGAAGGGTTCCATATGCACACACACACACACACACACACACACACACACATGGTGCTCTCATATTCTGCATTATTCCACACCGTACCGTATATACCATGGTCATGTGACGTGTAGGGAAAAGAACATTTATAGCCATTCCAACCAAACTGTCAAAGTTCCAATTAAGCAATGTGAAACTTATGAAGGTCCAGACCACCATGCCAAACAATTATACAAAGAATCTGCGCCAATAAGATTAGATAAATGCAGATTTATTTATTAGATGTTTTGTGGTTGAGGTGGTAGCCATGGGAAGGTGTGATATAATATAGCACCTTGACCTCCTCCTTCAACAATGGGTGCGTCACTCATGCACATGCTTCCAACAATAGTAAATCCTATTGTGCTATGACGTTCTGATTGTTACACCATCCAGAATGTTGTGACAATCTGCTCATGCTCATGCCCTATGGGCTCGGTTTTGGCTGCTGACTAGACTGGGCACTGCTATTGCCCAAATCACCTACCTCCCGTGATCAATTCCTACAGCCTTAACCTCTATGCTGCTGGTAACTAATTTGACCAATGCAAGAAGATGCCAAGAATCTGGAAATCGTCTGCCACCTGCCACATGGGTACTCATCTGAAAGTACTCAGCAAGAGCTATCCAATGAATACCAACATGACGGGGTTTCGATGGTTTTCAAAAACTTTGCATCTTTGTGCTTTGGACAAAAGTAGCCTTTTAAGCATTGGAAGGGTTGAATTCCCCAGTGATTACTGTCAGTTAAGGTGTTAACAGTGATGCTGTAAGTAAGATGTGGCTTTAACTATCATATCACATCTTAACCCATTTACACTCAGGGCGGCCAAAAGAGCCTGATGATTTTGGAAATATTTTCCTTACAAAAGCATTTTTTGAAAACATTTGTAGGAGAAATGTAGATCAGAGAATAAACAACAACTCGACTTGAAATATTTTGTGAAGTTTCAATTTATTCCCAAGTTATTTCCAAAAGTATGAAAGTAGCAGACAATATGTCTAGAGGAACTCTTGAGTGTGAATGGGTTAAGTGCACGTATGGACTGACACATTGAAATATATTGAGAACGAAGAAAGATTTTGATAGATATTTGACTGGATATTGTTGTTCCTGTTGGGTTGAACAATTCCTCTTCAAATGCATTTGAAATATTACTGAAGCTGGTGAGTTATAATCAAGGTTGGCAGACCTTGTGTGTACTTGTGACCAGGGTCTTAGCCAGGATTTCAAAAATGCCTGTCCAAAATAGCAATTTCAAAATATCTGCCCGTCCAGATTAAGCTACTTATCTACTTCAAATATTTATACCAGCTACATTTAACATCCTAGTGTGTCAAAAAGGGCAATTTACACTTCAGCTATGTCCTAGAATATGGTTTGTTAGGAAAATATATGTCAAAATTGAAAAATCATCATGGAAGTTTTTGCCTGTCCAAACGGGAGGTTTTTAGGAAACTATACCTCTCTAAAAGACAGGTAAGACGGGTCCTGGCTAAGTCTCTGCTTGTGATGCATATTGGTACAATGGATCCCTCAGCTGTCCTCACTCTGAGGTGAGAGATAGTTTGCACATTGCAATATGGCATTTTCTATTTTCTAATTGGTGGATGTCACATTTCTCTCGCTTGATAGATAGAACTGTCATTTGTAAACAATTTGGATGGCGACACAGTTAATTGCATTTTTCATCTCTGCATTCAAGTTATTTTTGCATCGATCCATCACAACTTGGCAAATGGAGCTATTGTTATATTGATTGGTTCCAAGAATATAAATGAGCTTCTTACCTTATTAATGAGAACTTGTTCATGAATCAAAACGTCAATTAATAAATTCATGGATGACAATACAGTCCCACAGAGTAATAAACATGCTAGACTTCCACAGTATTTGTTTAAAAATGACTTCGTGTGAAAAATACTGACAATTACTATTACCAGTATGTCAGTGCCAGCATGGTTGGCTGGGTATACCATAGGTAGAAAGTAATTTTTTTCATGCTATTCCCTACAGAAGTATGGTTTCACACTCCGAGTTGATCATTCGTGCGGAACAGGTCCTAAAAAATGCCAGGATTTCTTGTGACAGTCTCAACTTATGGTTGGTAAGGGTAGGCTTAATTCTTAGAGATCACCAATCAAAATGCATGTGCTGTTACAAGAGAAAGTTGGCCTTTCTTGGATATCCCTTTCGGTCATTCTGGCGTGTCTAATCCTCCTACCCCTGGAGGCATGACTGCCTTCGCCCGGAGATCAATGTTTGCCAATCATCAGCGGAGAGACTGCGGAGACTGCGGAGACCCGCAGAGTCAGCGTAGCATGAAGAGTGAGGAAGATGGAGGAGAGAATGTACAATCCTGTAATAACTCCTCCTATGCAGGAGAGGTGCACAGTAATAGCGGTTTAAGGGAGATTGATATCTTCCTGGCCCCTCCTGAGAACAACACTACCACAGGATGCATTGTAGCAGATTACGCTTTTAAATGCCCAGTTAAAGACTGAATGGTCTCTAAGGTGAATCATTTATGCCATATGCATGTTGTTTTCAGTACCCAATGTAGCTTAGATTAGCAGTATTATCTAACCCTTTCAAAGCTGAAGGGAATTCATGGTCTGACACATAGATATATTTTGATAAAAAAGTAGTATTTCAAGAAATATTTCACGGTTAGTCCTGTTGAGTTTTTCCGTTGATATAACTTTCATATATCATTAAAAGTTGATAAATTGTGTTTAAAAGCAGTCAGACATATTTCAGATACAAAGGTTGATTGTTGATATAAAGTTAGGTTTAATTTATGGATTCGATGAAAAGTATAATAAACATCACTCAATACTTCTAAATAGCAAGATGACTAAGAAAATGAGAGCAAAACTTATACAAAAAATGTGCGGAGTGCTTCATTTAAAATTGATATTGTGAATGACTTGCCAGTAGTTGATAGAAAGCTGTAGATTATGCTGACACTGAAATAGTTTTTGAAACATTTTCCAAAACTTATGCCAATTCATAAGATAGATATAGACATCTCCAAGCGGGTCAGTTGTTTTGACAATTTTTAGATAAATGGGTTTAAAGGGGAACTTGGGGAAGAACAATTCATAGGTTTATATGTAAGTTCATGGACATAGCACTTGAAAAACATGGCCGCAGCCAGTGGCTGCCAGGGTCTGGGCAGGATGATGGCATTATGCAAATATCTCCCATCATGGGATCACTGAGAGAAAAAGAAGGGCAGCATCCTTTTCTTGAAGTGTATTTCTTTCATATAAGCTGATATGTATGCAAGCCTTTAGGGCCCCTTTAATGTGTAGCAAGGGTGACTATTTTGAAGAAGAGCCGTTCATTTTATGCCTACGCGCAGCATAAGGCATTATTATTAGGTGATAAACAAGCGTGGGATTACCAGATGTCTACTGAGGCTTTATTGCGCTGTTAGGATTAATTACAGAAGCCTCAGTCTCCCATCACAGGAAGACCTATACTTGACCAGAAAGGAAAAATTGATGATTTATCGCAACATTTCCTCCATCTTGTAAATTGGTGTCGGTAATTACAGCCAGCTCTCCCCGCCATAACTCCTTTATAAGAATGGTGCTATCATACGGAAGTGACACGTCGTCCCGAAGCTTTCCCTTGAGAGGGTCACTACAAGGACGGCACCTTGTCAGCTGACACACGACTCGCCATTACGCCGGCAATAAAAGGCAATATCGATTGCATTACCATTCACCAATTACAATACAGAAAAAAAGGAAATCTGGAGGAAAACTCATTTAATGTTGTTGACTAGTACCAGTTGGACGGCTTTTATTGGTAATAATTTTCTTCCTGTCATTTTGAGGTTTTCCCCTATGGCAATCATTTTGTGTTGCCTCGTCGGTTATCACTTTTCATGACATATTGCATATTTTGCAAGTTAAATTTGGCGTTCCCATGCTTCTGTTATTGGCAAGTGGAACTTCATTGAATATTTTGTTCTGCCTTTTCCTTGTATGAAAACATGTGTCAAAAGGTACATACAAACTCACTTTGAAAAATGCTGTTTTCAAAAAATCTATTGGTTGACCTGAAAATGTCTCCATTCTGCTTTTTCTTCTGCCTTGATGAATGTAAACATGTGTCAAATTCAGGTACATATGAACTCACTTTGAAAAATGCTGACTTTAGGAGTGTCATCAAAATGGAAAATTTACCAATACGATTGTAGCAAAATTTTCTGCTGATACCGATTTTTTCCGATACAATTTTTCAATTGGATTTTTGTAAAATTGATTTATTTTGAACTTTTTCTTATTTTGAGGTGAAAATGTTACACTTTTGAGGGCATATCCCCATTTCAGACCCTGCCTAATTCGTCTCCTCAATAAGTATTTTATCAGTTAACTTCATTATTGTTTATTTAATAGACAAGTGGCAAACCCCCAGGAAAACACAAAACTGTGGCGGGATAGGGGTATTTTGCCTCCCATGTGACTTCCGGTTGGAGTAGTTTGTTGATTTGCGATACACAATATGATACACCACCTTTTACCGATACGATAATTGGCTGCTTCGTTTTAGCAATACGTTTTCCTGGGAGGTATCGATGACACTCCTAGCTGTTTTCTTAAAAATCTATTCATTGACCTAAACTGAAAATGTCTCCATTTTCTTATGTGTGTTTTTGTGTGTGTGTGTGTGGGGGGGGGGGGGGGGGGGGGGAGTATGTGTGTAGGCAAGGTAGCAATGATGGAATTTGGCCTCATCTGATATCAATATCCAAGCAAGCTGCCCTGTGGTGTACTTGAGCTATTGTACTGAGATTTCTGCTGAACCTGCGGCAAATCATTGTATTCCTGGTTATGTAATCAATACTCTTAAACTGACCCCAGTCTAGTTATTTTCTGCCTGTTCTTTATTCATCTTGTTAAGTGTGTTATCAGGAGCTGATTGAGTTAGGAGAATTGGATTATAGACATGCAGTCTGTGTTGCTCTCATGCAGGTATTGTATTTCTAGCATGGACGAGGCAAGGCGGAAAGCTCTAGAAAAATCAAATAAAACCTTTACTGTAACCTACTGCTACAAGTTCCAGCAGAGTTAGACAGTTACCATGCCTCTACGCTAACTCAAACTGTTACTGTCCCCGTAGGACCAGTAACACCTCGGATCTACTGGTCCTGCAAAATTTTTACTGGTACTACAAATTTTTCTTTGATATAAAAAGAAAAAAAAACATTGCTTAAAATCCACAGACAACATTTATTTTCATTTATTTCATCTTCATTTATTTCAAAAACATTTGGCATTTTCTTGAGGGGAAACTGGTTAACAAGATTGTCCCCAAATGTTTACTGGCCCTGTATAGGGCCAGCTGAGGTCTTTTATTACTGGCCCCAAGCCATTTTGGGAATCTTTTACTGGCCTGGGGCCAATAGGACCACTGTTAGCGTTGAGCCCTGGTTACCTTTGCCATATGTAGTTTGAAGTACCCAAGAATTCCCAGGATGATGCATGGAAAATATTAGGAATTCTTAGGTCTTAGAAATAGTTGGCGAAGATAAGACTGCTTAAAATAGGAGCTCTCACCAAATGTTGACTTCCTAGGATATCAGTGAATTTTCCTAGTTTTATCATAGAAATTCCTGGATGTTCTCAGCTTCATTTAGTAGGGGAGCTTTTCTCACTAAAAAAATAGACATTTAACCCTTTAGCAGCTGTTTTCTAATTTTGTCAGCATGAAATAATGACAAAAAGCTGAGAAATCACTTAAACCATGGGAAATGGGTACTCATCTGATAGTACTCAGCGAAAGCTACCCAATGAATACCAACATGATAGGGTTAGGATGATTTTCATACATTTTGGCATTTTTTGTGCATTGGACAAAAGTAACCTGACAGCAGCAGAAGGGTTAATGTACATTAAAAGTCTATTTTTTAGTGACTTACATAGTGGCTTAATTGTCCACCAGTTATACATTATAGTTATTGAAAATAGTGATCCTCAAGGTTAAACAGTACCCTCCTTTTAACCAGGGGGTCTGCCACAGTTCTACCACTAGACTTATGCCAGAAGTGGGTTGATGTTTCAATTTCCATGGTCTGGCCAGGGGTAGATCTCCCTTAGATTATGTAGCTAAGACTACCGGGGAAATCCTGGGATTTGAATATAAATATACACAAGGAATCGCAATAGAGCAGTTTAATACCACTCTGATCCAGTGAGTCTATTCTCTATAGCAAGAAGTAAATACAGAGGCTACTTCGAATTGTTGATGCCTCAGAGTGCTTACATTACCTAACATTTGAAGCAAATCCAGACACAAAGTTAATCAGTTTTATGCGTGACTAGAGATGTAAATTGAATTGGCTATTTGACCACTTGGACTGACCAGATAACTGCGCATCACAATTGCCACTTGTCAACCCCTAATGTTCTTTTAGTATGTCCGACATACTGTTTGCAGCATTTATTACATGATATGCAATAAATTATATTATTTGTTTTACATTTGTTTTACATAATCATTTTCTAATTGTGTTATATTTCATGTCATTATTCTAGATCGGCCATTACCTGAATGGCACAATTTAGCACAATATATTGTAGATATATCTACAAGAAGCCCTAGTGCAGAATTTCTTGTGTCTTTAGAGGGTTCCTTTAATGGGGTTCAGGGGCAAAGGGTACATCTTAATCAGAGCCCTGCATGACCAGGTGGTCCTGGATTTTTTTAGGTCTCCTGAATCCCTGGGTAATTTTCCACTATATGATTTGTCTGGTACTGGATGATTTATCCAGTAAACCCCGATTATTCCTTACTATGCCTGATAGAATTCTTCCACCCAGGTGGAAAGGTAACTTTCCTTTTTCTATAATAAACTCAACAAGCTGGTATTAACCAAGCATCATCCTAGGTATTCCTGTATACTGTAAATCACTTAATTATGGGGTGAACATTGAATAGCACAATTACGATACTGCCCTGGATAGCGTGATCTAAGTATAGCGGTGATCATCAGCAGCAGCAAGTTCAATTAAGAATTTAACAAAGACGGGGATTTTACAATAGCGCATATGGGCATCTTAATGTGCCCGCTATACTTAAGTGATTTACAGTATTCCCAGTTGGAGTACAATTGGTAAGAGTAAAAAGTAGTTATATAACACAGTGCCATAATCTATTTTCATTTCAAAATTCCATTAATTTTATGTGTAATTTATCTTATGCGACGAGCTTTAGTTTAAGCCTTAGGTTAGGAAGCTCTAACTGTGCAATTAAAACCAGAATAGCTATCACCCTCGCGAGACAGCCTATCTGTCCACTTTTCCACTTCACTGGAAGAGTTCTAGGGGCTGCTCTTATCGGCCTCCCTGCAGCAATTCTCCTATTGCGTATTACTACACGCCACTTCTACACTGCACACAGCGCTCTTTTATTCTCGCACCACAGGCAATTTATTCCTTAGAATTAGCCTGTTTGTATCTTGAGGGAATAATTTTAATTTGACAACTTTGAATATATCTCAGTAAAAAGTACAATATTTGAAAATTATTTTATGGGGTATTGTTGAGCTCAACATAAACAACAACGTTCCTTTAAATAGTTCTCAAAATGTTACTTTGTCATCAAGACATTTACATATATCAGACCATGTGTACACTCCAATGTGAATGATGTAGATATTAGGGTGATTACATGGAAGTAGGAATGACAGTTTATCATGGCAGAAGTTTGGTTCAATTTATAGACTAGTAAGAGATTTGTCCACCATATCCCCCCCCCCCTCCCCCAATTTCTCCATCCTGCTTATATTTATCTCATTTTTGCAAAATGATGACACTTTGCTCTGCTTTGGTCTGTTAAGAATTTGTCCTTGTTAAGAATAAATCTCCTCCGTTATAATCTTCATCTTCTGCTCAACTTTGTATTACAAATTCAGTCTGGAAGCAAATGAAAGCACTTGTAGAAAAGGCTATTCTTCACTTTGAATTTTTGTCAGGTTATATTCTACAGAACATATTAATATAACATTAATCTTTGGATGATAAAATAAGATAATGAAAAATGACCAAGTGACTAAATCTAGTGTGGAAATCAATGTAGATTTAGGTGCTCTAATTGTATAGGCGCCGCGGGTGAAGTGGAGAGGGTTGTTGTGCCTGGCAGCCCCTGAGTGGACGGTCAAGTAGGCTAGGATTAATGAGGACAGGTCCACGCTCCTGATAGCCCAGTCTGTAGGGACCCCTGGATGGCCTCTTTAACCCTTATGCTGCTGGTGGCTAATTTGGCCAATACAAAATGATGTAAAAAAACTAAAAATTGACTGAAACCCTGGCACATGGGTACTCAATTGACAGTACTCAGCAAGAGCTATTCATGCAATGAATACCAATATGACAGAGGAAAAATAGATAGAGGAAATCACAGTACCAGGTGATAAATACCATCTAACCTCAAGTCACTGACAACTTTCTCACATGATCTTGCCAAGGTAAAACTTGGCAGTTATGAGTGATAGCAAGATGACAGTGAAAAATATTGAAACCTGTGTTTATATGAACATCAAAATAAGTAATCCAAAAAAGTCAATTTTAAGCAGGAGATTTACAAGATGTTTAATGTTATAATGTTTTCAATGAATAGATTTACTGTGTGATGAGGAAGATGCTTCCAGGGATAGAAAAAAACTGTTCAGTATCAGCATAATTGTTTAATGAACAGTCAGGTATCACAGGATTAGGACAATGATGTAATCTTGTAAAGAAGGCAATCTTGATAAAAAGTCAAATAGTAAAATTGCTTTATTAATCATCAAATAATCTAATCATTTTGATCGAAACTAGCCTTAGGAAGGATGCAAGACTTCAAAGGAGGGTGTTCACTTAATTCTATTTTTTTGGTCCCTTAATCTATCAGTGTCCCCAAAGCAATATGGAGCTGCCCCGGTAGCTGAGTGGTCTAAGGTGTTGCCACTGACTGCTATCAGTGTCCCCAAAGCAATATGGAGCTGCCCCGGTAGCCGAGTGGTCTAAGGTGTTGCCACTGACTGCTATCAGTGTCCTCAAAGCAATATTGAACTGCCCCGGTAGCTGAGTGGTCTAAGGTGTTGCCACTGACTGCTATCAGTGTTCCCAAAGCAATATGGAGCTGCCCTGGTAGGTGAGTGGTTTAAGGTGTTGCCACTGACTGCTATCAGTGTCCCCAAAGCAATATGGAGCTGCCCCGGTAGCTGAGTGGTCTAAGGTGTTGCCACTGACTGCTATCAGTGTTCCCAAAGCAATATGGAGCTGCCCCGGTAGCTGAGTGGTCTAAGGTGTTGCCACTGACTGCTATCAGTGTCCCTCCCCAAAGCAATATGGAGCTGCCCCGGTAGCTGAGTGGTCTAAGGTGTTGCAACCGACTGCTATCAGTGTCCCCAAAGCAATATGGAGCTGCCCTGGTAGGTGAGTGGTTTAAGGTGTTGCCACTGACTGCTATCAGTGTCCCCAAAGCAATATGGAGCTGCCTTGGTAGCTGAGTGGTTTAAGGTGTTGCCACTGACTGCTATCAGTGTCCCCAAAGCAATATGGAGCTGCCCCGGTAGCTGAGTGGTCTAAGGTGTTGCCACTGACTGCTATCAGTGTCCCCAAAGCAATGTGGAGCTGCCCCGGTAGCTGAGTGGTCTAAGGTGTTGCCACACTCTGCTTGCTGTGTCTTGCCCCTACCTGTGTTCGAATCCTGGTCCATAAGGGCATGTGAGAAAGTTACCAGTGACTTAGGGTTAGGCGATGGTTTTGATGGTACTCTAGTTTCTTCTTAACTAGAACAGGCTAGTCGTGACTAAGCCACAATTAGGAAAAGAAGTGAAGATGAACAAAATTCCAAATTCACCCAGAGCATTGTACTTAGAACTTTTCCCGCAATCCACAATTATCTTACATTATTTGTTTTGTAAATGTGAGTTGTCTCTGTGAGCTGCCCATGGGAAGGCATGATAATTATCTGGTCAGGGAGGCACAGCATGATGATCCAGCTAGGCCTGGATCCTTGGTGCAGCAGTGTGGCAGCAGGACCAGGCCCAGCAGTGAGTGAGAGGCATCAGTTACCTGCTAACATTTACACACGCCAACTGTTGCATAACAGGGAGATAGTTGTGAACTCAGTGGAATGTTGGCTGAGATATGTGATCAGATTCAGCAAGTTTCATCCAAATATTAGATCTGGAAAAACATCTAAATTTGCTGAATAATCCGTAAAATTTGTGCATGATCATTTTAGGCACTATTATATAGTAGTTTTCAGCATGACCCACTTGCATATGTCCTTTCATACATTCTAAATGTTTTATGTAGAAGTGGAATGACACAAGCGGAAGTTCTTTATCTGAATCTCAGTCAGGGGTCTTTTTGATCCAATCATTGCTTTTGAAAATATCTTTGGAATCAAGTTTTGACCCACTTTTTTAGGCACCAGCTGCCTTAAAAAATCAATTGATGTTTTACATCTCAAAAACAATATAGAGCATGATTAATTTATTTTGGCTATATATATTTCTTTTTAAATTAATCATTGCCTTTTCATTTTTATCGCATATGAGAAAGTGGTGGACTTGAAAAAATGTCTTTCTGTCAATGTTTCAAATCACTAATTTTTATCTGTTACTAAATGAAGCTGGGAATACCAGGGAATTCTTAGGATACACCTAGGAGAATCACAGGAATTCCTAGAAAGTCAGAGCTATATTCCTTTATCAAATGAACCTGGGAATACCAGGGAATTCTTGGAATAAATCTAGGAGAATCACAGGAATTCTTAGAAAGTTTGAGCAACATTATAGGGTTAAGGATACTGCCAGCTGTCATCATAGTAAATCAAAGCAGAAGCTAGATGTTTGACAGGTAATATCTAGTAACTGTATATGTCAACATGTCGGCAGGGCAGACATTCTAGAAGGCAATCGTGGGGGGGTTGGCTTTAATCGTGTGTTTAAGTAGGAAGGTGAACTTCACTCTCTTTGCCAACTGAGCCATCTAACTCCTACAACCAAATACCAAGCAATCCATTGCTGCCTGCTGAAGTTCAAAATGCTGGAGTGTAGATTAGTCAGGGACTTTTTCTTGTTTGTTTGCAAAGAAGGCCTTCTTCTTAAGAAGTTCACCTATTTCATATGCCCACTATGTCAGTATTTTCCCACAATATGGGGATGCCCGATGGCTGAGTGGTCTAAGACTTTGCCACTGTAGGCATGGGAGAAAGCTGCCAATGACTCTGGACAGGGTACTCCAGTTTCCTCAAACCGCATAAAATTGACTAGTCACAACTTGAAAAAGTCACAAAAATTCAAAATTCAAAATTACTAGTGAATCTAGGAATTTTTTAAGTTATAGAGAAGTCAGCGCAAAAAAAAAATTCAGTTGATATGCATGAGACGCCAATTTCAATACTTCTAGTGCTAATTTTAAATTATAGAGGGAACAGAGAGAAGTTTAATCATATTGTTCTCTTGCATATATCCATTACATCATTCTGAAATGCAACCACACATCTTGGGCTGTGGTAAGATAATAGCATGGGGGATTGAGATTGTTGTCAGAGGGGGTATGCTCCTTTTTTCTTTATACCCAGTAGAGATATCTATAAAGAGGATCCACTAAGTGTTGAGATGCAGAGAAAATAGATAGATGCCTTCAGAAGCAGCAGAAGGTGATGAGATTATGGAGAGAATAGATGATAGTTCTGTACGCATGCTGGGACTGGTCTATGTCTTCTCGCAATACCCTTAACCCATTAATGCTTAAGGCTTCATCCAGAAATTGACGTATGGATCGATGATACTTTTGACAATAACTTTTGAATTGGGAATTGTTTTGCAAAATATTTGATGGAGAGTTGTTGGTAGTGTTCTTATCAACATTTCCCCTTCAAATATTTTGCCAATTGTGCTAAAACCTGGAAGATTTCTTCAAAATTGTCAGGCCTGTTTTGGCCGCTGTGTATTAATGGGTTAACATATGTCTGTAAAGTATCTGGGAAGTGCTGAGATATGCAGGGAATAGATAGGACTCAGCTGTTGGAGGACTATGGGTATATGTTCACGGTTGATTATTCGATATTCAGATATTTCTTGTATACACATCTTTATTGACAGTAACAATAAGCTTCAGCATGATTCAAATGGTAATTGATTTAGTTAATTCACATGATTTTCAAGATCTATACTTGCATTATATTTAACTCTCGTAAACTCTGGCCTTTTAGCATGCCAATATCAGGAAGTTTAATTGTACCTTTAGTCCCGGCTTGTGGCCTCTGTATATCCAATGAACCAGAGATACGAGGGTGATTGATAAAAATCTTGCTGGCACAGTAACCAGCCTATGGTAAGGCCTGTTAAAATTGAAGCATGTGTATATTTATTGACTGCAACCTTCCACTGGCATTGAGGTATGGAGAAATTCATAGATAGTTGCTAAGTGTGATCTAATGAATTTAAGTTTAAGCAAACCTGATAGTGTGTGTATAAATATATATCAGTTCTAGACTAATGTGGATCACGCCATGGTGATTCTGATTTTCAGCTTTATGGAGGAAAACGTTTGTGTTTGATCCTGCCCTCAGGGGCAATGTCTTTGGAGGATCTTACAAGTGATAAATGGAGGAAATGGATCTTAGCTTTTATCCTGTTTGATGTCTTACTTCCTCCTCCTTTTGTCTGTTTGATCCAGCCAAAGGAAGACCAGTGTTTGTCTCAAAGGCCTTAACTCACCACTCATATAAACTATCATGGGTGTTGTGAGATATCGAGGGAAAATTCAGTTAGCTCTATAAGCACATTTGAGATCTGAGGTGAGTCTCCAATGCAGACAATAATATACAGAATGTCAGAAATTTTATTTTTCTCAGACACATTTCAAGGAACCCCTATCTCCACCTCCTTCCCCCATCCTCCTGCTCCTTTTTCCCAACCTGCTCCTCCTCTTAGTCTATTAGATTAAGCTAGAGTAAAGATTACGCCTGCCTTATTCTGTTATCATTAGCCTTGTCTGTAAAGGTACTGGTTGTAGACATAGATATTGAGGGTATACAGATTAGGCCTTTAAAAAGTTGTTTGTTTCCTGTAACCCTACCCTGACAAGTTTTTATTCAAAAAAGCCCTACCCTAAAGTTTTTCCCCCTTCCCAACTCCCAATCAATGTAAAACATGCATAAAACACTTAATTTTGACCAAAAAAAATAATGCAAAATAAAATATTTTACCGACCTACCTACCCGATTTTTTCACACTTTTTCTAGGCCTTAGCTATTATCATCTTTGAAATCTCTTGCTCCATCTGTCCTACTCCTGTTATTTCAAGAAAAAGTTAGGAAAGACCTAGACTTGCTACAAGTCTGTGATATCTGGCTCTTTAACTGATCTAACCTGAGTTGATTTCACTCCGGGATTAGTTCTGAATAAATCCTCAAGGGGGACACACTTGAGTTGTAGTCTGTGTTATCAGCTGCAACTCATGAAAACAGTGCTGCCATCTATAGTTTGACAGAGACATAAAACCGACTTAGTGTATGTTGTGTAGGGGGCATTATACCTAACACAGCCTTAGAACCATGTTAGGAAAGACCATTCCTATTTGATTATGCCTGTACACAAACTGCCTGTCTGCAAAGGAATTAGGTAGCCTGAGAAATATCCACAGCTCTAAGTACGTTTAAAGTTCATTCCCCTATCTCTTACTGCTCCTATGCTCAACCAGACTTGACAGGACTCAGCCAGTGTCTGATCCTGTTCACATAAGAGCTGTCCGTTAAGGATCTTGGAGGCGGTGAGGTATGGAGAAAATATATTTTTTTCCAAATAATTTGAGCTCATCTCCACCCACCCGACCCTACCATCTCCACTTCCTGTCTGTTAGAGTGAGCTTAAGGGGACTTTAATAGCCTGTCTGATCCAGTCACGTGACAATTGTATCTCTAAAGGACACATAGTGTTAGTAGGAATATGGTGATGGAAGTAGTTTTGAGATGTTGGGAAAACAGGTCTAGATTTTTATATGGTTGAGGTTTATTTTCTCCTCCTTCTCCAGTCTTCACCTTATATTAACTCTTATGCTGCTGGTGGCTAATTTGGCCAACTCAAAATAATGCAAAACACCTATAAATGACTGAAACCCTTGGCCATGGCTACTCCTCTGAGAGTACTCTGCGAGACCTAGATTATCCAGTGAATGTCAACAAGATAGGGTTCAAAATGCTTTTTAAAAATCTTTGCGTTCTTGTGCTTTGGATGAAAGTAGCCTCAGCATTTAAAGGGTTTAAAGACAGGGACGTTTGTAAATCAACATCTCTGGTTAAGAATTAGCTATAGAACGGAGAGCTGGCATATTACCAGTAATATATGTGTATAAATAGCATAGTCGAATGGGTCAGCTGTCCTGGGCATGCTGCTGTTCTGATTGAGCAACTGAACACTACAGGTGCTGAAGTGCTGTTTGAAAAAGACGAAAGGGTTAAGATAGCTCCAGAAGGGAGAGCTGGCATATTACCAGTAATATCTGTGTGTGAATACCAGAGCTGGTTGGGCCAGCTGTCCAGGGCAAGCTGCTGTTCTGATTGAGCAATTGAACTCTACAGGTGCTGAAAATGGCACTGACATTGCTGAATATTAACAACTGTGAGTGGTATATGGTAATGGAGACATACACTGTTATTAAATAAGGCTCTAATAATAACCCTGAACCTTTATGCTGCTGGTTGCTTATTTGACCAATACAAAATCATGCATAAGACCTGAAAAATGATTGAAACCCTTGCTCATGGGTGCTCATCTGAAAGTACTCAACAAGAGCTTTCCAATGAATACCAACTTGACAGGGTTGGGATGTTTTCAAAAATCTTTGCGTCCTTATGCTTTTGATGAAAGTAGCCTCTGCATTGATAGGGTACCCTTATCATATATCACTGAGTCTTCCCAGGATGTGCTTGCATTTTCTCAGCATTATCCTAGGAATACCTGGGTAATCCTGGCTCTACTACAATGTATGATTGGTAAGGGAAATGTCCTCCAAACTTTACCTCATCACTGTCAATGAATTTTGAATAAAACAGCCTACATGTTTGGTATAAGCTTGAAAAAAAAGTCTACAAATGGATTGAATGAATTCCAGTAAAGAGTTATTGCATTACATAAGGATAGCTAATTCATCACAAATATTTGAGGTCCTTGTTTTCTGTGCATTGTTTATCTCATGTCTTCTTGGCCTTTTATATAATGCAAAACATATATCAATTTTCATGTAGCTTCTGAGAACTCATTCCTGTTCAATTACCACTCCAATAAGAGTTTTTTCGACTTGAAATCTCTCCCAATTGAGTTTTCTAATATATTTTGCAGGTATAGCTATAGAGCAGATGCGTTTTAGTAAGAGAAATATTTCTGATCTTTAGAAATATTTTTCAAAGAATTTGTACTCCGGCTTCGCATGTAAAATCTAAAGTCTTTCTATAGAGTACCTGTTTTTATGTGTGAACTTTATCACTATATAGAGGAAATCATTTATTGAGTGATTCATTTCAGTTGTTTTAAAGTTCTTGTAGTACAGAGAAATTGGCTACAATTCCTGCAGTTGTTTCAAACGGCATTGGTCATTTATGCAATGGGCCAATGGTATCTTTGTATTGTACTTAGGGAGTTGTTAAAGTTAGTCTTAGCTGAGAGAGAGAAGTCAGATGTTTGATGTTTTCTGTTTATTAGAAGGTAATGTCAATCTGATTACTTCTTTAACTTGCGAACTGGGCCCTCAGACAAGAACGATAAACCTTTCGGGAATCACCGAAATAAAAACATGTTGACATTTGTGGGAATTGATTTTGGCATTTGAAAGGTAATAGGGTTGCTGAAATGGAAAAGCGGGAGGAAGGAAATGAGTTGAAGATCGCCGGTCCGACAATGATTCAATAGCGACCCGTGCCTTGGCATGCGCTGTCAACAAGGGAGGCCTCTAGAAGGCTGTAGTGCTGAAAGCCTTAACCCTTCCAATACTGAGGCTACTTTCGTCCAAAGCACAAGGACACAAAGTTTCTAAAAAAACATCTAAACCCTATCTTGTTGGTATTCATTGGAAAGCTCTCGTCGAGTACTCTCAGATGAGTACCCATTTGCCAGGGTTTCAGTCATTTTTCAGATTTTGGCATCATTTTCTCTTGGCTAAATTAGCAACCAGCAGCATAAGGGTTGGCATGCCTTAAGGGACTCTGCATTGAGTCTGGCCCAGCCTGGCTCCCAGCCTGATGATTTCATTTGTCCCAGGCACCACAAGTGATAGGAGGCTAATGA
The DNA here is from genome assembly GCA_963942565.1 of Maea johnstoni. Taxonomy (NCBI): domain Eukaryota; kingdom Metazoa; phylum Annelida; class Polychaeta; order Spionida; family Magelonidae; genus Maea; species Maea johnstoni. The sequence goes on from OZ012684.1 coordinate 22,765,990, forward strand.
GCTTTGGAAATGGCAGCAGGAAATTGAGGTGATCTTCATTCATCCAGTGCAGCATCCTATAGATTAACTGCTTGCAATTATTTCCACTTCTGCCAAGAATGCATCTTTTAAGTTGATATGTCTTTTTAATGGCAAAGTTAGATCACAACTATTTATAGGATTTGGTTTGAGATGGTTCCAACCTTGTTTCTTTTGTTTGACAGTCATTCTCTTTTAAGGGGTGGTTGAGTTTGTAAATTACTCTTTAAGTACATACAAGATAACTTTTCATATGTTTTAATGGGTAACATGCAACAATTTGAGGATTTTGCATTTGTAGGTTATGTGGTACCCACGCAGTAAGTCAAATGATAGTGGTTGATTAAAATTGAGTTTTTATCTTGTTATATCAATCAAAAAAATTCTGTCTAACATTTATCTCTTGAATATAGGCTTATAAAATGGCAAATTGATATTCATGCAGAAAAAGTTATGATTCCTTTTGAACGCTTGACATTAAGTTCCGTATTATGGATACTTCATATTTTGTCAATTTTGATCATTAAAATCTCACCTATTTCACTTAAATCTGAGAAATGAATATTAGGGATTGCAATTAAGTATAGTTATTGTATTCCATATTGCTGTAGATTATAACGGCTGTGAGACAGCGGTGTCTTCTTGGCACTCCAAATTGCCATCAGCCAAGAAACGCTGAAAAAAAGCCATCCTCTTTCACTTTATAGATAGCATCTATTGGCTTTAAGCCTCTTATCTTAGCCAATTATACTTTACGGCTGGCCTCGAAAACATCTCCCCCTAACGTAATCTTCTGGAGACCCTATCTTTACATGGCATCTCAGTGTGTACTTCAAAGGGTTTTTTCCTGGTTTTTCCCCCTGCTTTGAGAACAAAAACAAGATATTGTTCTTGATTACATATAGCTGGTTTGACTGTTATAGGACCAGGGCTAGACTAGTATGCAATAATACACAACTAAGATAGTATATATGTCTAGCATGAGTTAATGGGTTTAATAATCTTGCCAAGCAATTGAATACCTTACATCATTTAGCGCAATCAACAGTCAAAATAGGGTGTTTTTAAGATGTATTTAAGTCAAACAAGTGGGCGAACTGTTAACACAAAATATATGGGTTGGAATACTCTTTGATATCTGAAATCTAAAACAGTTGTACTTATTAAGGGTATTAGAAGATATTCAATTTTTAGGTCACCACAAGCCTGACTGACCACCTTATATCCCTCGAGCCACTTAACCCTTTCAACGCTGAGGCTACTTTCGTCCGAGGCACAAGGACGGAAAGATAATTGAAAACCATCTGAACCCTGTCATGTTGGTATTCATTGCATAGCTCTCGCTGATAACTTTCAGATGATTACCCATATGCCAGGGTTTCAGTCATTTTTCTGGCTGTTTGCACTATGTTGTATTGGCCAAATTAGCCACCAGCAGCATAAGGGTTAAGATGCCAAACACCATTTGTTTCAGTTAGAAACTCATCATGCTCTTGGGAGTTAGACAGCATTTTATGTTATAGTTACTGTAATAGCCTAGGTAATTGGTGATGACTTCGAGTAATTTAAGGTAGATATAGTTTTCCAAAGTCATGCTTCTATGTTAAGCAAGGATGGCATCTGATGATAAATTTGTGTTTGCAGTAACTATTGGTAGTGATATATAAGATGATGTAATGAAAGTTAGCTCTTATTTTACTATCAGTTGTCGTTAATGGTTTATGTGTAACGGTGAATGTATCAAACCCACCTGTTAATTCATTTAAGTGCACAGTGTGCTTGTTATAATTTTTGAGGTTTTGAAACTACTGTACAGAATGTGAAAGTTATTATTAATCACTCTTTTTCGCCATTCTGATGTAAACTACAAATGTAATTCAAAGTAAAAATACATGTTAGCAGAGTTTTTCTTTCCCATCATTCTGTCAGTACAGACTTGTGAATTTATGCCTAGAAAGGACTCATTCTATTAATAGTCCTTCTGGGGCACTGACAGGGATTCAAGTTTTTCACACCCTCTTCTTGGTGGCTGGACTAGCAAAAAAGTTGCAGGACCTGCAGAATTTAGAAGCAACCAGTCCGTTGGACTCGCAAGAAAAGTTTGAAAGTGAACCCCTACCTAGAAGGCAACTGAAATAAACCTTGGTAAGAACTTGGCTCATAATTTCTGTAATTCAACTTCGGATGCGACATCTGTCCAATTCTTAACAAATGGACTATTTTAGCAGCTGCCAATAAAGTGAAAATAATTGACTTGGCTTGATTTGGCTCGTTTGTGGAATCCTCAGCATTGTTAGTAATCTTAATGCTCAAGGCTTAGATTAGCTAGTAGACAATTGGCAATTTGACCACATTTGTTGGACGGCTATTGGAGTGGTAGTCAGTGTAGGGAGTTAAATCTCCCAGTATACATCTGAACTTTATAATCAGTGCAATTATACTTATGATTCCCTTATACAGTTTGCAAAATATTTGTTGGATAAAGTTAGTTTCAGATGTAAGTGAGAGGAGCGAGTGAGAAAGTTGCCAGTGACTTGGGGTTAGGCAATGGTTTTTACCGGATACTGCGGTTTCCTCCACCACTTACAACTGGTTATAGTCACGACTTCACCGCTATATGGCAGAAAAAGTGACAAAAAAGCTGTTCCATTCCCTGTACTTCCTTTCAGTGATTTTACTTCTCATAATGATGATGATCTAGTTGTGACTTGAATCTTTCTTACACTGCATGCCCTACTGTATTCGTGCAATTTACTGCATCTGGCAGGAATTATAGTTTAGCTCAGGGCTTAAGAATCAGATTGGTTCTGACTGGAAATTGTCTCTTGAAAAGACATTCACTCCAACTTGGGATTAATAGATCAATGTAAATCCAATGAATCTAATTTGGATTGTATTTCTTGGCTTAAGATGTTCTTAATATACCTAAACAGGATTTCATGTGCAGTAATTTCCATGACTTTCATTGGTGTCTACTCTAGTTAAACTAACTCCTATGTGATGCACTTGCATATCTATAGCTTGATCCTACTTCTATGCTATTACTAATTTACTATTAGTATGAATCACTTTTAACTTTCACAAGCAATCATTGCCAGCAATATGTCTCCAATGACCATTTAATCAACAAACAGGTCATGTTTTGTACTGACTCATTGTCCACTTTACAGTGACTCATACTCAGTGGTCCGTTACGATAGCATTGCCTGATTGCTGATGCACTGGAAACTGACTGTGGTTAGAGATGGAAACCTTAACCCTTATGCTGCTGGTGGCAAGATGAAGTGATGCAAAAACCCTGAAAAATGACTGAAACCCTGGCACATGGGTACTCATCTGACAGTACTCAGCAAGAGCTATCCAATGAATACCAACATGACAGGGTTTAGATGGTTTTCAGAAATCTTTGCATTCTTGTGCTTTGGACAAAAGTAGCCACAGCATTGGAAGGGTTAATGATCTTCATGCTACTGGCTTCACATTTGGTATTTAGCCTTACAAAATTTGAGAGAATTTCTATATCCTCCTAATAACCCTACACTGGAGAGCTTACATGATTCCCCTATAACATTTGCTAATTATTTGTTAGATAAATATAGTTTCAGATGTAAGGGTGACTCAGAAGATCAATCATAAATTCTGGTAATTCATATCACTTGATTTATGAGTTCATTTTTGATGCACTCTTTCTGTATGCCCAGAGTTTATTTGCGTTAGGTCAAATTTGTAAAATTCAGAAGTCAGAAGAAAAAAGAAGATTATACAGAAAGCATTTGCATATCAAATTTTCAACTTAATGATTTTTATTAAGGCTGCCCTCATGACTTTCTCATGGCTTACCCGGTGGCCAAGTGGTCTAAGGTATTGCCACTGTTTGTTCACCATATCTCATTGCTGACAGGGTTTAAATCCTGGCCAGGACATGTGAGAAAGTTGCCAATGACTTGGGGTTAGGAAAGGTCCTCACCAGGTACTCCGGTTTCCTCCATCACCTACAACTGGATAGTCACGTTTTAGCCTAAACATGGCTGAAAAAGCGATGATAATCAAAATCCTATATTTGACGTGTGATGGAATCATTGAACAGTTTGGGAAGGCATAGTCCAATCTATGGTCATCTTTTGAAAAAAAGAACTTTTAACTTTTTATCGACCTGTACAGCTTTCCTTCAAATATCTTGTGAGTCACAGTATCACACATTCAGAGAAGCTTGGCATGAAAGGGTTAAAGATTCTTCGCAACATGACAGGATCACAATGAGATTATCCTTCACTCCATATAAGCAAGTTCTATTAGAGAAATCTCCATACCACTACATCGCCCACCTACATCATACTCATGAATGTCTGGGAATGATTTTTCCTTTTGTAGCTGTAAACACAGCTGTGACCCAATAACAATACCATGCAGGTGTCAAGGTACCAGAGATGTGATAAATGTTGAATATGAGACCTTGGCAGCAGAAAAAAAATCATTGAATAATTACTTTACCAAATAGAAGAGAAAAAACAAAACAAATGTTATTGGTAAATGTCACACTATGAATTACTTGGATGACAGCACCCATGTGAGGTCAATAACCTACCTTCAGCGCTGAATAAATGTGGTACTGCTACAGTCAATGGGCAGCCCTTTGTGTAAATATTGGATTTTTTCCTCAGATTCCTTTTAAGAGTAGAAAAAGAAATAGATAAATATCAGTGATCAGCATAACTGAAAAAGGCATCAGATGCATAAGGTTTTTCATTGTTTGTGATCTACTAGTAATTTTCTGGTATTAGCACAAATTAAGTCATTTGTAAGATGCATTTAGATTTTATGTCTTTGTATTTTACGTCTTATAATATGTAGCATTTAAAAAGTTTACAAATGATTTTAGTAAATAAAATAAAAATTTCTTAAGGAATGCAGTAATTTTCTGGTATTAGCACAAGTCATTTGCGAGATGCATTTAGATTTTATGTCTTCGTATTTTACTGGTCATCTTATAATATGTAGTATTTAAAAAGTTTACAAATGATTTTAGTAAATAAAATAAAGATTTCTTAAGGAATGCAGATATCATTAGAGCTTATTCAGTGAAGTTTTTGCAGTCCTTATCTAGAATTTTAACCGAATGAATTTCTTTGTATTATGAAATAGTTAGGAGATATTTTAATTATAGTCATTAATTATAACTTGGCCTTTATCCAATGCCTTAAGACAAGGGAACAGCTGGTTGTGGTAGCAGTTTTTTCCTAACTAAAAAAGGACAGCGTTACTCTAATGACTGTATTGTGTTCTTTATAGTGCACAGTTGGGGGAATTAATTAATAGCAGTTGTTGATTTACGACTGATCCGTTCTCCCCTCCATAATAAAGAACAGCGTAAGGCTCAGGTAGGCACTCGGAGACCGCTGACGTCAACAAAGAGGGAATGGCCCGAGTAATAGGCGAACAATGGCCCAGAATAAGCATTGAGAAAATCTGCAGACTTGATCAACTGAGATTATTTTTCCTATTTAGAGTGATGGCAGAGATTGATGCTGCCGGTTTTCTCCTTACGGCACACCTTGAAAGAGGCATGACCTCAGGTGGGCTTTGCATTCAGCACAACAAAGGATTTCAGTGATCTTCTTAGAGAAATAAATGAGATATTTCCTGTATTTTCCCCATGGTTAAAGGGGGAAGTGATTTCCGTAATTCCAATTGCACACTCAGGTGTATGGCGGCCAAATCTGTCTTTTACAGGTCTCCCGGTTTTATGGCCTATTTCCTGTCACTACTCAATACCAATGCTGCCAAAAGGGCCGATGTTGGGGTGAAAAGTTGACTCACAAATCTAGGTTATGGCAAAATTTATCAACCGTGAGATGCAAGCATAATATCGAAAAGTGTGAATGGTAAAGAAGTATGAAAAGTTGTAGAAAGAATTACATCCGTGATATAAAAAGTCATGAAGTTCAAAGAAACAATTTATTTAGTACAAAATTCTTTTGTAATAAACATTCACGATCAAGAGTAGTTCTATTGAGATATTAAATTATTGCATTACACAGCTTTTTATGGGTGAATAAATTAGTATTACTTTATTCAACTTTAATCTTTAGTTAAAAAAAATTCCACTCATTCACCTCTCCACTCATTCACCTCTAGGCTGACAGTTCATGGAAAGAAAGAATGTATGGTTTTTGGTCAGAAAAGTGGGTTTGCAATAATTATCTGCTTGACTACCCTAGGCAGTTATCATTCATTCATTCATTCATACCTGCTCTGACGGCCATGTGGTCGAAGGCGTCGCCACTGACTGCTCGCTGTCTCTCACCACTGCATGGGTTCGAATCCCGGCTTGGGCATGTGAGAAAGTTGCTATTGACTTGGTGTTAGGTAGTGGTTTTCGCCAGGTACTCCGGTTTCCTCCACTAATTACAACTGTCTAGTCACGAATAAGCCACAATTGGCATAAATGTAACGAAAAACGAAATTCCAAATTCCAAAAAAATCCAAAGTTATCATCATTCATATAATTTATTTTGTTTCCACAACCTGCTATGTCTCAGCAATAGGAGTTGAGCTAAAGCAATCATTGCAAGACAGTAGCTTAGAGCACATTTGATTCTTTAGGGATTGATCATACATTATTTATGGCAAAGACAGTAAAGCTGAATCTTGAAGATCAAGAAGTCATTTTGAAGGATCTATTTTAACAATTTCTGAAAATGAAGGCATGTAGGACAAATAACACATTGGTACTGGTAGAAAAAACACCAGCTTTCCTTAAGTCATTGAGAACTTTCCCACATGGCAAGTATAAAGTAGTACCCACAAAGTATATTAGATAATACAGCTATGAGGGTGTACCCAAGGTAAACAAGTTAATCATTTAAAACAAGATAAGGTACTCTTATATCATGCTTTAACTACAAATTTATTTGTTTCAGAATCAATGCAATAGTGCTACCTCAATCACTAATCAAGTTTATCATTAAAAACATTCTATTTCAAGATAAGATGTTCTTATTATTCTTATTAAGTTAGGATGGAGAATTTCCGTAACCTGATCTTTTGAAGAATTTATTTGTTTCAGAACCAATGCAATAGTGCTAGCTCAATCAGTAGGAGTAACTGAATCAGGTCATCATCAGCTTCTATGTTAGTGAGTGAGTTAGGGTCTCTTGATATGATGTATCAGAGGATGTTACTGGGCGGACATCAATAACATGTAGGGTAATAGAACCCATCCCTATAGCTCATTCAACAGCCATGCCTCTCCCAGAAAGAGAAAAAAGACTCTGCGGGAAGGAAAATGATTATCTCTATGGCCAAGATACAAGGTGATCAATTTCCAAATAGAGAAAACCTTTCTGAGGGCAGAGGAAAAACAAATCAAGCTTCTATTCACATAGCCCTTGAACCTCATTAGTTGGTAAGAGGAATGGCCTGTTCCGGGGCGCAGTTATCGACCCAGCCCTGGTGCATCGCGAACAAGCTTAGGAATCAGTTACAAAATACATCTCTCGAACTAAGCATGTTCTCTACATGAGTCACCTAAGTGCTTTTGGGTTCGGTTCTGTGAGGAACATCTACATCTAGGTTCTTAACCCAATAGTGCCTGTTGCTGCTAAAAAAGCCAGACTATTTTGACGATATTGCACAGACAAACATGTAGACTTACGAATCATTGCATCAACCTCTGGGGTAGCACCTCTTACCAAAGATAGCTGAGACTTTCAAGACCTACCAGCGAAGCATGGAATTCTCTTAGCATAATTCCAGGAATTCTTTTGTATTCTCGGGTAATTAGATTATGCAGTTTTGAACTCTGACATACTGTAGATGAAACTTGTTGGGAAATTTTCCAAGCCTTTTTTAGGAAATACACAGTTCTGTCACATTCATAGCAATATTCTAGGCACTCCTTTGTATTCCCTTCTATATTTTTCAAATTTGTCTTTGAAGAGACCCTCACCATATATAGCTGAGACGTATCACTAATGCATGTGATTCTCTATGCATTGCTCCAGGAATTCTTAGGTATTCCCAGGTAATGGGTTACATAATGCAGGCAGACCCTTACTAAATGTAGCTGAGACTTTATGGGAAATCCTGTGATTGCCTAGGAGCATCTGAGGAATTCCTTGGTATTTCAAGCCTTATTTGGTACGGGTTATTTCTACCTTCTGGTTCTCATGGTGTGCACAGCACTCATCATTATCTGTTTGCTGTTGTGGTAATTATGGCTTTTGACTTTCCGGGTAACCCGGCAATTTTCGTAGGAGCATCTGAGGAATTCCTTGGTATTTCAAGCCTTATTTGGTAAGGGTTAATTCTACCTCCTGGCTCTCAGGGATTGCGCAACACTCATCATTATCTGTTTGCTGTTGTGTTATATGGCTTTAGACGTTCCGGGAAATCTGGTAATTTTCCTAGGAGCATCTAGGGAATTCCTTGGTATTTCAAGTGGTATCTGGTATCTGGTTAATTCCAACTCCTGGCTCCCAGGGAGTGTGCAGCACTCATCACTATCTGTTTGCTGTTGTGTTACATGGGTTCAGGCGAGTGTTGTGGGCTGCTTCCTGCACTGACTCTAATAGGGCTATTAACACAAGTCTGCTACAGTTACGGAAGCAATTGTGCCTCAGTGGTAAGAGTGAAGGGTGGTTTGAGTGACCTTGACGTGTACTTAATCAGATGATTTTTACCTGAGTTACTGTACATATAATTTACAAGCAATTTGTAAACTTAAAGTTATCATTCCCATTGATTCTAAAAATTGTCCTGTATTTGCAGGAAAATCCATTTACTCCCTTGTGTTGAAAAGTCATTCAAACTTTTTGAAATAAAAGCATTTTTGTAAAAAAATATTTAGAAATTTAATAAATCATACTTACATACTTCAAATAATTTTTAACATTCTACTTTATTGCAAAGTTACTCTCAAAACTGTCATGAATACTGATGGCAATTACCAGTGAGAATATGAAGGTTTTAACCTATTTTTCTCATGAAATACTTAATTTCTTAATCCTTGTCAAATTTTACCAATATAGCATCTAGAACATACATTCCGAGGGGTATTCTGAGCCAGAAATTGGTTGAAGGGATCCATATGGGAAGGGACATAAGTAATCTTTAGGTAAAGCGTTATTGACTGGACAGTAAAGAGGCTCACTGCATGCCCAATTAGGCCTGATGGATGTGCCTGCAGTATAGGAGAGGCGCTGGCCTCCAGAAGCTGACCCCAGCCGTGATGACGCGGTAGAGCTAGCCAGTGCTGTCTGGGGATCACACGGTTGGCACTGAAGACAAAGGGTTCCAGGCCCTTAAAGCTGGCAGCCTGGACAAGGAGGAATGTGTAGTCTAGGGAGGAGGTGAATGCATGCAGCTGCTCAGGTTAACTTCCCTCTTAACTGCTGTAGGGCCTGCAGAGAGAGAGAGAGGGGGAGAGAGAGAGAGAGAGAGAGAGAGAGAGAGAGAGAGAGAGAGAGAGAGAGAGAGAGAGAGAGAGAGAGAGAGAGAGAGAGAGAGAGCAAGAGAGAGAGAGAGAGAGAGCAAGAGAGAGAGAGTCAGACAGACAGACAAACACAAAGAGAGAAGAGGACGAGAGAGAGACAGAGAGAGAGAGAGAGAGAGAGAGAGAGAGAGGGGATGGGAGTCAAACAAACTGACAGACAGACAGACTGAAAGAGAAGAGAACAAGAGAGAGAGAAAGACAGACACAGACACAGAGACGGAGAGATTCTAAGAATCTAATGCATAAGCATGACCAATGTTTTTGCAAAACTGCATTAATATGGCGCTGAAAATCTACCCCAACCAAAATATTTTACCTTATTTAAAAGTTATGTCTCGGGGAACTAAATGCCAGTTGGCACTTTTGATCAGTGTAAGAACTGTATAAGTAAATGAGCTTCAGACTGATTTGATGCACTACTGGATCGATAAAACACTCAAATCAGTCGACTTTTCACCGGTAAAGTCAAGACTAATCTTTGAGCTCATAGACTTTGCAAAGGTCAGAGTAGAATGTTTGGAACTAACAGCTGAGCAATCATGAGGTTCGCTGCAAGGTAATGAATCATATTATATAGTGCAAGTAAATGTTGAAATTGTTCTGACATTTCAGTGATAAGCCTCTCAATATTGTTTCAAAATGCACCTGTCTGCAGCATTAGAATCACATAAGTTATAAGTATAACTGGGGAATGTACAATTATGTTCAAATGTGCCAAGCAGAGGTGCAGTCCAAAACAGTGTTTCTCCTGCAATTACTATATTTGACCTTTAAAGAAACCATTCTAAAATGGCTATTTTATAAAAATTTTGGTTGGTCTTCCTGAATCTTTTCTGTAAGGTCAATTTATTACATTTTATATTAACTAAATTTCAGTTATCATCATTTTTCTGAATTATTCATATTATTTTACAAGTAACGGTACCGCTCAGGCTATCCTCCTAGTAAGAGCCCCAGGCATGCTGAAGTGCCTAAGTTGCCTTAATTCTATCATATTAATAGGAAGATCCCCCTTCATTATGATGTTCTTCATAGGCTGATGGTCTTATGGATATGCCATGCAACAAGGCCCAGTTTGTCTCTGTCTCATGAATTATGGAGGCGGGGATAAAGAGCGCTCAGAAACTGATGTACGACATGAGGGGGAAAGGAATTAGTAACCGCGTCACACCTTTATTGCCACACTAAATATATCACTACACTCAAGAAGTAAATCCTCTCTATTATCTCCTATTGCTTTTATAACACCATAGAGACTGGCAAGCACAAGGCTTACCAATGGACTTTCTAGCATTTTTTTTCCTGCATCATTTTGGATGTAGGCATTGGAAGCATACTCACATTGTTTATGCTACAAACTGAAATTTACCCTCACCTAATGTATATCAGACTTACTATGAAGTCTTGGGAATTTCCTAGGTTTATCCTAGAAATTATTTGTTATTTCCAGCTTCATTTGGTAAGGTCAATGACTCTTCAATGTAACAAAGCAAAGTGCTGTATATGACACTAGATGCGAGGTTCCGGAACCCGCCGATAGGCGGCTTCAAACACGTTGAATGCCTTTGTGGAAAGCCATGGATTGTTTCATTAGAGAAAACTTGGTTCTTCCAGTTATGTATGATAGCGTCCAATCTGTTTTGGTCAAACAGCATGAATACATTCAATGGACCAATTGTACTAAGAATACACTTTTAGGAAATTAAATAACCTTTTTTAAATCAGTGAAATTAGCGATTTTACAGTTTTGATGACCTCACAAGTAATTGGAAGCTAATTACAATACGCGATGGTGGCGACGCGCAGCGGCGTGCATTTACACTACAGACCTGTATTGTAAATGAACGCCGAACACAAACACGTTACAGTCAACCTCCCCCCCTTACTACACCCATTGCCGACACATGGCATCCAACCCTAGTTCCGAAAAACTCTGGATTCCAAATGTGTTCTCTTTGATGGTGTTTTCTTTTGTATTTACCGGATGTATTCTATTTGTCAACATACTTTCTATATAGAACATATTTAGTTATATGCAGGTCTAAGGTCCAACCAATTGGTGCTGCATTATATGCATACATATAAAAAAAAAGCTTTTGTAACAAAATGCCAGGCACTAACAAGAAAATAGGCATTCTGAATTTAGCTAAGTATCCAATTAGTATGATTAAAAACAAATTTTATCCAAAAATAATTTATATCACAGACCATTAGTTGGTTAGATGGGTTGACTTAATGAAGATAAAGAGAGTAGATGAAATTTGAATAACTAGAAGAATGATTTCATAATGTATAGATGTTAAATTTCATTTAAGAAATGAAAATGTAATTTGCTTACAAAGGACATTATGCAATGTTGTCATTATGCAATCAGCATTAAGAGGAGGTGGGAATGTATAAATTGTAACTTTCCATATAGGTTTGCATAAAAATTCATGTCTTTCTTTTTCTCTTTTCTTTTCATGTGGTGTGCTTGGCGATGGGCTGATTGATTGCATTGATCTTGGTGATATCCTAGCAGGTAAGATATTGTTCACAATCAGCATAAAATAGACAGCAGCCAGCTATCAGTTCACAGTTTAGTCCTTTTTATGCCTTTAATATGCTATTATTCTCATCAAATCTCAAAAGTTTCATTTAGAAATCTCTCCTTGGAGAGAAGTTGTTGAAGGTTCTATTGGGTGAGCTCTATCCCTTAAATGGCTGCTGTCTGTTTCTCATGTGTATGTCTTTAAACGTCTTTGATTAGATATATAGTAATGTCATGACTTAGATGGAACCAAGATGACTGTGCACTTAAACTGGGAGCTAATTTGAAATATGCATACGGTAAGTGGCATATACTTTTGGTAAAGGGAACTCATATTTATATCATTGTGTTATCAGTCATGTCATGGATCAGCTGTCAAATATTTCAAATTTAAGTCCCGATAGCTTCACTAAGTTAACCCATTCACACTCAAGAGTTCCTCTAGAAGTATTGTCTGCTACTTTCATACTTTTGGAAATAACTTGGGAATAAAGCAAAAGTTTGCGAAATATTTCAAGGAGAGTTGTTGTTTATCTTCTGATCAACATTTCTCCTTCAAATGTTTTCAAAAAATGCTTTTGTAATGAAAATATTTCCAAAATCGTCAGGCCTCTTTTGGCCGCTCTGAGTGTAAATGGGTTAATGTAGCCATTATTAAGTGCTTGAAAAGTGGAGCTAAGGATTATGAGTGATGGCATGATAGGCTGCTTAACAAAAACATTGTCTATTATTGTCTACCCGTAAAAACTCTGATACTATTGTCACAATACATGATATTCTTATACAAAGTCAACACAGCAGTAGGCCATGAAGTGTCAATCAATAATTCTTTTCAAACTTTTTGATATTATTAGTATTAGTATTGATCAACTTAGAAGTAAAACCAACATGCAAAAATAGTATTATCACCAGAAATGTTTAATCTGCATTGATCAGTCATGTATGTTTGATTATCTTTAAGCTCAAAGCTTCTGGACCCTACCTTATATTATATATTTGAGGATTAGTCACCAGATTTTAGAAATGTGGAAGTTGTCTGTACTGTGTTTATAATGCAGGATATTATTGTTTCCTTCATCATTGATTTGCTGGTGTAATTTTCCACAAGAACTGCAGAAAAGGTGACAATAAATGAAGTTCAATTATTCCTCCTTGGCCAGACAGAGCAGCTGCTGTAGTTTCACTAGTCCTGTCACAGATTGAAATCAATTTAATCCCTGCACATGCATTGGGCATATTCCTGCCTTAGACGGGCCAGGGCTTAAGTGGTGCTAGTCAATATCTGATGCTAGCCACGCTGTTCCACCTGGCTGGATTTAGCCTTTGATCTGCATATTTCCATTTGTTTGATCTCAGCATTTCTTGATTGGAGCCATTATACAGGTTAGAGGAATGCCATGCAGTGGCTAGAGGGGGTTGTGATATGTCCTTGAGAATCTTGAAAATAGGAGAAGAGTAAATTTCACATTCCGTGCCATTCATGGGCAGTGTGGTGAGTGGACTCCTTGGATTGTAATTAAAAACTGCTTGCTCTCTCCCTCTCACCACTACCATTGAGGTTCTTGGCTAGAGTGGCTAGAGTGGGTTGTGATTTTGGCTAGAGTGGTTTGTGATATGACCTTAAGAATCTTGAAAATAGGAGTAGACTGAAGTTCTCATTCCATGCCATTCATGGGCAGTGTGGTGAGTGGTCTTGGCATTGCACTTAACTGCCTTCTCGCTCCCTCTCACCGCTACCACTGAGGTCCTTGGTTTAAATCTGGCTTGAGTGGGTTGTGATATGACCTTGAGAATCTTGAACATAAGAGTAGACTGAAGTTCTCATTGCGTGCCATTCATGGGCAGTTTGGTGAGTGGACTCTTGGGATTGTAATTAAAAACTGCTTGCTCTCTCCCTCTAACCGCTACCACTGAGGTTCTTGGTTTGAATCTGGCTAGAGTGGTTTGCGATATGACCTTGAGAATCTTGAAAATAGGTTGTAGTCTAAATTTCTCATTGCGTGCCAGTGATGGGCAGTGTGGTGAGTGGTCCGGGCATTGCACTTAATGACTTCTTGCTTTCACCCTCAGTCACCAGCTGCACTGCCAAAGGTTCTCGGTTTGAATCTGGCTTAATTGAGGCATAAGAAAAAAAGATGCCAGAGACATTGGGTGATTACTTGGTGGTATTCCCTACATGTATACCCTCAAATTTCCATCTCAAATACTGGCAAGTTACTCTTAAAATGTAAGACAAATGATGGTAAATGAATTTCTTAATTTTGAATTTAGGCTTCTTTACCATGTCTGTACATAGTGATGGATTTGATGTGTTGCAGACACATATCATCATGCAGATCTCTTATTTATGATACTATCTTTCCCTTTATACTATTCATGTTTGAGTCCATCAGTTCATAAATCTAGAGGGAAAATTGGAGCATAATGTTGTTTCCTTTTCTTATTTATGTCTAATACAGGTGTTACGCTGCTGATATCATACTAAAACATGTTAGTCGAGACAAAACATTTTGTTGGGCTAATATCGCAATCAATCTCAAAAAAATTGGTTGTTATATTATCTCGATTGTGTTTTCCATTGTGCATTTGAGTATTGAACAATGGGAATATCATTCCAATTGTTAACTTGTTAATTTGTTACAGTTGTTACAGTTTGTTACAGTTAATTTTAACTTGTTACAGTTAAACTTAATTATATGGTCACATTGGTCTTGGCCATTCAACTGCACCATATACTAAGCATAATAAAAAGGTTCTGTAAGGAAATTGTTTATCATTATCCTATAATCTTAGCAGGGTTTCATTTAGCATACTTAAGAGAAACTAAACATGATTTGAAGAAACTAAAGTTCAAATTTCCTTTGTATCAAAAATTTGCTAGGAGTGCCAAGGATTTCCTGATGATTGGAAAATTTTGGTCTTTCAAATAATTAAAAGTAGCTTTTAGAAAGGATAAGCACTATTGTGAATTATATTTAAGAACAGTAAATGCTAAAGCACATATTCGTTTTGCTGTTTTATCTCTCTATTGTGACTGAGCATACCTCACAGGGAAAACTACAGTTTTACCATTCTAGATGTAGGCAATGGGCTGTCAACAGATTCAGCCTAATATTCATGGAAGGGTTCGAGAAACAATCATTCCTCAGTAATTGATTGGTGATGCCAGTTTGGTTATGCAACACCTATCTCATCCCACAGGCATTGCGGTACATTACAGGGCTCCATTCAATCTCTCCACCCATTGGATTATGCAACAAACCCATAACTTGTGGCCATCAAATCTCCACAAGATGTCGGGTTAACCCTTACACTGCTGGAGGCTAACTCCACCAATACAAGATAATGCAAAAAACCTGAAAAATCACCGAAACCCTGGCAAATGGGTACTCATCTGAAAGTACTCAGTGAGAGCTTTCCAATGAGTACCAACATGACAGGGTTTGGATGGTTTTCAAAAGTTTTTGCATTTTTCTCCCATGGACGAAAGTACCCTCAGCATGGAAAGGGTTAATATCACTTGCCTGGGAGGAGTTTATGGGGAGGATATCCCTGATCTCTGATATTTACAGTGTGAGGAGCAGCACAGGGGTGGAGGCTGGGTAATTGAGCATGTTACGTAACCTGTGTGAGATGGATACTTTAATACACCAGGTCCAGTTCTATTGCCAATATTACCTAGGCCAAGATCCCTCATAAACTGTAAATGGTCTATTACTGACCATTTCCATTGCATATTACTGACGTTACTGATAGGTAGTAGTGTTTCTCTGCCATTGCATCTAGGCATTGTATAGTTGCTCTGCAGACAGAACACTTTTTATATTCAGTTCTTCAGGGCGTTTTCCATTGATTTTTTCACTTGAAAATTTCAACATTTTAATACATTAATGTTCATGGTGGCGATAAGCAGCCTGACAGTTTTGATGAAATTCTTAAGGCAAAGGAATTGTTAGAAAGACATTAGAAGGATGAATGTCAAGCTGAACATTACCAATAACTTTACTTCAAAAATTTGGTAAAATTGTTTCAAATTTACCAAGTTATATTCAAAAGTACAATTGATCCAGACAAAAATTTGTAGCAGAACTCTTAAGCATAAATAGGTTATATGGTTTATTTGTAGGTCATGCTATAAAGAGAAATCTTATACCGAGCTTGGATAATATAAATGCACGCCCGACACAGGAGAATACCTACCTCACTCCTGTTACTACGATGGCTTCAAAATCCATCGACCATATTTTCGTACGGTACTAGTGACGCCACCACGGTACTAGTGGCGCCACCACGGTACTAGTGGCGCCACCACGGTACTACAGGAAGTGACGTCCGACTCCTGCGCTGGGTAAACACTGAGCTTTGGTATGCTCATTCCCAGGCCATGTCTTTTGTCGGTTCAAACATGAACATATATATACTTAAAAATGCTCCTGGGAGTGGATGAATGCTCTCCACCTATTCATTAGTTCCTGCGAGGTAGGGACGGGATAGAACTGCAAAAAATCACTACGTTTCAGTGCTGGCAATGTTCAGAGCTTCGCTCGGCGTCGAAGCCATGCTTCATCATATTACCTGTAACCAATGTCCCTTTTCTTGTTCAAAAGACTCCAAAAGTTCTTTTCAAGTTGAATGCTTTATAAAATGCACCTAATATTATGCAGCAAATCAATGTAGATACCACTAGCCAGAGTGTGCTGCCACCTGTCTTCATATTCTTGTACTTTGATTAACACATTCATATTCAGAAATACTCTTGACAATATCTTAGGGACAAAGCTTGGATTTGCAAAATTTTGTTAAAGAATTTTTATTTTACTTAAAAAACAAAAAAACTGCTTTTTGAGCTCCACATATTTGTTAGACATGTATGGGTCTTAATGGATTCATTTGGATGTTGTTATTTTTATTACTTAAGGACTACAAAAATGTTTTCACAAGTTGAAGATGTGCATTTGTGTAGATTGAATTAAATTCCTCCCCATATTGCCGTGCATGGCCATCAGTACGTCCTTGTCATTTTGAATCTGCCTAATTTGCTTTATAGAAATCTGCTCATGATTGTGATGTCAGCTGAGATTGGCTTTATGCATATAGATGAGGTTTTTCTGCATGTTTATATTGCTAGCATACTTCGCAGTCTTGTCATTCCTGAGGCCTTTGATTAGATTTGCAAAACATGCATTAACCAGAAGAAATGTAGCTGTGGGAAAAAGCTTTGGAATTCAATTAAAGAGAAACATTTCTGCTCGTTTTCTCTAAATACATTGCAGGATATTTTCCAAGATTGCATATCTGGTGCTGTATTGGCCTTCCAAGGCAACATTTCATCTCGTAAACTTTTGAAGCTGAAAGCATTTATCTTCGGGTGATAAAACAAATTCACATGAAACAAGGTTTCCACTACCACGCAAAATTATATGGGGCTATAATGATATTTGCCTTAAAATGTAGCCCTGCTTGCTATTACAGAAGTGACATTTTAAGATCATGCTCGGAGGAATATCAAGAGTGTGATCAGTTAAAGAACACACAGCAGTTGTCATTTGGTACAGCTCCAAAATGAAATATAACAGTGAAAAGATTACAGTGGGACTGCAGGATTTAGCAAAATGAGGCCTATGATATCTTGAGTGGGGCTATGGCGATTTTAGAGCCTGAAGTCCTGCGGTCTCCAAGAATTCTTATCCAAAGCCTGACCCTTACTGAAGTCAATTTCGTTTGATTAAAAATTGTTGACCAATCTAGTATTGATAAAAGTTACAAAGTCTCCAAGTCATCTTGTGGAGACTAACAATTTTTGTTGGAAATCTATAGGAACACTTTTTGTCGCAATAGATATTTGACCTGTGGCAGGAACAGGTTAATGTTTCAATTTCCATGATCTGACCACTGGCCATATGATTAACATATGGCAGACCCATGGTCGACCATTAGCGCCATTCCGCCATGGCTCAGCCACTATGTGTCTACCTTAATGAGTGGTTAGTATGTGATAGTTACATGGCAGTTCTTAGTATATAGATCAGTACACCACAGAACAAAGTTTCATCTTCATATGTTGCACAGCTGATGTTCCTTTTTTTAAAATGGCATAAACCACTCTGTGTTGTGAAACTCTGTACACTACTTCTGTATATGGCTTTAATTTGTAGTGCTAAAAATTTCGCTTTACAGCCCTACTGGAGTGTATTTGTGCTACTTTAAATGTGCGCGTTAATCATCACAGCGGGTTGTAGATACAAAGCAGGATATTTATTTGATGGTTGTTAGTTTTGCGCTATCATGGAGAGTGTGAAAATAGCGAAAATTAAATGCCTGTAAAGAATACCAGTTATACAGTATTGGTAAACATATAAACTTCACTTACCTGAACAATGTTTCTCAAGTTTTCACCTGTATCTGTCACTACCTATCTCCTGGTAATCTCTCTCAGGGAGCTGACACTGTTGCCTTTAACCCTTCTAATGCTGAGGCTACTTTCCTCCAAAGCACAAGGACGCAAAGATTCTTAAAAACCATCTAAACCATGTCTTGTTGATATTCATTGGATAGCTATTGCTGAGTACTCTCAGATGAGTACCCATTTGCCAAGGTTTCAGTCATTTTTTGAGTCATTTAGTATTGGCCAAATTAGACACTTGCAGCGTAAGGGTTAAGACATCTTGGAAAAGGTCATTAGTAGATGCCACCACATACCATTGTAATTAAGGTTTAAGATTGGATGCTTTAATTTTTAAAACACAATTTGTCCTGCCTGTAATTTTGAAGTGATTCTGTTGGACCAGGTAAATGTCAGAGTTTATACTAGGAAAAGTGTCTGGCACAATCCTAGGTATCTTCCTCATTACAGGAAATGTGTACATAGGCTTACCGTCCCCCAGACTCAACTTGTGGAGTCTCCCGGACACAAGCACTTTGTGATACAGCCGGGCTTCCTGTTTAGTCGCCGCTCTCTATGTTCTCCCTTCGCTCCGTTGATCCGGGTCAAGTTCCTCCTTCGGGAACGCTGCCTCTGGCAGGCCCGGACGTTCTGATTGTTATGTGTATTGGAGGGGGTGTCAACGCAAGGAGTGACAGCTTTTCAGATTTCCACTCGTTGAAGAAGATTGAGTATAAAAGCAGTTTTATTGGAAATGACTACCAAACAGTGGGATACTTAGATAAGGAAGTATTACTGTATATAATACGACGGCTTACAGCTTAATATATGATTTTAGCATGCTCTTGAGGGTTGAAAGTTGTATCTAGTGACATTCAGATGTTCTATGTGACCATTTCCTGTCATGCTAGTTCCTCACAGCCTTGCCAGATGTAGCTTAGATTAAGGTTAATGCTATGAAAATGTTAGGCCTTCTTAGAGTGTCTGCTTCAGGTTCTTACACCCTTTATACCTAATGATTTATGCAGTCAGGTTCTTATCTAATATGAACAGAATCTAAACATTAACCCTTCCAATGTTGAGGCTACTTCTGTCTAGAGCATGAGGATGCTAATGTTTTTGAAAAAATCAGCTAAACCCTGTAATGTTGGTATTCATTGGGTTGCTCTCGCTGAGTACTCTCATTTAAACCCATTTGCCAGGGTTAAAGTCTTTATCAGGTTTTTTTTGCACCATTTTGTATTGACCAAATTAGCCACCAGCAGGTTAAGGCTTAATAGAGCCTAGTGCATTATACAGATTTTGGAAATATCCAAATGTGTGTGTACCTAATTGATATTGCCATTTTTATGGAACGGTAATGTGTTCTTTTCTCAGCCCACCACAAGCTTACTGTAACAGGTGTTTTGTCCCGAGGTACCATCTGCCTGCGTGTTACTTTTTTGAAATATCTGGATAAGTAGTAGACAGTGGGCGACATATTCACAGGAAAATCTTGAGGCTAATCTCCTGTCTGAAGAGGAGTGTCAGAGTTTCAGCTGCTGCAAGGAGGATATCCTCTCCTAGCTGTCAGCTTTAAAGTAGGATGCTCTGCTGGCTCGCTGACAAGCTGCCTTGAAATGCACCTAATAGGATGAAAAAAGCTTTAAGAAGTTCCGAATTAAGAACTTTGAATCTATGAAGTCTGGGTATTAGGAGTTTAGTGTCATTAAACTTAAAGCACAGAAAAGCCCTTGCTAGCATTTATAAATGCTTGTGGTGTGGCAATTCTCATCATAACAATGTCTGCGCCGGGATTCCTCACAGCTTGAGACATGTGAGAAAGAAATCATTTACTCACCTTTTTAATGAACTTAATTGAACTGACATAGAATAACTGATGATAATGATATTAATGACACTAATGAAGATAATAATAATGATGATAATGATAATAACAATGATAATGATAATAATGATGATATTGATTAAAATAATAATAATAATAATAATAATATTTATAATATTTATAATAATGATAATAATAATAATAATAATAATAATAATAATAATAATAATAATAATAATAATAATAATGATGATAATAATAATAATAATGATAGTAATTAAGATGATAATAGTAATGATAATGATAATAATAATGATAATGATAATAATAATAATAATAATGATAATAATAATAATAACAATAAAAATAATAGTTATACACCAAGTCATTATCTTTGGCCCACAAATTCCTAGTCATAATACTAACAGAATAAGCCAGAAGTTCATAGATTTATCTAGCACTGCCGTTTGCTATTAAGGTATAGTAGTGCCATAGCCTATAGACCCCGTCCCCAAACCCCACTCCCCCATATGACAGATTTGTTGGCAAGGGAATGCAATTGCTTAATGATGGGCCTTGGTAAGTAAATATTTTCTATTAGTTTCTCTATCAATCAAGTCTTTTTAATGGTATCATTTGAGTGCCATGAGAGCGTTTCTGTTTGTCTCCATTTGCATCCGATCATAATACCCTGTCCATTGTTTTGATAAGTCTATTAGTTATGTGCTAATCCAGTGTACATACATCAAAGAGCGCTATCAAAACTGCATTAACAAATTGAATGTAAAGGTTGCAAAGATATATGGGTATCATTAATGAAATACCCCAGATAGACTGTGACATTGTGTATTTAGTTGTCCCTGTGATCCGCTCTCATTCCCTCACTTAATACACATAGACAGGCATGCATTGGAACAACTCAACTCATGGTACCTTTGGAATAGGATTTCGTTTGATTTTCAAGTATGGAAAAAGAAAGGTCAGTTATTTTGTGTGATTATAGGGTAATCGTAGGCAGTGATGCACAAAGCAGATCATTTATACAGCCATCAGACGATCCCATGTGTAGGATATGATAATTAAGGTAACGAAATATGCAATTCACTTAGTTTGGCCAGATTCAATGGTGCAGTGGCTACATTGCTGGCCTATTAGTGCTGGGAGGAATGGGGTCTAGAGTTAAATTCCCTAGTGCTAGTAAGGGTTTGATTCCACTATAAGCTGTGCAATCAATGAAAACCTTCATTTCTAAATCTTCGTCTGATGCCAAATTATAGGGAGAGATTACTTTGAAAAGTCTAATTTTCATTTCATATCACCCTTCAATCTATCTTGGTCATCTGCACATTCAAAAAAGAATTCCTTCTTACATGTCTGAGCCATCCTTAAAAAGGGGTGGTAAACCCTTTAAACAAAAAAAGTTTGGATTACAGCATGTGTAGGGCCATCCTAACTTTATTACAGCATATCAGGTGTTTATTCCTTACTGTGGATTTCAAACCATTCTGGGCTGGCCAATGCAAATTGCCCTAAGCCTTAAAAAGAGGATGAGTGTAAATTTCAATTTTATTTGATTGTGATTTTATTTACTAGAATTGATTATTGTCTCAGTGGGAGATTACACTGTTTGGATTTGATCAAGGAATCCTAGTTGGAGAGCAATTGAGTTGAAGAAGTGATGCAAAGCAGCAACACGCAATGGCTGTCATTACCATTTAAAACCTTATCTTCCCTCGAGAATAACATCTCACTGTTTTCCTGCGTTATTGAACATTTGTCACAAGCACTCAATTTCCTGGCGTACTAATCAGATTTCAGCGCGCAAAATGTGAGAAGAGATGGGTGTAATTCCTTGGTTTGACCTTTGTATGGTGCTAAAACTTCTCAGCTGCGGGGCTGTCTTGATGGCTTTTCTTGGTATTGATTCTCAGAGCAGTTCTCTCCCTGCCGTGAATGGTTCTAGGGGTTGACAGTTGTGGGCTGACATCAGAGCCCCCACCTGACAACTCTCATCCTCCCTCTGCCTACTAATGTCTTATCATGTCAAGCTGCGGATCTCGTGCTCCACAATCAAGCTGCCGGCACAACATATAGAATAGAATGCATGTCAAACTTTTACATGCAATGGGGTCTACATATAAATCATCACAGCATTTAGCAATAATCATAATAGAAACGTAAAGGTTACTTTGAAGTAATATAAACATATAGTTACATTACTAAAGACTTGTAATATACAAGGATTGGCCGATTCATACTGTTGCTAATTTTCCTATTTGTGTTAACTTAGATGAATAAAACAATGGATAGGTAGCAATAGACCAATTACCTTATGCGCTATAGTGAGGACCTGGCTATCCGAACCTCATCCCAATTTTATGTCACTAGGAGACAAAGACCAATGAGGGCTCTTGTATCGTTTACATTACAGAGAAAGTTGCACACCAACAAGCGCAGAATGCATTTTTTGGGCTATTTGCGGCAGCCAGGTTGTTCAGGGAGACCTGCCGGTTGCGTATCGCGTGGATCGACATTTGTGGTGCTAAGCATGCTTTGGATAGTCAAAGTGTCACTGTCTCCATTTTTTTTTAAAAAAGAAAGAATCATCCCTATCATCTTACAATCAACCACTCTTAAATCCTTAGTAATTCCACCTCCGGAGTATTAACTTTTAAGTAGATTAAAAATTAATCAGGATGCTACAAATCTGAAATGATTCAATTATTCACTTTAATCTCTGTGCAGATCATGATGCCTTACAACATTAATTATGGAATTTTCTTTTATTTCCATTGCTATCTCTATGTCATATGATTAAATTACTTAGAGACTACTTAATTTGAATCATGAATTTCTAGCAAAAGAAAAAAATATAATATCTTATTGTTCATGCCACAAGCCCAATACATATCTAAAAATGCAATAAGTTTTTTTCCTGAAGAATATTAGAAAACGATATCTATAGGAGGAAAACAATATGATTATAGAACAATCTTTTTTCTATATATCATTCATGGTAAATACAAAGAATAAATCAAGTGCATGTACACTTACTTTTTCTGAAAAACATAGTCAGACTGTAAATCAGTTAATAATTGTTAAGGTAATATGTGGTAACTTTAACCTTCTCACATCCAAAATCTGGATATGTCTGTCTCTTAAAATATCTTGATAGCAAAGTAATATTTTGAAATTTATTTGACTAAAGTTGTTGTTCCAGTTTGGTTTGATATTTCTTATTGATATTTTATTTGTTTACAAACCCTTCAATTTGATGTGTTATGTTCAAAGTTCAAAGTTCCAACTCCTGGTTGGAATGGCATGAATATTTTCTCATGAGAATGTTGAAGAAAAGATGAGAATGTTTTTGTTCTCTGGAGAGTGACAACTTAAGGCATCTTGAATTCAGGCCTGACTAAGCTTAATTCTGTTTAATTGGCATGTTGTAGGCAATAAATACTATGTAGATGAATGGATTAGTACTGTATACATACAGCAATCAAGTAGAAACACCTGTCACAATATAATTGTCCTCTTGAAACTGTTTTTAGAAAGGAATATATCAAGCAAATAAAGATTACTGGGTTAAGTTGCTTTAATTATCAGGTTCAGGTGAGTGCAGATCATCGCTGATGATGAAATTCTCACCTGTTTTGATAAAAACAGCATGAAATGAGTTAGCGCTACTAGAAAGAGATCAAAGGGTGTGCGATAAATTGCCACAAGCCAGCAGGTGAGCATATCAAAGACACCCTAACCTATCAAGGGCTGGATCAATTGTGGATCAAGTGCATCTAGCAGTAACAGGTTTTTGCACTACGCCTCTGCGGAGTGGTGTCTGCAGCAGGTGGCTTTAATGCATGAAGTCTGACAATATACACGTAGCGTGCACTTTGCAAAGATTTTAACCTTCCCAATGCTGAGGCTATTGTTTTTTGTCCAAAGCGCAAAAAGCAAAGATTTTTGAAAACCATCTAAACCCTGTCATGTTGGTATTCATTGTATAGATCTCACTTAATATTCTTAGATGAGTACCCATATGCTAGGGTTTCAGTAATTGTTAATGTTTGTGTTTTGTTTGCTCATTTTGTATTGACCAAATTAGCGACCAGCAGCAGAAGTTTTAACCCTTCAAATGCTGGGGCTACTTTTGTCTAACGGACAAGGACGCAAATTTTATTGAAAACCATCGAAACCCTGTCATGTTTGTATTCATTGGAAGGCTCTCGCTGAGTACTCTCAAATGAGTACACATTTGCTAGGGTTTCAGTCATTTTTCAGGATTTTTGCATCATTTTGTATTGACCAAATTAGCAACCGGCAGCATAAGGTTTAACCCTTATCCTGCTGTGAAACCTATAAGCACTGCTGGACAACACGACAATTGTTGTGGTTAGCAGGATAAGGGTTAACCTGGTTGACTACAGAAGGTCTGGTAATTTGTGCACAGGTTTTCCCACTACACCTTAGAGCGTCAGCAGCAGGTGAGTAGGCATGAGGTCTGACATTATACAGGCTGCATGCCCGCTGCAAGATCTTAACCTGGTTGACTGAATACAAGGTCTGGTATTACACACAGATTTTTCCATTATACCTAGGAGTGTCTGCTGCAGGTTTCTATAATGTATTAGGCCTGACAGTATACACTACGAATGATCTTAATCTGGTTGACTTAGTGCAAGGTCTGGTATTGAACACAGGATTTTCCATTATGTCTAGAAGTGTTTGCAGGTTTGTATGAGGTCTGACAATATACAAGCAGCATGCACTATGAAGGATCTTAAACAGGTTGACTTATATAGAAGGTCTGGTATCGTACACATAGATCACTAATTCACGACTAAGGGAGGCAAAATATTTATGGAGAGTACTAAAAATATGTTTAGCATCTCTTTCAAATAAATGTTTAAGAATACTTTTTATTTTATTACAGAGTAAATAATCCTTTTCTGCCCTGAAAGGAACAAATCAATCAACCTTTGTGTGGCCAAACTTTGACTGTCTTCATTTCTGATTTTTTGAATATTAATGGCAATATTTCCAAAAAATTTAAGCAAAGATTTACTCTGAAGATAAATTAATATGTTCATCCAAATATTCCTCTCAATTCATAGTGCATTTTGAAAAACTGCATTCATGTCAGACCAATTGGCACTTGAAGCAAAGACAGGTAATCCGATGGGTTAAATTGTGTGGCACCTTAAATCTCACAGCGGGCTGCTTTAAACCATGAACATGGAAAAGCTTTTATTGAAGTCTTCCTACGTTTATTTTTTGCTTACTGATCAAAGCAGTGGTACTTTTTGTCACCTTCCTCCATGTATGATGAAGCTTTTCTTCTATTGATTGTTTTTACAAGGTAGTTTAAAATCTCAGTGCAAATTTTGAAAGGATTGTTAAATCTATATCATTCTTGATTAATATTATAAGAAAATGTATGTCAAATTTTATCTTAGCTTTTTAGGGCATTTGAAGATTTTGAAAGATATGTGTACAAATGAATTCTCAATATGACATTTTGACTATAATTTCAACAATTATCATTTATGATAATATACTGTCTCCTGATTAAGATTTGGCCTGTAAAAAATATTACTTATATTTGCACAGTCTTATAAAGGTGCTATTTGTACAAGCTTCATGCATTTTTTTATACTATGCATGGAGTGCAAATTTGTATCTTAATTGATTATTGTATATTATGTTAACAGTCTGTGAAGTTTGCATAAGTCTTATTTTTCAAGGATATGTTTTTCTTGCATATTTTCATCTCTGAAGTTTCTGTGACTGATGTTTCTTCCAATAAAGATCGAGCAAAAATCTTTACCAGCAATTTCCAAGCTGGCGTCAAAAATGTCTGTGAGCACTAAATTGGCGTGCCTCTTTTATCATGGCATATCAAATAAGTGTGGGAAAGTGATGCAGTGCTTTATTTAGAGGTCACTGATGCTATCTCTGGACTATTGAATCTGCCATTATCATATTAAAGGTGGGAGACACATTAAGGATTAGTCTCAATTTCATATACCTGCAAAGAGAATGATGGTGCCTTTTGTAGTTGAAATTTTTCAAATGACCATTCAAGTCATTGCATTTTGATTGTTTATTGATTTAATTATTTTACAACATGAACCTACATCATAAAGTCAGATCTATGTTTATGAATTGAAAATATTGATTTAGAGAACTTTAGGTTAATAGAAAATCAGCTCTATGCTTATGAATTGAAAATATTGATTTAGAGAACTTAAGGTTAATAGATAGGAAATCAAAAGAATCTTTTGGAATATACCATTAGATAAATCCCACTTAGAAAATCATGATATATGTAAATTTTCATTTTTGATGTGAATGATTTGGTAAGGCAGTCTTACCGCATGGTAAAAGTACAACAGTATTTGTTATTATAACTATAGTAGAAAAGGCACTATCTTAACCCTTCCAATGCTTAGGCTACTTTCACCCAAAGCACAAGGATGCAAAGACTTTTGAAAACCATCTAAACCCTGTCATGTTGGTATTCATTGGATAGCTGTCGCTGAGTACTCTCAGATGAGTACCCATATGTCAGGGTTTCAGTCATTTTTCAGGTTTTTGAGTCATTTTGAATCAGCAAAATTAGCTACCAGCAGCATAAGGGTTAAGAAACTCCTTATCCAATGCAAGCCTTGGGTATCTGACCATGTGGATGATGTGATTGCCAAGACAGGCTTGTTTCCTGCAGGTAATACATAGAGTAGCCAGGTAAATTATTGATGGAGCCAGACTCTCTTCACGGTGCCTCTTAAGATACATGAGGCACAAAAAGGCAAAACATTTCGAAAACTATCTTAACCCTGTCATGTTGGTATTCACTGGAAACCTCTCTCCAAGTACTATCAGACAAGGGAAAAGTACCCACTTGCCAGGGTTTAAGTCATTTTTCATCTTTTTTGCATCATTTAGTATTAACCAAGTAAGCCACCAGCAGCCAAAGGGTTACCATTTGGAAAGTGCTATGCCATGGACAACTCACAACAAATGTTGGAATTGTCACTCAGAGTAAGAAACTCAATAAATGACATGAAGTTTGTTTCTTTTATTATTAGGAGGAGATACATTCTCTGTATGTAATTATCCACTTGCTGGAATGTATTGATAATCACCTTTCAGAAGGGGTCGGAAAATGTAAATGTATAACTAACAGATATACATAAAAACACTGTGTCAATTATATTCCCTAATCAGTATCTATACATTTTGCTTTAAAGCCCAATGAAAGAAGAATCATGATTTGTAACAGCAAAACATTGTGCCAATTTATTTATTTTTTATAGAAACCTTTATTGACCTCAATAGCAAATAAAATGCTAATCTAGGAGGTACAAAAAAAACAATAAAAAAGACAAAATAAGACAAATCAAACATTAACATTAAAGTAACATGGAAATATTCGTTGTGCCAATTGACATTATAACTTTTATGGTCAATTGCGTCAATTGGCAATATAACTTATATGCAGTGTTTACAAATTTGTGTTTGTTTTTAAAAAAATTCTTTAAATTGGGTAGCATATGTATGTGGCATTATAGAAAAGACATTACCATTAATCATATGATTCTGAAAAGGTATGAAGTTGGTCAGTCCTTAAACAACATACTCCTTTCAGGGAAAGTTTTGCAAGGGTTTGTTATAAAACTGTATTTCATGAGTAATGTTCCATTAGTTCCCTTTACAAAAATGTACCTGATCAGACTTTCCAAGAGTGCACACCAGAAACAAATGAGCAAACATCTATTAACCCTTATGCTGGTGGTTGCTAATTTGGCCAACGTACAATTATGCTAAAAACATAAAAAATTAAATGACTGAAACCCTGACACAAGGGTACTCACTTGAGAGTACTCATCATGTGCTATCTATTGAATACCAACATGACAAGGTTTAGATGGTTTTTCAAAGATATTTGCATCCTTGTGCTTTGGATGAAAGTAGCCTCAGCATTGGAAGGGTTAAGGGATATTCCCAGTGACAAGATGCTTGCGGTATCATGAGGACAGGGATTGCGTTTGATGGTGCTGATGTGTGCTGGGTACTTAGTGAGATTACTGCCTCAGCTAAGGTGCCTCAAGGCAGCGCGCAGTAAACATGCCTCTGGTTTTCTTAATCCCTTTTGGGCTGAGGTGTTAATGGTGAGACATGACTGCATTTTGACTCCCATCAGCATTTACATTTGCCATTTGTAGGCGGTTACTCACGAGGGTTTTCCATCACTGTAGGATTCTGTTTACAAACTTTGAGTAGTGTCATGGATTTTAACCTATTTTATCCCTTTTTCAGCCATCAAGAAATCCTCCCAAATCATGCTAGTTTGCTCAAATTTTTTCTTAGGAAATAATTCAAGTAGAAATATGGCCCAGAATTCAATCTTCATTTCATCTTCAAATAGTTTATAAAAAAATGCTTTAATAACATTATTTTCTATACCAATTGAACTATCCAGACAACACCTCTTATGGGGAGTTTTAGACATTAATGGGTTAAAATATTGATCCAAATTTATTTTTATCTTCTCAGGGGCATTTCTATGTCACGTAGATTGGCTTTACCTAGGGATGCAAGAAAAAACTTCAGATTTATTCATGGTGTATTTACTGTTGGTTGGTAAGACCTGTGCTTGTTCTTTATTTCTGATATAGTAGTTCAATATGCAACACACCGGTCATTATGATTGGAGCGAGTTACTTTAAAGAGACTGAATGAGTTCCCTTACCGTAGAGATAGCGGTAGCTGCAGCAGCTCAACAGCGATTCTGGAAACCTCCTGTGAGATGCCCATTCTCTGCATGTGGGACTGGCACAATGTTCAGCGGTAAAAACAGTAGACTTTCAGCGGAATTACAGCGGTTATTACCGCTGAAGACTCACCGCTGACTGAACAGCAGTACAGCAGCGGTCTGTCAGCCTTACCGCTGTGCAACAGCGTTGACGCTGGAGGTGCACTTAAGAGCGCTGGAGGAGCGTTGAGGAGCGCTGAGGGACCGCTGAAAAATCCCTGCAGCGGTAACTGCTGAGGAACCGCTGAAAAAGGCTGAATTACCGCTGGAGGCTGTAACAGAAATGAACAGGGCTGAGCTGCCACTTGAAAAGGCTGCATTACCGCTGGAGGGGCTGGACAGCTGCTGAGCAGCCGCTGCAGTACCGCTGTAGGCTGCAATAGAAACTGCTATAATGCGGCTCTATATGTAGAGCTGCTTCAGTGCTGTATATCATATAATCAATAGCTATAAATGTATATAATCATATATAACTATTTTTAAATCATTCATAAATATCAATAAGTCAATTATTAATATCTATATAAATCATTTTTAAATCAGTCATTGATTGATATTGATAAATGGCTTATTGGTATTGATAAATGATCTATAAAGAATTTAGAAATATCATTAAATCATTTATTTAAAGTGTATGCATATATCTTAACATTTTGATCTTCTTGATAAAAAAATCTTGAGTGTAAGAATTATTGATTATATAATGATTCTTATTGCTTATAACAGAGGTTGAAATTTCACTTACTTTCCTATGATTTATGCACTTTATTCCCTTAACATCACTCTGAAGTGCCATGCTGACTGCTACCTCTGAATGAAAGGCAGTCTGGCACAGTACAAGAGTGTGCCTCTAAAATTTGACCCACCCTCAAGGCCACTTGTAGGATTTCAAAATTAATAAAAATGTATCTAGATATGAGGTAACATTGTAAATATATGTCAATACTGCTTGGGGTATACAATTGCAACAAATAAACAAGACGTAGGAATAATGAAACATTGTCTCTGAGGATTTCTCAAAGTGCATGCGACCTAGATCTCAAAGCCAGAAATAACTAGACCAGACTCATTCTTAACTTGTCATTTCACAGAACCACAACTCATGTGGAAGCATGCAGCACAGAGGTGAATATATCATCTATAAATTGAATGTGCTACAATTACTATAATTGTATATATATATGTATTATGACTAAGGCCCGTATGCGCGGGTCACACTTTGCTAAGCGGGCGCTTAGCGTGAACCTAATGCTTAGCAAAATGTGGCTAAGGCGCCCGCTAAGCAAAGTGTGACCAAGGCGGCTGCTTAGCAAAAACTGGCTTGGTATGCAGAGGAGTTACTCAAGCCCAACTCTGCTAAGTAACTACTCTCCCACCAAATCATGGTAAGTGGGTCAGCCCCAGGTGTGCTGCTGCACTGGTCACTGGTCAGTGCACAAACCAAACACCTACCACACACATCTCTTCACTCATTAACCACCTTTGAAGATTTGGAAGGGGGTAAAACAGACTGATATAGCCTAACTTAACTTGGAGTATTTCACAAGAAACTGTAATTATTTCAGTATAATTATATACAATGTCTGCATGCATAAGAAAAATTTTATTTAACAATAATTTTGTTTAATTTTCTTCATGATTTCTATCTAAATATTAATAACATTAATAATGCATTAATGATAAATCTGGATCCATCTTACGTTTGAAGATGATTTTGGAATGCAGTATCTATTCAGTAATTATTTAAAGTAGGGTTGTTGGCTGTGTTATGCTTATAATATCTCCTTCAAATATTTGCCTAAAATGCTCTGGTTTAAAAGTTGTCACTGAAATAGTAGGCCTGTTTTTTGCAGCTACGAGCATAAACGGGTTAATGTAACTTTGCTATGACAAACAAACTGTGCATTTATTTACAACTTAATGTTTACTAAGATCTATTTATCCATGGGGGAAGGTAATTTTTTGTTAACCAAAATTCATTTCTCATACCAGTTTTGGATGAAAAACTTGTTTCTTGAATTCCTTGATCTACCCCATAATTCCTATATATACCATGGCAGAACAGTATTTCTAAGCAGTGACAGTATCCAGAAACCAGTTTTGGAGAATGAGATTTTCATAAATTAAATTGCAATATATTTTTTTTAATCTGTGAAAGGTCAATTTGCCAATGAATAAAAGTTATTTTGAAGATTCATGAGCTTCATTCTTTACTCTTGCAAAGTTTCAGGAACATTAAACCTGAAATTTCTAAAAGGTTTGTACAACCTTAAGCAATTATTGTCTTCAGCAACATAAATGGCTTGATAATTTTAGTTTTTATCTTGCCCAATTAGAAGCATCTTAACAAAATATTTGATGCTTATTCTTCAATTTTATGCTTTTCTTCATTTTAATTAACATAGGTGTTTCAGCTCCAAATATCATTTTTCAAGGGTGAGAGTTTAAACAGAAATAGACCAAAAGATATTTTCAGAATAAATGGACTTATAATCAGGCACGTTGAAAATTCTATTTCTATTTCAAATAGATTATATCATCTTATTTCATTTCACATAAGTATAGAATTGCTTGTTGTAAGCCATAACAGAACTGCTGCATAGTAATCATTGCTTCATCCATATCTGCTGCAGCTAGAATTCTAGTTCAGACAAAATAAAACCTGTAATAGGTGTAATATGCATTGAGAATAGAAGAAGATATTTCTTGTAAACTGTGACTTCTAGCATTGGTTTTTGTAGGCCACCCTTCATCTTTATTCTCAAAATGATCACCTAGGAGTGTTTCATTTGTTTTTAGTGCTTATACTTTTTGTTTTGAAGACTTTTTTTCCCGAAAGTGCAACTTTAGCTTACCCCAAACCCTACTCAACCTCCGCTAAGCATTCTATTGTTATCAGGGGCTGCTTAGGAACTCCTCACAGTGCTGCATACGGAAAGCCACGCTAAGCGGGCGCTTAGTAACTACTCACGAGAGTAGTTACTAAGCGGGCGCATAGTAACTACTCACGAGAGTAGTTACTAAGCGGGCGCATAGTAACTACTCACGAGAGTAACTCCTAAGCATTGCCGGTGCATACGCAAAGTAGCACTTTGCCTTGAGTAACTGCTAAGCAGGAGCGGCGCATACGGGCCTTAGTCTATACAGCAGTTTGCCAGCAGAAACCGCTGATGGTAGCGGTGAGGCTAGTAATTTCTGTAAAAATGGCTATGTCCTATCAGCGGTCTCTGTGGAGCCCTCCACAAAGCTAAGTCCATACAGCGGTTTGCCAGCAGAAACCGCTGATTGTACAGCGGTAAAGACAGCAGTTTGTCGGCGGGAACCGCTGATAGACCGCTATTACCGCTGGAGCTTGGTGAGGGTTACCCCACTAAATGTTGCTGCAATTTCCTAGCCACAAGTGGCATTTTCCAAGCATTAAGAAGGACTATATTCTAGAAAGTCTGTGCTAATTTAGTTATGCTACAAGTTTGAGATATGGTAAAAAGAAAGCCCAAATTTTGAATGGTTTATTTTAAGGAGCTGCCTAGGGACCAAACTCAAAGAAGTTTGTTTGTGTTATTTTGATTCAATTGTCTCTTGGTGTGTGTGGAAATGATGAAACTGACAGAATATTGATATATTAGTCTCAGCTAAACTCACAGATATGAGCTTTATTTCCATGGTTCCCTTGATATTTATAATAGCTAGGTATTCATATTGCACTTCCAGTCACAACAGCTGTGTTGCTCTATGTTATGCTGAGTTATGGTCAGGAAAATTTAAGGACAAAGTTCTAAAATGTTGTGTAATTTGGTAAATTTCCTTGTCATATTCAGGAGTATAATATTCCTACAGTACATTTTTTTGTTTTTGAAGAACTCTGGATCATCCATAGTTCATTTATTTTGTTTTTCAATATTATAACAAGAACAAAAAATATATAACTGAACAAATATTTTACAGACTATTATCACAATAAATACAGTATCTTACATGGAAATAAATCTTATCTATATATTATACATATGATGATACTTGCCTCCTTTTTACACACATTACAACACAGGAGGACTTATTAAACTAGTAGACGACACAGGAGTTGCTGCTATCAAATATTTTTGTCTATTATTACTTGTGGTATATATATTTAGTAATATATTCTAAGGTAGTTCTCCCACCTTCTCTCATAATGCTCGATCTTATCGTTTTCGTTGGCATATTCCTCTTCTGACTCTCTTTCCATTTCAAGTAATGCCTTAAAGTGTATTAAAGAGTAAATATTTCTTTTACCTCTATTTTGATATATCAGTTTTTTGGCAATAATGATAATTATGTTGAAGAGGTAATCCATTTCTGCATCTCCAAAAATTAAGATTTGATGTTCTAGTCTGAAGTTCCTATATCCAATTTCTGTTAGAAAGGTTGTGATGTCTGACCATAGATTTTGAGCTCTTTCACATAGAATAAAGGCATGTACATTTGTTTCTCTTTGCTGGCAGTATTCACAGTTGTCAGACTCTTTTATGTTCATATGAAAAAGTCTCGAGTTTGTTGCCACTCTTCCAAACCAAATTTTATATTGAATATCCCAGAGGTACATATTTCTAGTTGTCTTTTTAAATATTCGGATTGATTGTTTTACATCTTCTGCGTCAATGTTTCGTAAGAGATCTATTTCCCATTTTTGAGATATTTCAGTTAATAGTTTATTTCCATATTGTCCTGTTTTTCTATAAATATGCTGGCATTCCTTTTTCTCTGAAAACACTATGTATTATTCCTACAGTACATTGTGAACAGCACACAATCCTCTCTGACATGTTAATGTATTTTGATTGAGAGTGTTGCATCCGTGTCGGTGCTTTTTATGATGAATTATAGATCAATTATCAACTTCAGTTCTACTGAGGCCAAGAAAAAAAATATATATTGTTTGTTTCCTGTAACGGTCTGTTAAAAAATAGGGTAGGTAGGTCAGTAAGATATTTTATTTTTGCATTATTTTTTTGGTCAAAAATGTGTGTTTTATGCATGTTTTACGTTGATTGAGAGTTGGGAAGGCGGAAAAAACTTTAGGGTAGGGATTTTTTTGAATAAAGACTTGTTAGGGTAGGGTTACAGGAAACAAACAACTTTTTTTTTAGGCCTGATGAAATATTTGGAAATCTAACTACTGGATATAACTAAACTATTTATATTTTGGTAAAATACATAGTTTACGGAATGAGTATTGGTAGGGGTTCATTCATTCATTCTTAGGTTTTTTGTCTTTGATGAGCCATGGTCCTTTTAGAAAAAAACTAGAAATTAAGCCTACATTGACATATTGGTAGAAGTTCAAAACCTCCTTCAAAGCATTTCTAACATTTTTGTTAAAGTCAGCATATCAAAACTGTGGAATTTTTAACTGCTTTGTGAATAAGCATGTGAATAGATCACTTAGTTGCAAGAGATTGATGGGGATGCTGTCAGAAACAGGACTGCATCGGTTAAGTCAACTCACATAGTCTTGGAAGGGTGAATTGTGATTCGGCCCATGTTCTGGCCTTCTGGGAAACCCCAGATGCTTGTCAAAAGGTTGAACATCCTTTATGATGTCTTAGGGTTTATTTAATGGTGCTGGCGTTTTCTTTATGACACCAGTACCTCTTTTATTGGTTCTATGTCAGCGAGCGATTGGTCGGTGTGGACATCAAATCCTATAGGTTAGGAACCTTAGGGCAGTGCTTGATGGGCGCAGTTTACCCAGGAAAGTGACATTTAGGCAACTTTAAGTACTGTTTACATATTCAGGACATGTTATCTGCTGTTATATTCCCTTTGCTTCAGGTTTCATGTTCAAAAGATTCCGTTGAATAATATGCCAGGAAATTGAGCAATATGTATGGATAAAACGTTCATGGTGAATGACAGACACTGTTGAAAAGAACCTCCAAGGGATACTCAAGTGTTTTTGGATTAATACAAGCACTGTATTGGGATTCTATTGCTAAAAGGAAGGTCTGTAAGTCTTGGGCTGTGGCTATGTTCTAGATATACGCATGGAGTCACATGTAACATTTGGGATTCTGAGCATGCACTTGGTTCTTCCTGTATCGCACTCTGGGGCTGCTGGCAATTACCGACCATGAGCCCCATATGAGTCATCCACGCTAACGATTACAGCACTAGTCCTAAAGGTATAACTCTAAATTGCTTGTGTTCTTGTGAATGAGTAAATGAATAAAAAAGACTTTGACATTACCAACAAACGGTCATTATTGGTGAAATCTGTTTCTTTTAAAATTCTAAATGAAAAGTTATTTTTAAGAATTTTATATGTACCAGAGACACCACTCAAAAACCTTTCAATACAAAACTTTTATAAGAATGCCAATTTATGAACTAGAGAACCTGTAGTTATTTTAACAATAAAACATTGTTTTTAATACTTAATGTATCATTTAGGAATCTCAATATTAGATGGTTATTTTGCAAAAAAGACTTTGCTCGTGTAATGTCAATATATAGTCATGGATGGCACAGTCAATGCATGCAGACCGTGTACTTTTAATGGATCACCCTTGCAAATTTTAAATTCAGAATTATTATAAAAAAGCTAGAGAACGTCTAGAAATTCTTAAAAAGACCATGGGTTTTCAGGAAATATCTAGGAAAATGCTAGGATATACTTGTGGATTTCTTTTATATTTGGTAAGTACGTCTCTCATTTAAATATGGTCAGGGTACCAGAATTGTGGATACTCTGAGAGCCTTTTTCAAGCTTATCTGGTTGATTGTGCGAATTACGGTGTATATTCTAGTTCTCTAAGTTGCAGAATGTATCCAATTGATCTCCTATGAATGTAGGTTATTGCAAATATTCCCAAGTTAGAGACAAGCATGTTTGCTATCTACCGGAACGTTTTGTCAAAATCAATGCTTCATTGTTCCACACAGTAATGGTGGTATCCAATTTCTTCATGTTTGTTGTATACCTGGAAGTTTTTGTTGAAATTGATGTTTCATTATTCCTCACATCCAGTAATGATGGTAATTTGGATTCGTGCATAGGATTTTTGAGACTTCTCAGTGTATTATGTAACAGTGTTTGCTCATTAATTACAGGTTTTTACTGACTGTACATAGTAAATGTACATATTATGATGGCTACTGGGGTGAAGGAAAACAATGGACTTTAATTCTCTATTTCACAATTTCACAACCATATTATGCAACTAAAAGTGTTTACACTGTATTCTGTATATTTATGCCATGAGCTTAGGGAAGTGCTACTATAAGTGGTGTTTTACAATTATATTTTGGTAATAAAAGTGTTAAATTTGTATTATGTATAATGATGCCATGAGCTTCAAAAAGTGGTACCAAAAGTGCTGTATCACAACCAAATTTGGGCAATAAAAGTGCTAAATTTGTATTCTGTATAATGATGACTTGAGCCCTGGAAAGTGATACCAAATGTGCTAATAAGCTGGTATATGTATGTGGATGGCCTAAGCCTAGGAAAGCCATACCAAAAGTGATGATTATGAAAACTAAATGTTAATTGCTAAATTTGTATTCTGTATAATGATGACTTGAGCCCTGGGAAGTGATACCAAAAGTGCTAATAAGCTGCTATATGTGTGTGGATGGCCTAAGCCTATAGGAAAGCCATACCAAAAGTGATGATTATGAAAACTAAATGTTAATTGCTAAATTTGTATTCTGTATAATGATGACTTGAGCCCTGGAAAGTGATACCAAAAGTGCTTATAAGCCGGTATATGTATGTGGATGGCCTAAGCCTAGGAAAGCCATACCAAAAGTGTTGATAATGAAAACTAAATGTTAATTGCATGAGCCTTGAAAAAAGCAGCATAAATGAGACTTTTGACAGATAAACTTAATGCAGGGAATCAATATATTTGCATTAGTCAGCCCAGAGAACAATGCGGCTTTTAGTTATCAACCCACACAAAAACATCTCCATTCATTCAGGCACGGAAGCTTTGTCATTGTTCCTGGCAGCACAGGTAGAGTCACTTTTACTGCCTGGAATTAACCCTTATGCTGCTGATGGCTAATTTTGTTAGTACAAAATGATGCAAAAACCCTGAAAAATTACTGAAACACTGGCAAATGGGTACTCATCTGAGAGTTCTTTGCGAGAGCTATTCAATGTTTATCATAATGACAAGGTTTTGATGATTTTTTTAAATCTTTGCAACTTTGTGCTTTGGATGAAAATAGCCTTAGCACTGAAAGGGTTAAGAGAGATTTGGGGAAATGAAATCAATATATTCCAAGCTCTGATATTTGATAACACTTAGCAGTTTCTTGTTCAGTACTTACCATTTTGAATTATTCGCTAATACGGAACGCCAAGAGAGGAGTTTACAGTTGGAATTGATTTACCATGAAGTGACAGGATAGCAATCTATTCAGTCTTTTTGCAGGATGAAATGTTCCAATTTACGTGGCTTATAACATTTATTGTTGAAAGCTAATTATTAAAAGCTTAGCCAAATAATCCAATGGTTTTCCTCTGGAAAAAACAATGCAAATAATTGCTAGGGCATCTCTGATACATCTTTGTGTTACACACACGCACGAACACACACACACACACGTTTGTTTTGTTCAACATCATCTGTACAAATTCAGTCTGATAAACACCTCAGTAATATCTCATGGGTAGTAAATGTAATTGCAAGTAAATCTTACTAATGATAACTAGATTAAGTTGATCAGCCAACTGGACGAAGTTGTCATGAGCCAATTAACTGAACACGCCAGATAATTGAAAAACCAAATGCTGTTCATTTGTGTCTTCATCAAACACATTTTCGCAATCAGTTGAATGGGACTCTACTGGTAATTACCACTATAATCAAATAGAAATGTGCAAGAACATTTATTCAGAGAACATAATTTTCGCCACCTGTCAGATTAAATTTAGAATGATAAAAGCAGATGTTGCAGCCATGTGAATGCTGTTTGTAGCTTTGTAGTTCCTAGCAACCTTTACCTATGTTTGTGATGTTTCCCAGGAATTCCTTGCATTTTCCAAGCCTTTTTCCTGGAGTCCTAGCAACCTTTACCTAAGTAAGTGATACTTCCCAGGAATTCCTTGCATTTTCCAAGTCTTTCTCCTGGAATCCTAGCAACCTTTCCCTAAGTCAGTGATATTTCCCAGGAATTCCTTGCATTTTCCAAGCCTTTTTCCTGAAATCCTAGCAACCTTTCCCTAAGCCAGTGATATTTCCCAGGAATTCCTTGCATTTTCCAAGCCTTTTTCCTTGAGTCCTAGCAACCTTTACCTAAGTAAGTGATATTTCTCGGGAATTCCTTGCATTTTCCAAGTCTTTCTCCTGGAGTCCTAGCAACCTTTCCCTAAGTCAGTGATATTTCTCGGGAATTCTTTGCATTTTCCAGGCCTTTTCCTGGAATATTTTCAATTCCCTGCTACACGTTGTCAAGGGAAAAGCATTGCAGGAGACAGCAAGTAAGAGTGCTGTAAGGTATAACATTAGATACACTGATTAGGGATCATAATACATGAGTAACAACCATCGTGTGGAATAAATAATATTTCACATGGAATATTCATTTCATGGCTTCTCTGATGGGATAGTCTGGAAGTCTGGTCCTGATACTAAACAAAACCTCTCAATGATGGATTACAGTAAAGATGGTTTGGTTGTTCCCATGATTTTAATAGACCCTCTTCCTCTTCCTCTTTCAAAGGTTGCACTGGGGTAGATTGGAAATGACATCATTGATATTGTAGATTCTGAGAAAATGAATAGAGGTATTCTATATACAGTTCTGATTTACAGAAGAAATTCTATGCACAGCATATCTTTTTAGTAAGATCCAAGGAACCGTAAAGACCTGTGATTAATGCTATCTTCTCCATCTTAGTCATCTTAAGATGGTAATTGCATGCTCTTTTCAACTGTATTCTAAGGATACATGAGAGGATTTGAGTATTTATGTGTATCATTTGAAGGTTTAATGATCTGACAAAATCTAAATTCTTTTAAGTCTTTTTCAATTTTCAGAAGTTTTTCATGTCAGCTTATAAGGGTGCCTATATGGCATTGAATTCAACTATTATATAATGAGAAACCTCAGAATCCTTTTTCCAGAATGTGGTGCTGTAGCCAAGATGTACTGGGATCTTAAACCCTTATGTTGCTGGTCGCTAATTTAGCCAATACAAAATGATGCAAAATATCTGAAAAATAACTGAGCCCCTGGCACATTGGTACTCATCTGAGAGTACTCAGCGAGAGCTATCCAATGAATACCAACATGACAGGGTTTAGAGGGTTATCAAAGAGTTGTGTCCTTGTGCTTTGGACAAAAAGTATCAGCATTGGAAGGGTTAAAGTTTTGAAATAGCGAGTATTGAAGTCCAAGAAGTGTATGATGTGACTTGATGATACGGTTGTATGTAGTAGTTGAAGGATCCGGTTGTTTGAGCAATCAACAGCAAAAACATCATCTATTTACCAGGTGTTTTTTCTGTGATGATAGGTAATAGGTGGAAATTTAGCCCTATTATCTGAGATAAAGGGATACGGGACTGTGTGTTAGCTTCAGTGATCAGGAAGGAATAGCAGACTTGAGGAAGGAATAAAGTTCAATGCATGGTGAAGGTATTTTGATTGTGGTGGTTACATGATAATGGGACAATCCTGTTCTCCCAGTCTTGCTTCTAACTTAGATGAATATCCGGATGAACGGGAAGACAGGATCAGTACTCTCGCTGTGTGACTTTCGTTACGCGTCACCGCAGTGCTGCAACTGATATACCATGCTTACAGCCAATAGGCATGCTCTATTCTCTTTGGTCTGCTCCTTAATGACTGGAATGCAGCACCATAAATTACACTTTGGCATTGGAAAACCAGTTATAACACTTGCACTGCACACCGGGGCTTTATGTCATTGTATGGTAATAATAATTATAGGCCCCTGTTAATCTCCAACATTTCTTATTTTCAGCTAGAATAGTATAATACCAAAATACTGCCAGTAGTACGGTCTAAAATATGAGATTGCCCTTACCTATATTGGAGGTCGTTAACAAAAAGTAATCACTTCCTAGTTGGTTTTAAAGCTATTCAAGAAATATCAGTGAACCCTCTACTACTGTGATCATGTAGGATAGATTATTGAATACATTTTATCCTAGGAGTCTCATTGATTTTGTTGATAAAACATGGAACAATACTAACATTTTATAGAGGATGAGATGTGTGTATTGCGTGTCTTGCATTCTTTTTGAGTTTTTTAGTCATTATGAATCATAGAAATTGCCATGCATTGCCCATTGTTATAGCCATCTGTGACTGGAACATGTCAATAAAGAACTCAGTAAAATGAAACATATTGCACTATTGAAATCCAGAAATCAAAA
The DNA here is from genome assembly GCA_963942565.1 of Maea johnstoni. Classification (NCBI taxonomy): domain Eukaryota; kingdom Metazoa; phylum Annelida; class Polychaeta; order Spionida; family Magelonidae; genus Maea; species Maea johnstoni. Next base: position 22,806,448 of record OZ012684.1, read on the forward strand.
TCATATCAGAATAGATTCTGCAATTTCAGCCTAACAGACATGCACATAATAAATTGGTGCAATTACATTATGTAAAATGTGGTATAAATCTGCCTTTTTTTCCCCCCGAAATATCTGATAGTCATGTTATTAGGAAATACCTCAAATTCATAATAAAGCTTTGGCACCAGATGTGTTTTTATGGTTCATCTATCTTTCACTGTTATAAACATTTTATACAGACAAGAAAATCACTGATTTTCAGTGCATGTCACATACAGTGAAACCTCACAATTGAACGCTGACATGTGAAATCAAAAACTGTTCAATGTATGCAGTTGTTCGAAGGTCTTATTTCTGCGATTATCAAGGTGATTGCAAATTTTTAAAAGTGTACAATGTATGAGTTGTTCAGTTGTGCAGGTTTCACTGTATGATAGATTGAAAGAAAAGTATAAAGAACTAATTAAGTGGTGTCCCTTTTATCATTTTTTTTTCTTAGGTTGCGCAATGTATATATCTCAATTTTTTAAAAATATATATTATTTGTCTCCACATCAATTTATTGTGCTGAATGATTGGAAAGAAAGTAATAGCTTTGAGAAACAAATCACCAAGGTATCTTGCATGCACCTTTATCTTTCAAGTGGGGTACGCAATATTGGATTTCGTTATTGAATCCAATTTGCCATCTCTCCATAGTGACACAGTATATGCTTTTTCCATGTTGCCTTGATAAGAAACAGCTATACAATCAGCCTCTTAAAACTTCAAAGCTTTGTAAATTGGCATTCAATGTCATTTAATTAACCTAGTTAAGATCAGTGTTATCAGCTAACAATTATGAACATTTTTTTTTTTTTAGATTACTTAAAAAAAATATTTCAAGAGATCAACCTTATGATTTTGAGTTGTTAGCAATATCTTGTTAAGAAACCGCAATACCATAAAGAAAGTGAAAAAATGGAGAAATAAAGGAAGAAGAATTAGATGAATAAATAAAAGATAATTGACTTCTTACACTAAAGTTCTGTTCACCAAGACACAATTGAAGGTATGTACATTAGCTATCCAAATGACCCTAATGAGATATACACATTATTATTATTATTATTATTATTATTATTATTATTTTTATTATTATTATTATTATTATTAATATTATTATTACTATTATTACTATTATTATTATTATTACTATAATTATTATTATTATTATATACACCTTGGATAAACCCAGGAAAATCGCAGGATTTCCAGGAAGTCTTAGGAACATTAGGTACATGGGAATAATTTGAATCATTAGTGCCTAGACTCTTTTAGATCTATAATACTTCAAAATAACTTGAATAAATCATAAATTCACAAACCATTTAATTAGGGGGGGGAAGGGGGTAAATGGTTAGACATTTGTAGCCTAATTAACATTTATCCTTGAAATAATTTATAAAAAATGCTTTTATTGATAAGATTTTTATGAAGTTGTCAGTCCATTTGGAAGTGTTATAGTTTTGCATGAATGGAATAAGTGCTGCAGAGTACAACGCTTGGCCAAATCACATAGTTTTAACCTGCAATTCATGTCAGCTGCAAATTTCATTTTAAAGCAAAATAATCTAAAAGATTCGCTGACTGTGTATTATCATTCTTATTTTCTTTTGCAATTGAAAACTGTCCCAAAATGCTTAAGTTCATGCTGTGGATGTCATGCATGCCTATCTCCCTAGGCATTTTTATTGCCAGAGAATAGTTTATATGGGAATTTCCATGTCTGGCTGAAATATTTATTCAGTCAATATTTGCACTCTATGATTCATAGTGCCACACAGGAGAAAGGGTATTAACCAGGATCCTCTTGTATTCATCACCAATCTAGTTCAGTCATAAAGTGAGTTTTGCCAGTTTTTATTCCAAATATATATCCCCCACTTTTCCTGACTTTACAAAGAATTCAATTATCTTTATGACTAAAAATATATTTTACACATCTTTTAATCCTTAGTTTTATATATGTATCAACTGAAAATGTATTTTTGTTTAATATCAGCATTTCTTTCCTTTGATGAAGTTATTTGCATACTTAGAAAGTCACTCCACAGCAATGAGGCAATGCGAGTTAAACTGTCAAAGGACCTACCTATGTGCATTGGCAGTGAATAAACAAGTGACTTTCTGATTATCGCTCTATCACTCTCAATCTAAAGGGCCATCATTTTGGCAGTTAAGTTTCATACTTTAATTCAAGGTTTCTTGCTCTATTTTTGTATAATGGTGCTGTTCATGCTGAAAGCCCCTTTTCTGCCTACCTCTAAGCACAACTCTCCAGGACTAATTGTCACAGCTAGTATTATGCTGAATTCACCATTAGACTTGATTTGATAACAGAGAAGACATTAGCATTGACATATGAATGACATGTAGGGATTAATTGAAACAAATGCTGTTTGACTTTATTGTGGATTTTTTTATTTTCTTTAGTTATGTATTACTAACATATGGGTTTTTTTCATTTCATGTGCTGTTTTTTCCTGACTCCCAATTGGTCATTCTGATGTGTGAATAACAGGTAAGCATATCTTATTGTTAATTTCCTTTTATGGTGGTTCACCTGTTATAGTGGATCAAGAAGCTTTTAAAAAGGGTGTAGATATTGGTGGTAAGGTGTCCATGTATACATGATATATTTCTTTCAGCTCAGAGAAACTACCATGAGTCACTTAAAACTTGTTTGACATTTCTTGATAACTATAAATGTGAAAATAAAGAAAAAATCAAGGTGTCCTGAGAAAGGTGACATTGAGCTCTAAAACATATCTTTTTTAATTTTGAAGGTTGAGTTACACTTTAAAGCTTTGGGAACAGTGAAAAATATTCCTCTTTTATTTGTTTGCTACAAAGCTGAAAAAGACTGAAAAACTACCTAGTTGGTATTCATCTGATAGAACCCAGCAGGAGTTTTCAAATGGATACCAACATGACTGGGTCTAGAGAATGTTTAAACGTTGTTCTCTTTATGATTCTTTTTTTTCAATCTTGTGCCTTGAACAAAATTAGCATGAGCAGCATGTAAAGGGTTAAGGTTTAAACACCTGAGCATCGGTACCAGTTGGGACCGCTGCATGGTGACATGATTTATTTCTGGTCAGCATTGTTTTTGTACCTGTTAGACATTTTCCAAGCATTTCTCCAGGTATTCCCAGCTTGTTAAGGTATATACAGGTGAGCATCTGTACCAGCTTTGACTACTGCATGGTGATGTGATGTATACCGAGTCAGCATTGTTTTTGTACCTGTTAGATGTTTTCCAAGATATTTTTGCCGGTATCCCCAGCTTGCTGCTGGTGGCTAATTTGGCCAACACAAAATGATGCAAAAAAGCTGAAAAATGACTGAAACCCTGGCAAATGGGTACTCATCTGAGAGTACTCAGTGAGAGCTATCCAATGAATACCAACATGACAGGGTTTAGATGGTTTTCAAAAATCTTTGCATCCTTGTGCTTTAGACGAAAGTAGCCTCATTATGGAAAGGGTTAAGGTATGCACACCTGAGCATCGGTACCAGCTGGGAACCCTGCGTGGTGATATGATTTATATCCGGTCAGCATTGTTTTTGTACCTGATAGATTTATCACCCACTACTAGAGGGCCCAAAATACACCCCTCCACGAGGGAGGTATCAGCTGTGGCCTGTGTATGAATCAATTGTGAGATAAGCAAAGGGTCGGAGTGGACACGAGGATTTATTATCGTGTTTTGGAAGACAAGTGTTGACGAGGCGCGCAGGTGAGAAGGGGGGCAGTGGTCTTGATGATTTACATGTGGCCGCACTCACCTCACCTCACTATTTAACTCACAACAGCTGATAATGCCCAGAAATCACTCCTAACCCATTGAATCTGAAGGGCACACACAAACTGTCTGCATTTAAACCCATTCATTGCTGAGGCTTCTTTTGTCCAAAGCACAAGGACGCAAATATTTCTGAAAACTATCTAAACCATGTCATGTTGGTATTCATTGGAAAGCTTTCACTGAGTACTCTCAGATGAGTACCCATTTTCCAGGGTTTCACTCATTTTTCAGGTTTTTTGCATCATTTTGTATTGGCCAAATTAGCCACCAGCAGCATAAGGGTTATGAATAATTCATCAAATAGGGTCATAATTACCATATTCATCCGAAAGACCACACATACTGGCTGCCATACCCTTTCTTTCCCTTTTTGCACACCATCCATTGAGAAATTTGTCATAAAGTGTCTCTTTCCTCAAATGGCCAAAATGTTTGGATATCTCCTCATTGTTATCTTTTCATTTTTTGAATTTGTGCAAAATATTTGATGAACGTAATGGCGCTACCTGCATAAATGTGTAAAACACATGAATACCTAATAATGCTTTTATGCAAAGTTCCCCTTATAAGTAGATGGATGCTGCAGTATTGGGATTATATTGTGGGTTTTCACTAATTCCTCTGCTCTGTTGCTTAGTTACCTGCTGATTAGGATTCCTCCAGAGAAAAAAGAGTTGACCTTTCGTGACCTTACACGCTGCCTACCGTTAACCCATTCATGCCAGTAGCAGCCAAAAAAGGCTGACTATTACGGTGATATCTCGCTAAGAAAGGCCTCCTTCATAAAATACTCGAAAGAAAATTGCTAGTCACAACCCAGAGTACAAATCCCCTCCATATATTTCACGAGTTAAAGCATTATTCCAAAATTATTTTCAAAAGTTTCCCAACTCCAGACAACAATTTTTAATGCCCACTGTTACTCTTACATCATTGAAATGGTTTGACAGCTTCAGGGGTATACGAAGAGAGGCAAATATTTGTAGGAAGGCTTTTTTCTATATTTTTAATATAGTTTCATATGCTTAGGGAATGGCATCTTTATAACTTTTATTGATACAATATATGTCTCAATATGAAAATGTCTCAGTGGATGCTGTGCAAAAAGGAAAAAAAGGGTATGACAGCCAGTTGATGTATCTTGGATTATATAATAGTATATACAGCAATATACATTTGTACTCTTTTAAAGTATAAGGTTGTATTTGGCAGATAGTTTGCAAAGTTTTTCCTAAATAGTAATTAGATACCTTAACAATATTTTTAATGATACTGCCTGCTTCCTGGGGACTTAATTTTGTTAAATCTAGCTCTCGAAATTTTGGTAATAAATTGCAAACCTCCTTCATACGGAGACAATTCCAAGTTGCAATTTAGTCATTTTTATAAATATTTCAAATCTTAAATGATACCATACTATACTTAACTTTTTCTATACAATACTTTTTCCCAATTGATATTGGTATTTGGTAGCATATCGAGTACCAGTACCTGTCCCTATATAAAACGTCATCCAGAGCAATTTTAGCATAATTCTTCGATTATTTTGGCTTTAATACTACAATGCAAAACAACATAAATATGCACAATATTTAATGGAACTTGGACTAACATTTATGGTACCATTGTAGCAATGTTTCGTTATTATACACAGGCCAATAAAAATGAACCTTATGCTTAAATGCTTTCAGGTAAAAATAAGACATTTGCAAAGCCTTGGATATTCTGAAGCATCAGTTTAAATCAAATTCTCACGACAATATCTAATGTTTTTGTTTTTTCAAGGAAGTGACTCCTTCAGTATGCAATGTCTATCACAAAACATAAGTAAGATATTACTTGACTGCCGCATTCAATGCAAGGCCAGGTACAGGCAAATGGTTTTAAGCTAAAAGGATCACATTAGTTTAAAAGGATCATACAGTTCTCTCTGCCTCTGAACAAATCTGCATTAGTTTAATGCAGTTATTGTTATTTGCGATATCTTTTTCAGGGACATTGTTCTCGAACATCTAGAACTTTCTTTTAACATGTTTCTACTGCAAATGTATTTCCACTTTGCTTTGTATCAAGACACTAACTTAAAGTGTTTACAATCTTTTGGAAAGGATTTATGTAGGTCTTGTCCTAAACAGAAAGATTTCTGAAACCTCTGAGATGCCAAAATGTATAAACATCCACCCCTTCCTAGGAATTCTACATACTTATTTTTCAAAAAGACTGTCTATATTTAGTAGTTATGGTTGTTGTATCATTCCTCATATAGAATGAACAGTCAGAATTCTATTCAGATGAAATAAAGCATTAGTTGCATGTACACCATGATGATTATGAAAAGATTACCAAGGAAATACAGACTGGTAATTAATTCCTAACATTATCATTGTCATTGTAATTACTTAATTGGTATGACTCCCAGCTTTTTTTGGTAAAGGACCATATTTATTACAATAACCTTAATGGAATAAAAAAAAAAGTAAGATTCAGTTAACAAAATATTTGAAGAGGGGTTGTAAATGATTGTGTTCTGATGAACATGTCTCCTTCAATAGTTTCCAATAGATGTTTTTTTCACAAAAGATATCACCAACATAGGCTTGGTGTTTTGGGGGACCAAAAGCTTGGATGGTCAATTCAGGTGTGTCCTGTTCAAAGTGTTTACCTTAACTTCTTATTTATGTTTGGAAAGCTTTTGGTTGATTTATTTTTTACTTACTTTAGATCAGGATCGATTTCTTTCTGCTTTATTGATACTGCCAACAAAATGGGAAATCTTTACGGGTATTCATTTCATTTAGAAAATCTTGCTTTTCGCAATTACTTTGTAATTTCTGTCGACAGCACCATTTCTCATGTGCGGTTCTGCCACTGGTTTAGTATGATCCATTGTTCTTTCCTTGTCAAGTCTTGATCTTGTGATTATTTCCAAATGCTTATGTGAGGTTCATTGTTGGTTGCTATAATTTTTGTTGTTATGTCTTGAAACCAGTATTTATAACAATTACTATCGATATACATTTCCTGTTAATATCATGAAGTTTGTGATGCCAATAGCTACAAAAGCAATATCTAGAAAATGTTTGTACGAGAGTTGATCCTCAAAACTCTCCTACTCTTCTTCAAATAGATTGCAAAATTAAGGCTTCATTTTGAAGTTATTCTTATAAGTATGACAAGTCCACACAACACTTTTCTAGTAGGTCTCCGGCCTTGAATGGGTTAATGTGATCATTCCAGGGTGAATGGTGATCGTAATCTGATTAGGATTTCATGATAATTAGGTAATCCGATTCATGATACATCACCAGTCATTATCCTACTACTTTGAACTCAATGTCCTATTTCTGTTTATATTTTCCTCACATAATGTTGTTTGAACATATTCCAAGGCAAATTAGTCAAATGATCTATCATTAGAATTGATTATTAGATTTGAAAGGTTGATATTAGTATTGATAATTAACATAGACAGATACAGCATCTTTGCATTAAAGGGGACTCTTTTTGATAAAAGGATTGGGGATTATTATCAACATAAACTAAAGAAAGAGAGCATTGTGAGTATAAATTTTTATTGAGTCTATACCCAGAAATTGCTCCCCTGATAGCTACCACGCTAAGTTGCCAGCAGTTCGTATCAAGCTGATTGGAAGGCGGAGTGGGATAATTTTCAATTTCCTTCAAGAGTCAGTTATTACACAACATTCTACTTATCCGCATCCAGGCTCGATCTTCTCTCCTAATCTGGGTGGCACGTCCCGACGGCCAGGGTGGCGGGGAGTTATACCGCTCGGATTAATGCTGATCGGATTTGTCATAAATCAATATTTAATTGAACTAGGTCTTGTAGCAGGATGAGTAATGTGGTTATCTGTGGAAATCACATGGAGACAATTTATCACAAATAGCAAGAAACTATTTTTAACGGCTCCATGTCCATGGTGGAAATTCAATTAGAAGATCAATTTAGACTAGTTAATTGTTAGACTAGCTCCAATTAGGTCTCTCCATAGTTTAGAATCTGTGTTGGATCAGCTATCATTACTGCTAATTGTCATTTGAAGAAAGTAGGGAAGTTATTTAGCATCATTATTGGCTAAATAAACTGTCATATAAATGGACCTCAGGAATGGGCTTGTAAATTGTATGTGTTTTCTTATTAGCTTTGGGGGTTGCCATATAAATTGTACTTAAGACTAGCTATAAACAAGTCTACCCATAGTTTAAGTTTTCTGCCTAGTTTTTCTCTTTTCCACCAGGGGGAGCTCTTAGTTATGTTGGGCCGGCCTAACTACTTGGTTTTACTGTGTTTTTACTTTATTATATTTTTATATAAATATGTGGCTACACCTATACTACATAGGGACATGTGGCCTGTAACTGTTGGCCATTTAGTTCACATAATTGCCTCATGAGGGGGTTGTTATGGTAGTAAATTATCATAATCCCCAATATCCTCCTAGTATACCGCAGTGCCATCTATCCACAAAGGATGACATTTAAATATGGCCTGGGAGGCAGGCTGTGTTGGACCAGCTGAGTACTGCACTGCTATTTGAAGTACATTTGCAACTGTAGTATTATTATTGGCCAAATAACCGGTCATATTACTAGGCCAGAGCTAGGGCAGGATGGGCTGGTAAACTGTTTATATTTTTCTTCTGAGCTTGAAGATGAATGTATTTATTTTTCTCCCGAGCTTGAGGATGAATGTTTATATTTTTCTCCTGAGCTTGAGGGTGAATGTATATATTTTTCTTCTGGGGTTGAGGGTGGGGGGGTGCCTGTATGGTTAATAGGGGTGGAAATCCTACACCAAGTTCCACTCCCTGATATCAGTTGACTGACGGTCTTCTGCTCAACCCTGAAGCCTGGTACCATAAATTACAGCTGACACTGGTAAACATTGGGGACCACCTAAAAACTAGCCACACAACCGCTCAACTGTGAACTGCCGGTCTGGGTCTCGGTTCTCTAGACACTGTCACAGGTCATCACACCACTTAAAGGTCAAGACTGGACATTCAGACAACAATAGGAGGAGTTATTATGAGTTTTACCACTGGTCACTGATAGATCACATCTCTCTAACCTGGCCACACAACTGTAAATGGTGGGCAAGCGTCTGGGTCATCCAGACATAATAAACCATTGGGTCACTTCACTTCTGGTCAAGATGTGTGTGTACAATAAGTAGTGCAGATAAGGCACAGTCAGTGGACACTACACGGTGAACTAGACCAGCCCAGGTCTGCATGGGATCAAGAGCTTGCTCTCTCAGACATGCAGTGAGAATGTTGCTTGACTTAATGAGGGAAACTGTATCCACAATCACAGAGTGGGATATATATATACACTACTTGATGAAGGATGGGAGAAGTCAGATCCGCCTGCACAATTGCTGAACTCACAGATTTGATGGATTTGACAAATGGGCCTGACTTAAGCTAGGGTGCTGGAGGATACCCTCTCAGAGGAATCCTGTAAGTGATCCATGTGGAAGTCTGCTGGAAGAGTACCGCACCAAACTCAGAGACTCACAGACCCAAGTAGGATTTCTTTAAGAAGACTTCAGTGAGTCTGGTATCACGACATTGATATTAACACAAATTACCACCTCAGGCACTTATAGGTTGCCCACTAATTAAGCTCAGGATTAGTAGTGGATGGCCTCTCTGGGTAAGAGGTCAGTGTGTGGAGTTCTAGCCTAAGGAAGTGGTCAAAATTAGCGCAAGGAGTTACAGGAATACTTAGAGCATATTATCTGCTCTAGCACAGATAAGGTACGGTGGTCAGAGCTAGTAGGAGAGTGTGGAAACTCACCCTCATGTCAGCTGTAGCCCTGGCATGGTGAATGGTCATTACTGCACAGCTAGTAACTACTCAAGGGCATACAACGGAAACTAATACCGCTACGTGTAGTAATACCAGATTGGTTTTTAAGATTGACAATTCAGTTATTCAATTATTCTAACCAGGCCATTTCACTTGGAGGCATCTGGACAATGGAATGTATAGTGGGAAACTACGTCAAAGTGTGCTTAATATGTGGTGAACTTTGACCTCTCTATGCAGCCTTGTGTGCTGTTTGGTTGTGCCCCCTTGTTTGGCCTCTACTGATCTCAATCGCTGCCGCGCTCACGATTGAGCCCAAGCCTGAAAGAAGGGTTGAGATAAGCCATCTCTCCACTCCGTTTTTCTCTTGACAGCGGGCAATAAATCGCGCCTAGAGCAACTGTACAGGGAGTGAGTGAACACATTTCTGCACCATGTGGACTACTATTTACTGGATCTAAATCGCTGACTGCACCATTTAAGTGTTGTAGTATGGATGGATATCTTGTCTTCACAAACTGTGCCTCATATCTAACTCATGTGGAATTAGAGTTAGTAGTGTGTTGAGAGTTAGGGTTAGCAGTGTGTGGCTCGTATGTACCTATATGATATAGAGAATGGGGGACCGTCGTCACTATCATCAGGTCTCTCTCCCTTACGTCCTGATCCACCGCTCTCAGCCTCTCCGGATACCCAACCAAGCAAGGTCAGTACTTAACACTTTCCATTTCAGCCATGCACATCTTAAACAACATCGACTCTTTCTCCTAAGACATGTGTCTTAAACATCATGAGTTTTGGTGACTTTGATGTCTTAAATGTCTTGAGTTTTGGTGACCTCTAGGTCTTATAAGAATCAGGAGTTTTGGTGACCTATATGTCTTAAGTATTGTGAATTTTGGTGACCTCTATGTCTTTAAATCATCATTTTGAGTGACCTTGAACTTGTATTGTAAAATGTGACCAGGAAAAACTTTGCAAAAATAACAACTGCATTTATAAATATACTATTGAATCATTAGTGAAAATTGTTTTGTTTATAGATATATGTAACTTGACCCTCCCAATATATTCCCCAACAAATTAACTGGGAACCCCATTTATTTCCAGGATAATACTATGAAAGTGCCCATATTTATTAGGAAGTCTCTGCTACATTCAATAAGAATTTACAACTAGTTCCTAAATCTTTTCTTAAGGTTTATATGTTCTCCATAGAGGTTATATGCTCTCTGTGAATTTAGACCAGATTCACACTCCCGTTGCCAGTCGTTAATTGCTCAGCAATTACAACTGTTATTGTACCATTAGGGATCTTTGGACCATCAATTTCTAAATGTGCTGAGTATATTTGCTGATAAAGTGTAGAGATAAGAAAAGAGACTTGATATGTGAGTATCACTAGGTTTCTCTGTATAATTAGTAGTAACAACTGTCACAAGTCACTGGTGCATGTGTGCATACCTTAACCATATTCTCCCATGATATAACATTCTCGCTCTAGCATGTTGTATAGTTGGCCTTATTGTACAGAGTTTAAATGATCATAGGCGAATTACATTTGCAAAGCGTATTAGCATAATCATTTTGAGAGCTTTCAAATTGTAGGATTTATAGAATTTAATCTAAACAGGATAATCCCCTCTTGAACAGTGTGTAGTCAGCAAAATAAAAGCTTTAATGACTCATTGTATGTAGTTACTTTAAATCATAAACATAGTGTATCCTTTAACCCTTATGCTGCTGGTGGCTTAATTTGGCCAATACAAAATGATGCAAAAAACGTAGGAAATTACCGAAACCCTGGCATATGGGTACTCATCTGAGTGCTCAGTGAGAGTTTTCCAATGAGTACCAACATGACAGGGTTTTTCAAAAATCTCTGCATCCTTGTGCTTTTGATGAAAATTGTCTCTGCATTGGAATGGTTAAAAAAGAAAAAAAAAACATTTCTGAAATGTTGCAGTGATAAGTTATGGTAGATGCCTGCAATGCTGGTCCGTGCAGCTGGCCAGCTATAGGTTAACATGTGGGAGGGCTGCCTGCCTGGTGCTGTGTTTAGAGTTACCAGACACCAACTTCTGCATGGGAAGACTGACAGTACTGCCTCACTTCACCCGCGATACTATTTTAGTATTGCAGGAAAAGTTATCATGCTTCAGACCTAGCTACATACCAAGTTCATCTATGTCAATGCTGGATGTAACTCTGAGTGAGAAAGAGAGGGTCTTGGTCTGAACTTTTTTACTATATATCATTTCTTTGGTACCTAACATTGTTGTGATAATCCTACTCTTAATATCATTATTGTTACTATCATTATTATTATTATTGTTATTATTATTAGTAGTAATAGTAGTAGTAGTAGTAGTAGTAGTAGTAGTAGTAGTAGTAGTAGTAGTAGTAGTAGTAATAGTATTGTTATCATTATTATTATTACTATTATTGTCATTATTATTATTATTATTATTTATTTTATTTTTTTTATGATTATTATTATTATTATTATCATTATCATTATTATTATTATTATTATTATTATTATTATTATTATTATTATTGTTATAATCATTATTTATATGTTGATGAAGATTTTTTTTGTACATGATGCAGTATGAAGTTATGATTATTTCAAAATAGTGGGTGATTTCAAAATCTTGATATTAAAGTATTATAACGCATCTTTTAAGACTTTCAATGATTTATTGAGTGTTTTGCTTTTGCTTTCTTACTATGTTGTTACCATAAGTATGTTGTTTTTCCCAATCAGAGATTTCTTTCACAATATAATTCCTTGAGTGGATGAGTGGGAATAAAAGTTCAAGGTCAGGTGCTGAAAGTATAACAGTTTGAATCTCTAGAAACTGCCACATGTTTTTTTTAGCTAGGCCCATAAGCTTGCAAATTAGGGACATTTGCGGGTAGAGTCTCCCAAATCCTTTAAATCCTTTGCTATCCATGAGTGATTTAACCATATGATGCCTGTAGTGTCCTTTTTGATAACTGCCCCTCAATTTTGGTAATAATTTTCCCACAAAATCAATTTTGATGAAATATTTGAAGGAGAAAAGTTGACCCGAACTTAATTGATGTCTTTCCTTCAAGTATTTTCAGAGTTTATGCCCTAAAATCAAGTTATTTTTCAATAGTGACAGCACCACCTGAATGAATAGGTTAAAAGACATAAAAAGCTATTTCAACCGCACTGAACAGATTTGTTATTTACCAAGGTGGATATTTAATGAGGATCACTCAGTAAGATTACAAGTAAAGGTCACAAGAATTTTCTTGAGTTGAAAATAAAAAGGTAGTTGCGCGGGTAAACTCAAAGTATTTGAATAACAGTATAGGAAAGTTTAGGCCAATCTCTATATTAATATCATCAAGAGGGTAGATGTATGATATTTGGATAGAAGTTTTATTTTCATTCAAAATACAAGAAAAGTTTTTTTTTTTAAATCAAAAGTTTGAATACCATTTTACCGGGAGAAAGAAATGTGATGCAGTTTATATTCCTTAAACCCTCTCCGTATACTCTGTTCAAATCTCGAGGTTTAGCTAGTAACTATCCCAAATAGTCGTGCCACCTTTGTAAATATGATGGATTTGATATGCCTTAAGTCTTATCTAGTATAATTGGACTCAAAATAGAAGAGGCTTCATCTGCAGCTGGCCAGTATTGAATTAGTGGCAGTAAGATATAAGGAAACTGAAGGATATCCCTGAGCTTTGAACCAGAAAATCATCATAACTCAGTTAATGTAACCAGGACCTGGATCTCAAAATCATCCCCAGTCGAAACCCTGGTTGAGGACAACTGAAACTCTAGCCCTTGGTGGTGAATTGACTAACCCTTATGCTGCTGGTGGGTAATGTGGCCAATACAAAATGATGCAAAAAATCTGGAAAATGATTGAAACCCTGGCATATGGGTACTCATCTGAGAATTCTCTGACTGAGAGCTATCCTATGAATAACAACATGACAGGGTTTAGATGTTTTTTTGAAATCTTTGCGTTCTTGTGCTTTGGGTAAAAGTAGCCTTAGAATTGGAAGGGCTAAATAATTGTTGAGTAAGCCTACTGTTATCAACTCCAGCAGCTGATGCTTCAGAGAACAGTATATCACCAGTGCTAAAGAATAAACAGTCACAACCATAAATCATCCATAGACCGCTAACTATAAATGGCAAGACTGCAAGTGCTGATAAGACTTGTTTATGCTATGTTTTGTGATAATCTGATTGTAGTGTGTATAGGTTTTAATGATGCTCTAGGTCAAGGGGGGATTTGTGTTCTCCATCAAATGCCACCACCTACGTGTCTCATCTGATGACTGAAATGCAAGACAGGAATGCTAGACTTGTCAGCATGGTGTTAGGTTGTTAGTTTTGCTACTATGAGGACTGCCATATCTGTAGCCTAGCTACAAGGCTTTACTGTGTTTTTACTTTATTATTTATAAATGTATGCCTGCACCTATACTACATAGGCACTTGTGGCCTACAGTTGGCCATTTAGTTCACACAATTCCAACATGAGGGGCTTGTCATGGTAGTAAATCTACCCTGCTTAAGTTATACCGTACTGTCATCTATCCACAAGGGATCACATTTAGATATGGCCTGGGAGGCAGGCTACCACAGCTGGTGTACTTGCTCTACTGTTTGATGACCAGTCCTAAGTTGACCTATTATGGTAAGTTAGGAAATATCCTAGGGATGTCATAGATAGTCGACAAATCGATAAATCAACATTTTCACTTTGTCAATTAAATCGAATCTAATGGTTGGGTATCGAATTGAAATTATCGATATTCTGTACCCCAATAATGGCATGTGATTATTAATAAAAAAAAACAATTTGATACAAAGTGAAACTCTGACTAAATATTGGCGTATTTTATATGGCTTTTGTAAGAGAAATTGGAAGGAATGGTGTGCTTTACTCAGGCATACGGCCAAGACACAGGATATCCAACCAAAATAAAGAGATATCAATGACATCCCTATAAATAATTGTGCCCTACGAGCACGTTACGGCGTATCGAAACGAATCAAATTGAATCGAAAAATATATCAATTAATCGAATCGATAAAATTTTATATCAATGACATCACTAAAATATCCCACTCCAACTATAGCTGTAGATTGTTACATATTTCATCAGGGCATCACCCTTTCATAGCAATCACATTTAGCCGTAATATTTTCTAAACATCTTTGTTCAACAGCTTATTAAGGGAAGGCATAAATTTCAAAGAAATTTACTCTTTTGTTATTTTTTTTTTATTTATCACTTATTTGTTGTGTTTATTTTTTTGATTATGTTTCAATTTAGTTTTGAAATGTTTGATAATGAAATCCATTTTGAGGTGTTTTACTCATATATTAATGAGTAAAAAATGCAATACAATACAATACAGTGCAATTAACAGTGCAATACCATACAATACAATACAATACAATACAATACAAAACTGGAAAATGTTATTATTATATCCTAGAATAACCTGGCAGGACTCTTCCCAAATCCTGGATACACACATAAATTGGACATGTTATGATGACTTAAACTAAGTGATATAAACATATATATATATATATATATAAATATATATATATATATATATATATATATATATATATATATATATATATATATATATATATATATATATATATATATATAAATGCATAACCTTATTGGATGTGAAAGGTCAATATGCCCCAGACCTCCATATGAACTTTTCACCCTTGAGTGATGATTATTTATGACAGCAGGTGTTATTTTCATCTATGTTCTAGTTCAATAGCCTATATAAGAATAATATTAATGATTTATGTTTTTCTGTGGATGAGAATGGTCATGGTCACTTTCTGTACTACTATCCGTTTTTGGTTATTTCCATTATTTTGGTTACTTACCAGTTACTTACATTACTTGCAATGTTTTGTAATTTTTGTAGTGTTTAACAATTTCTCTTCAAATATTTTTCAAATATTCCAATCAGTTTTGTGTAAAGTTGTCATACAGTATGTTATATATGGGGCCTGCCCTGATGGCTGTGTTGTCTAAGGCGTTGCCACTGACTGCTAACTGACTCTCACCACAGATCAGGTTCTAATCCCACCCGGGGCATGTGAGAAAGTTGCCAGTGACCTGGGGTTAGAGGGTGGCTTTTCCCAGGGTACTATGGTTTCCTCCACTACTTACAACTGGCTAGTCACGACTTAGCCGCAATATAGCAGAAAAAGTGACGAAAAAAACAAAATGCCACTCTGTAGATATAAATGTGTTAAATAGGTTAATTAACACAGCTTATGATGTTTGTTGATACCTCCTCCATCAGTCTCAGCAGCTAATCAAATTCCCTTTTTGATAAGGAAGACAATCAAGATTAGTGCAGGTAATATATTTGTATCACGGTGACTGCACAGTTGCCACATGCTGCCAAGGAAATTGTTAGTAATTACATTGCTTAACCCAGTCATGCTAGGGTTTCTCTAGAAAGCAGGGGTTTGATCTATGATACCTTTAACCCTTATGCTGCTGCTAGGTAATTTAGCCAATACAAAATGATGCAAAAAACCTGAATAATGACTGAAACCCTGACATATGGGTACTCATCTGATAGCACTCTGTGAGAGCTATCCAGTGACAGGATTTTGATGGTTTTCAAAATTATTTTTCGTCCTTGTTCTTTGGATGAAAGTAGCCTTGGCATTGGAAGTGTCAACCCATTAATGCATACAGTGGCTTAAAAAGGGCCTGACAGTTAAGTGAAATCTTTCAGAAGAAAGCATTGGAGGCAAAATATTTGAAGGAGAAATAATAATCAGAACACTAGTTATGTACCTGATTAGATTACATAATAGGACTGTCCGATTGTGAAATATCTAGAACAAGAAAGGAGGGGATATTTAGCTGACCATGGTTATTTCAATGAAACATCTAGAACCAGGAAGGAGGGGATATTTAGCTGACCATGGTTATTTCAATGAAACATCTAGAACCAGAAAGGAGGGGATATTTAGCTGACCATGGTTATTTCAATGAAACATCTAGAACCAGAAAGGAGGGGATATTTAGCTGACCATGGTTATTTCAATGAAACATCTAGAACCAGAAAGGAGGGGATATTTAGCTGACCATCGTTATTTCAATGAAACATCTAGAACCAGAAAGGAGGGGATATTTAGCTGACCATCGTTATTTCAATGAAACATCTAGAACCAGAAAGGAGGGGATATTTAGCTGACCATCGTTATTTCAATGAAACATCTAGAACCAGAAAGGAGGGGATATTTAGCTGACCATGGTTATTTCAATGAAACATCTAGAACCAGAAAGGAGGAGATATTTAGCTGACCATGGTTATTTCAATGAAACATCTAGAACCAGAAAGGAGGGGATATTTAGCTGACCATGGTTATTTCAATGAAACATCTAGAACCAGAAAGGAGGGGATATTTAGCTGACCATGGTTATTTCAATGAAACACCTAGAACCAGAAAGGAGGGGATATTTAGCTGACCATCGTTATTTCAATGAAACACCTAGGACCAGAAAGGAGGCGATTAATTTAGCTGACCATGGTTATTTCAATGAAACCAGCGACATTATGTGTCTAGCTCCTTGTGACTTGCCTACCTGCATCTCATTAGCCGAGTGCTGACAGTGGTGCCTGCAGATCTACGAGCACCCACATCAATGACAAAACATAAGGAAATTACTTTCTGAATTTTGACGCATTCAATATGATATTGTGTGCCTGATTTTTATTAACAAAATATATATCAATGACAAAACATAAGGAAATTTCTTTCTGAATTTTGAGGCATTCAATATGATATTGTGTGCCTGATTTTTATTAACAAAACAATATATCAATGACAAAACATAAGGAAATTTCTTTCTGAATTTTGATGCATTCAATATGATATTGTGTGCCTGATTCTTATTAAACAAAACATATATGACAGTGTTTTACAAATAGTAATGGATATTATGGTATACAGGGGTATGTTACAATAATGATTTTAAGATATTACAACTAATTATTTAAATGACTTGATCTATTCAAGTTTCTAAATCCTGGCAGTCACGGCGCAATCTGTGTTGCCTGCCAGTCTAAGGTACTCCAGTTTCCTTCTCTATCTTGTCTCAATTTTGCCCTCCTAAATTGACCCAAAAAGTGAAGATAAGTGAAATTTTAAGTCCAAATGCAAGTCATGGCAGAGGCTGCAGTTTTAGTATTTATTAATTATTTGGACTTCTCCTGCATCATATCTTTAATCCATGATAGTCACACCAGTCCCTTTTCTTGATGGTTGTTATTTGGGAGAGATAAATTGTTTGGATATGTAAGGGGATATAATCCCACAAAGTGATAACAGCTTCCCTTTGGCATTTTCAGCAGTAACCATGCTTTAACCATATTATGCTTACCTAAGAGTACTCCTTGAAAATCATCATCAGATGTGATAGTTTCGCAAAATAACTTCTAACTGTAGCATGCATTCACAAAAAATAAAGGAAAGTTGTATCCAGGGTTTTGATTTACATCTTTCCTTGAGATACTTTTATAAAGATGCTTGAATTAGACAGAAATTGCCAAAGTAGTCGGGTGCTTTTTTGGCCGCCACTAAGGCCTTAATGTGTTAAACGGAGGCCTCCCCTTACTAATACATTGGCTTATCACCCGCCAGCATGTCTGTTTATGAAGTCAGACACCAGCACCCAGACTTGTTAGGCAAACCCCCAATATCTAGTTCTCAGCTGCGGTGGGTGCGTGGCTGAGACACTCATTTGAATGGCAAGCATGTGCGTGAGAAGATAAGTAGATTTCTGGCAACCTTTAACCTTTTCCATGCTGAGGCTACATTCGTCCATAGAAGAAAAATGCAAAAACTTTTGAAAACCATCCAAACCCTGTCATGTTGGTATTCATTGGAAAGATCTCGGCGAGTACTCTCAGATGAGTACCCATTTCCCAGGTTTTCGGTCATTTTTCAGGTTTTTCGCATAATTTCGTATTGGCCAAATCAGCCACCAGCAGCATGAGGGTTAAGAGTCTTATCACAGAGCAGTAATCAACAGTAGCAGCTATAAAGAAGGTCCTCTGATTGGAAATAAAAAACTAAATCACTGAATTCTACTTTGATTGGGATCATTAGCGGTCCCAAACCTTTTTTATTTCTATATTGAACTCAGAAGAATCATGGCAAAAGTAGCCTCAGCATTGGAAGGGTGAAACTTAAATCGCATGTACGCTTTGAATGCAAACTATAGGTTATTTCCTGATTTGATGCAAAATGGTATGTGAAGAGTTCCACTTTCAGTGTGAATCAATTCTATTAGCAACTATGTAAACATGGGCATGGCTCGGATTTGTCTTGGCATATATTAAATGATCATCAACCTTGAAAGAATTGAGCAAATATTCAGTGCTACGTCAGCAACAGGATGTATATCCCCAGGTGTATTGATCAAAGCTATAAAACACCCTTCTGCTGTTGGTGGCTAATTTGGTCAATACAAAATGATGCAAAAACGCTGAAAAATGACTGAAACCTTGGCATATGGGTACTCATCTGAGAGCATTCAGTAAGAGCTATCTAATGAATACCAACATGACGGGGTTTAGAGTGTTTTCAAAAATCTTTGCAACCTTGTGCTTTGGATGAAAGTATCCTCATCCTTCCCTACAGCCTAACGATGATCCATCCGACACTGATGTAGATATATTTACAATGGTCATGAACTCAAAGCATAATTTGTGCTAAACCCATTCACGCCTGGTGATTTACTTGACCAATGTCATCTGGACCTGTCATACTTTTGAAAATAACTTTCAAGCTGAAATTTGCTAAATAATTTAAGAACCTATGATTGTAGATATAGTTCTGAAGAACAATTCTCCTTCAAATATTTTCTTAATATTGCTTTTGTTCTAAGATAGATTATCATCAACATTGTCAAGTGGTTTTGGCTGGTACAAGCACAGATGGGTTAAGTTGTGTGTGGTCTCTTGATATTTTCTTTTGGAAATGCTGACTTCATTTTTAGATGTTGCCAGGATTTTCCAACCTCCTACGTGCAGTGGGTAAATTTGCCGATGCATATCAACTGAAGTATTCAGTTGAAAAAATGAGAATGTCTTTTGGCTGATAAATTTTTAATCCATTAACACTCAGAGTTTCTCTAGAAAGTATCGTCTGCTACTCTCATACTTTTGAAAATAATTTGAGAATAAAGAAAATGTTCACAAAATATTTGAAGGAGAGTTGTTGCTTGGCTTCTTATTATCATGTCTCCTTCAGATATTTTCCCAAAAATGGTTTCGGTAGAAAAATATTTACAAATTTGTCAGGCCTGTTTTGGCTGCTCTGAGTGTGAATGGGTTAAGAAACATCTCCAACACATCTGTATACATTGTACCTATGGATATTTTTGGTTGTTATGTTTTTAAAAATATGCCGGACTAATTTGTTTGAAGGCAATAAAATGATATGCAACTAATACGAAAGACGTCATCAAAGTTGACAATATATTATTTTTATAAGCATCTGTTATGTCCTGCAGTTGTGCTGTAGGACTTGTTTTCATTTTACGTCATAATGATTAATAAAACTTTGCCTTCAGGGTTTGGGGGCAGGTGATTAAAACCTGAGCAAGCTATTCATATTTGTCAGCTACACAGTTATTCGGGCAAAGCTGGAATAATGATTTGGGTATTATTATTCTATTTCCATGCCTTGTAAAGACCCATGATGAATGCTAAAAGTTCATTTAATCAGTTGATTAATTAGATTATGGTTTCACAAAATGGCAATGACAACCTAAGGTTTAGGATGTGTGTTAAAAATACTAAATAATACAATATGAGATGTGTGGTGTCAAATATTATTGAAGGATGAAAGAAAGTTCATGCAATTTGCATCATTCCATTTTCCTTTTCAAAATTGGTTCTGAGTACAATCAATAGCTGCTATTGCCATGTAAATAAATAAAGTTTATAGGAGAACAAAATTGCTTCGCTGTCGAAGGGAGCTGTATTACAATCAACATCTCTGGCTGTAGTTTTTGTCTACGGGTAATTTCAGAAGTGAAGATTTTCAAATGGCTCTGTGTGGTGATGATTGAGCTCAGGCCTGGGACACTGTATTACCGCTAGGAATGGAATAAAGAAACTGAAAATGTGATTTATCAAACTGCTACTTATTCCCGATATCTGTCCAGTACTGAAGATCATGAAGAGAGGTACTCAGGCTTACCTAATTTGAATGATTTATCCTTTGATTCAATATTATCTTAGGCCAATAAAGCATGAGAAGTTAATAAAGTCTCCACAAATTGCTACCATCCCGATTCTTAGATCAGATTAGTTTACCCAATAGGTTATGCGTCCAATC
The DNA here is from genome assembly GCA_963942565.1 of Maea johnstoni. Taxonomy (NCBI): domain Eukaryota; kingdom Metazoa; phylum Annelida; class Polychaeta; order Spionida; family Magelonidae; genus Maea; species Maea johnstoni. The sequence continues at coordinate 22,827,533 of OZ012684.1, forward strand.
AATGTGTCTCGTTTCATCGACACATTTTCGGTTGATCTCAATTTCTTAAATATTGAGATACCCAGTTAGGATTGCTGCGGCCTGTGAAGTTATGAGGCACATTGTCACACCAATTTGTAAGGATCAGGAAAGTGGTTGAGGAGGCAATTTAATAATTGCATCATAAATTTGGGTGATGTGTTCTATTCTTCAATCTGCTTAAGTTCCATGTTTGTTTTCACAATGGCATCAAAGAGAATTAATTATTCCCCTGAGCTTTGGAGCTGTGCCATGTTTAAAGTATATCTCAGTGAAATTTGCATTTCTATGGCTTAAGTCACATATTCTTTTTCATTTCTATCTGGGAATAATATGCTTGTGATAGATATAGTGATAAATTCTTACTATTTAATCAAACTTGGCCTAGATGAATAATTGCATCTGCCATGTCTTCAAGATCAGCACCAACTTGACTGTGGTACTAGCACTGTTTAATAGTTTGTAAATCCCTATTTGTTATAAGACTTGATTTCTGATCTTTTGGCGCATTCTCGATCTCTTAGGTTGGTTCTCACAAAAAGAAATTGGAATGTTTTTACCACGCAGGAAAGACCCAGCTGTGGCAATGACAAGTCAGCCACAGGGCTATCACTGACCATGGGTCAGACTGCGGATATAGAAACAATTTGACCCATTCCCACCATAGGTCATCTATTAGTCAGCAAGGGTCAGACAAATTAAAACAATATTTGACCCGTTCCTGCCATGGGTCATCTCTTGCTGACCGTGGAAATAAAAACAATATTTATCCCATACCTGCCATGGGTCTAGTGTGCCTAGAATGAGGCAATATTATACTGGTCAGTCCAGGCTTATCGAGCCTGCCCTGTTGGCTAAGTGGCATAAAGCATTGCCGTCAACTGCTTCCTCTCCCTCACCTCTGCCCAGGTTTGAATCCTTGCTGAGCTGATAGTGTCAGAGAAAGTTGAGAATATGCAGTGGTTTTGCTGGGTTACTCTTGAGTATCCTCTACTACTTGCAACTGGATTATAGCCACAGTTTAACCAATTCACACTGAGAGTTCCTCTAGAGAGTATCGTCTGCTACTCTCATACTTATGAAAATAACTTGGGAATGAAGCTAAAATTCACAAAATATTTGAAGGGGAGTTGTTGTATGACATCTGATCAACATTTCTCCTTCAAATATTTTCAAAATTGCCAGGCCTGTTTTGGCTGCTCTGAGTGTAAATGGGTTAACCTGAAAGATGATTGAAAAAGGGATGTTAAAGGGAAGTTCATTTATGTTTGAATTTTTTTTGTGTTAGGTAATATGTCTAACACCTAGCATGTTTACCAGAAAAGCACTACTAGGGACAGATGTTACTTTTCGAGAATTCCATAATTGGCGAGGCACACTTCTCAACCTCTGCTCTCGCCTAATTAATTGGCTGAGGAAGGCAGCTTGTCATCCGCAGGTACAAAATACTGCTCCTGTCACCTGCTCAGTCACCTGTTCTGTCACACCTCGTTCTTAACCGTCGGTAGCCTAGCTACTAGGCTTTACTGTGTTTTACTTTTTATACATCAATGCATGCCTGCACCTATACTAACATGAGGACTTGTGGCCTACTGTTGGCCATTTAGTTCACACAAGAGGGTTGTAATGTTAGTATTTCCATCTACCTACCTACCTAAGGAGTTGCATGTGATTTATTATAGATTACATGCAGTGGTCACATTGAACACAGACATACGATTGCTTGCATTCATAGTTATCTCAGCTGAAAGGGATTGTAGTGCAACTATAACATGACAATTGCACATCTGTTGTGCAATTGTGGTGCAACTATGGTGCAGCTCTGCAAGAAAGTATATATATATATATATATATATAAATATATATATATATATATATATATATATATATATACGGATAACACTTTTTCATTGATTTCAGTTGCACGACTGTTGTGCAATAGTTGCAAGCCCTTGAGATGATTTCAAACCCCAGAGGTAATTGCGCAACAGTTGCACAACTATTGTGCAATTATCGCACCTATTGATGATTCTGCAGAATCTCAGCCAATTCGCGAATCAATTCACAAATTGGCTGCACTGTCGTGCAGTTATTGCACCACTCTGAGTTGTGCGATTATCTCCCCCCAATGTGACCTAGGCATAAAATAGTAGTTATATTTTTATCATGATTAAGAAATGTATACTGAAAATGTATCGAATGTAGAGCTAAAGCAATTACTAGAACATCAAGAATGATTGGTATACACTATAAAAACAACCACTGATGAAATCAGAGATAAACTTGTTTGTTTTCTTGCATTGGAGATCAAATGTACAGTTCTCCCAGAGTCTCTATGAGGTTACAGCTCTAACAGAGTGTCCATGTAATTAGTATCATATCACGAGTCTTGAAGCACTTACAACACAACAAATACGGAGGAGAAGTAAGTGATGAAATTGCCCTGCAACGGCATCTCGTAGGGCTTCTCTTTCAGCGGCATCTATTAGCCCAGTATCAATCGGTCAGGTAATCCTAATGAATACCCACCTCTTCAGGTGAGCGCCTTGCTGCGTACCTGTCGTCATGCGCTTTTTAACAGCGATAAAAGAATGCATGGCTCCTACAGGAAATTGCTCTACATCAGAACCTTGACATCACTGATCAAGTACCTAGAACCTATAATAAGTTAACCCTTATGCTGATGTTGGTTAATTTGGCCTATACAAAATGATGCAAAAAATCTGAAAATGACTGAAACAATGGCAAATGGGTACTCATCTGAAAGTACTCAGCGAGAGCTTTCCAATGAATACCTTTTAGTAATACCAACATGAAATGGTTTAGATGGTTTTCAGAAATCTTTGTATCCTTGTGACGTAAGGAGTCTCAGCATTGAAAGGGTTAAAGCAATCTGCTGTTGTGGAAGGTTATTGTCCTAGGGAGGTCTACTTATGATTATTTCATGTAAAAATGATTGAAACCCTGGCACATGAGTACTCATATGAGAGTACTCAGCGAGAGCTTTTCAATGAGTACCATCATAATAGGGTTTAGATGGATTTCAAAAATTTGAGCAATCTGCTTTGGATGAAAGTAGCCTTAGCATTGGAAGTGGTATCCATATTGGCCAGGTAATCCTAATGAATACCCATCTGTTCAGGTGAGCGCCCTGCTGCGTACCTGTCATCATGCTCTTTTTAACAGCCATAAAAGAATACATGGCTCCTACAGGAAATTACTCTGCATCAGAACCTTGACATCACTAATCAAGTACCTAGAACCTATACTAAGTTAACCCTTATGCTGCTGGTGGTTAATTTGCCCAATACAAAATGATGCGAAAAAACAAAAATGATTGAAACCCTGGCACATGAGTACTCATGTGAGAGTACTCAGCGAGAGCTTTCCAATGAGTACCACCATAATAGGGTTTAGATGGATTTCAAAAATTTGAGCAACCTGCTTTGGATGAAAGTAGCCTTAGCATTGGAAGTGGTATCCATATTGGCCAGGTAATCCTAATGAATACCCATCTGTGGAGTGTTCAGGTGAGCGCCTCGCTGCGTACTTGTCATTATGCTATTTTTAACAGCGATGATAGAATACATGGCTTCTACAGGAAATTGCTCTACATCAGAACCTTGACATCACTGATCTGAAGTATCTAGAACTTAGAATAGGTTAAGGACCTGGCAGTTACAGGTCACCATCACCTGCAGGGATTGACCTTACAATTTTCAGGCTGAAGCAGATTTGGCTCCTAGGATTTAGGATTTAGGATCAAATAAATCCCTTTTTGTGCAGCGCCGTGATAAAACTCTGGGGCACAGAAAATTTTGAAAAATATGTGCTCTGAGATGCATTTTGGGGTACTATTAGGTCAATTGAGGGGAGAAAACACTAAAACAAAAACACATTCTCAAAGTGCTTCTGTTGATAATTGATGTGTCGATCCCTGACCTGAATTTTAGCAGTAAGGTCAGCAACATCACAAGCATGGCTTCCTTAGTGAAGCATGTGCCCAATGTGGCTACCTTTACCAAATACAGATAGGGGTACTCAGGGATTCTGATAGGATGACACTAATTGCCAAGATTGCCTAGGATATCTCACCTGCATTTAGATAAGGCTGTCCTGATTATCCATCTCTTACTAGGACATTTTGGGAATTTTCTAGGTTTATCCTAAATTGCTTGGTATTCCCAGCTTCATTTGGTAAGGGTAATTGGTAGATTGCTTGCGTCCCATTGGCTAATTACCTGCATTGGTCCATTCCAGAGCAGAGGTTCTGAGTGACACTCACACTTCTGCATGGCTTTTACTTTCTGATCAATGGTGACATAACTTCTGTGCTACTATACATGCTTTAACCCTTGTCTGAAACCCTGGCACATGGATAATTGTCTGAGAGTACTCAACGACAGCTATCTAATGAATACCAACATGACAGGGTTAAGATGGTTTTCAAAAATCTTTGCATCCTTGTGCTTTAATGGACAAAAGTTACCACAGCATTGGAAAGGTTTGCACTATGCATATCATAACTTTGCATAGAATATAGATATATGCTGTTTTTGAGTGCTCAAGGGGAAATTAAGAAGAGGCCTAATTTCAGCGGCATCAAGAATCCTGGACTGATTTCAGGAAATCCTGATGATTGCTAACAGGTACCTGGGGAATACACTAAGAAACTCAGGGTGCGTCTTGTTATGTGTGAAGAAAAGGGATGATGGTTTTTTTCTCGGGTTCTCGGCTGAGAGATGATTGTGAAGTGCCTTCCCTTTCTTTAGCTTTGAAAAGCATGCTGTCAAAGTGTAAGGGTAATATGAGAATCTTTCACAAGCCTGGGGAAGTAATTTCCTACAGAAGTTGGAGCCTTGAGCACCATTGATTATAGGATTGGCAGTTCCAGAAGGAAAGCCATTTATGGTCATAGAAATATAGTCTGAAAGAAGGCTGAAAAGATGTTTGAGTATTTTTTTCATTATCAAAGTAATTGGTGTACAGGTACAAATGAGGGTTCTATAATGCCTTTCTGTGGATGACTGTCTTGTATGAATATACATCTTAGTTTTTGCACAAAATTCAACAATTATTACCATAGTCATCCTATACCATAGTTGTCTTTTCACATGCCTGGTTGGATCTTTTCAGTCAAGTTGCCAAATCACTAAATGATTAGGTATTAGGGTTTTGCATTTTCTGCCTACATCACATATCCAAATATTTTTGTTAATTTCATGTTTTATTTCCACTTTTAAAACTACCACAAGCTAGCAACCAACCCTTATCGAGGGAAACAATGCATTGAAGGTGTATGTTACCTTGATTGACGTTGTCAATTTCAAAGCAAGCATTTTGGGGAAATTCACTATTCCCGCCCTGGGCCCCGTCCTTTCAGCCTCGTTCTACTAATTATTGATGTCCCCACCCCGTTGGGCAGCATTTTGATGTACTAAACTGTAAAAGCCTGACCTCCCCCTGCCATTTCAATGACTGGTGCATTACCTTGATTGATGTTGTCAATTTCAAAGCAAGCACTGAAGCAGGGATGACTCGTCCTAGTGGGGAAACCCACCATATCCCCATTGTAGTGGAGCAATCAGTCAGTGTTCCCCGGGAGGCCATAGGGGACTCTGTCAACCATTACTTTCACCGGGCGCTTTCCTGCTGCTGACCACAAGAGTATCATAACAGGATGTTTTTAACAGGCTTCTGTTCTACTGGGGCGGAGGCCCAATAAAATAGCCGTTTCATCACGAGTTGGGGCGATCCTGGTCTCTAGTAATAAATAGTCTGATTAGAATTAGCAGCTGTTGTGGGTGGAAAGTATGCATGTTCATTAATTACATGTAGTCACTCTCGCCCCTATCCATGTTCATGGGCAGGTACTTGATAAAAATGTACATGGCATTATCAATTGAATATGGTGTTTTGACTTTACAATGAAAGTTTAATTAATTATCTTTGCGCATGCCACTAGGGTGGATAGTTTGATCCATTTCATTATAACCTAAATCCTCCCTTGTGATGTTTTTTATGGGAGAAGAAAAACAATTCTACAATACTTGTTAACGGAAGGTGATAAAAATCTCTATTTACATCAGCAAGCAATTTCTCATGCAGATGAATTTTCTAGTTGAATATAAATTGCTGATTGGTTATTCTCCATATTTTTTTCTATATAGGCTTTTCATTGCCTGTATTAGGCAATTCTAGTCTGCCTACAGTTGATGCATCCAAGTGTCATTTATGTCTGACCAGGTCATTGATCTAGAAACATTATTGTGGAATTGAACTGTTCTAGACAAGGAGTTCAATGAATCAGTCATGTTTAGATTTCCCCTAATATCATCTATTCATCTTGATAAATTGAAGATCTTTTCTGATGAAAAATGCATGCCTAGTTCTCAGAAATACGATATTGTCTTGCTATTAAGAGAAACTCATATTTATATGCAAATGCTGACCTTTAAGATGTTAATCCTCAACTGTCCATCAGTATTTTTTTTTATGTTTTTTACTGCATTCAGCTGACTCTGGCAGACAGGAATATCTTTATCTAGATAATGCACTCCTAGCTTGCCATGTTGACAACATCGGGTTTTACATTTAGGCTTTTATATTAAGAGCTTTTACTATTGCAAATGCAGTGGGTCCCTACAATTCTGTTGTTAGTTGAGCCAGGAGCATAGGTTTTATGCTTACCAAAAATGTAAATTTAGGCTTTTATATAGAGCTTTTACTATTGCAAATGCAGTGGGTCCCTACAATTCTGTTGTTTATAGTTGGGCCAGGAGCATAGGTTTTATGCTTACCAAAAATTGAAATTTAGGCTTTTATATAGAGATTTCACTATTACAATTGCAGTGGGCCCCCTACAATATTGATGTCAGTGGGCCAGGTGTATATAGGTTTTATGCTTATCAAAAATGGAAATCCTGAGGTGTTGTTTTTGCTTTTTACAAAGTGTATACAATGAAATGCCTGCAGGTATTTTAATTTGGCTAAATCTTTATCATGTGTGTATCATGTCCATATTGCAACTCTTTGACTCTGTACTATATGTATTAAGGGTAATAGCTAACTAGCAAATGAATTTTTTTTTTTAACTTGATATTCTAAGAAAATTGAATTCAAGTTATTCCTAGACCTTAAATATCTTTGGGCATCTAACTTTCTAAAGTTAGGGCACTATGGCCCCTTATTCACTTAAGTCTTATTGTAAATAGTTTCTCTTTAAAGAGGTGATATCTTCAGATATTCATGGATGTCATAGATTTTATTTTTGTAGTTTCCTCCACACAAGGTTGAATATATGAAGTGAATACTCACATTTGTCCTATATAATTATATGTGTTACATATTTGATATATCAGAAACAAGTTATATTATAGTGTTAATCATTTAAGGATTAACATTTTTTCTGCTTTATTTATTTCCTTATTCTGAACCTTAGACATTCTGAATATAAAAGCATGGAAGGGAGGGCTTTGAGACAATATGATCCTCTTGGTTGTTAAAATACTGACATCACTTCGACTTGCCTCAATTTTAACTCAGCATTTCTCTAAAAGGTGGCAGCACCTGCCATTTTAGCTTTTCCATGGGCAGAGTTTGTATCAGTCTAAGCAGCCTATTCCTCGTGTTTGATATATAAACAAACAGAGAAAGCAATGCTCGGGGATATTGATACTTTAGAGAGATGGAATATCATATTCAACTCTTCTGAATGCCACTTTTGAATGCTTTATTTGTAATTATATGCATATAAAAGGCATCATCACCTCATGTTGACTAGTTCACATATTGCATCCTCGTGCTGTATAGGCCTAATACTCTTCCTTCCAGTATAATGGCTCAGAGTTTAGTTCTAAGTTCACACAAAAGGTGTCAGCACTGCTTAAAATGACGTACTTGGATTTTTATAACGGCTTCTGGCAGATGTGTTCAGATCATACAGTGTACTGAAGGTTAGAACATACTTAATGATAGTAGTAAAAATAATTATGATGATAGAAATAATAATTATAATAAAAATAAGGTTAAAAATAATGATAATAATAATAATGATAATAATAATGATAATGATAATGATGAAAATAAAATTAATAATAATAATAAAAATAATAATAATAATAATAATAATAATATAATAATTATAATAATAATAATAATAATAATAATAATAATATAATGATGATGATGATGATGATGATAATAATGATAATATAAATAATAACAATAACAATAATAATGATAATGATAAATTATAATAGTCTTTATTTATTTTTTTGGAATAAATATAGACGTAACAAGTGCTGTTGTGTTTTGTAAATGTTTGAAATGCTAACAAGTAATTTTTTGTCTGAAACAAAACCATAAGAAATCTTCCCAATGGGCTTATGGTATAATTTCTAGGATTTCACTATTAATTAAAGCTGGCTATATTTTGTATGTCAGATGTAATGCAGACATCTGGACTTGGTACCCTTTTACTTGACAGTTATTGCTAGACATGGCAGGAGGTTACCTATATTCTAGGTTGTTATAGGTCTATCTGTTTTGTGTGTATTTACCATGATCAATCAACTGTTGTGCCACAGGTGGTCAAGTTTGTATTCGTTTCGCTAAGGCCTAAAAAAAAAGAAATTGTTTGTTTCCTGTAATGGTCCGAAAAAAAATAGGGTAGGTAGGTCGGTAAAAGATATTTTTTTTTGCATTATTTTTTTGGTCAAAAATGTTTTATGCATGTTTTACATTGATTGGGAGTTGGGAGGGCGGAAAAAAATTTAGGGTAGGGATTTTTTTAAATAAAAACTTGTTAGGGTAGGGTTACAGGAAACAAACAATTTTTTTAGGCCTAACTAGATAGTGCCAACACAGCAGTGTAGCCAAAGCACAAAGAGATCATATGGTGCCATCTATAGGTTATTGGTGGTACTACAGTGACAGGCCATTGACATAACTACACCCACTCAAAGGGAAAGATGAACTTTCAATGACTTTTTAACGCCGTAGGTAACCAGAGCTTAATCATGACATTGGTATCTTATCCTCATATACTATCATTGCTCAGGTGTGATACCCTCATGGTGATTCCTACACATCATATCAGGCCTAAAAAAAGTAGTTTGTTTCCTGTAACCCTACCCTAACAAGTTTTTATTCAAAAAAATCCCTACCCTAAAGTTTTTTCCGCCCTCCCAACTCCAATCAACGTAAAACATGCATAAAACACACATTTTTGACCAATAAAATCATGCAAATTTTTTTTTTACCGACCTACCTTCCCTTTTTTTTCAGACTGTTACAGGAAACAAACAATATTTTTTTCTTGGCCTTATAGGTCTATCTGTTTTGTGTGTATTTACCATGATCAATCAGCGGTTGAGCCTCAGGTGGTCAAGTTTGTATACGTTTCGCTAACTAGACAGTGCCGACACAGCAGTATAGCTAAAGCACAAAGAGATCATATGGTGCCATCTATAGGTTATTGGTGGTACTACAGTGACAGGCCATTGACATAACTACACCCACTCAGAGGGAAAGATGAACTTTTCAGTGACTTTTTAACGCCATAGGTAACCAGAGCTTAATCACGACATTGGTATCTTATACTCATATACTATCATTGCTCAGGTGTGATACTCTCGTGATGATTCCTACACATCGTATCAGGCCTAAAAATAAAGTAGTTTGTTTCCTGTAACCCTACTCTAACAAGTTTTTATTGAAAAAAAATCCCTACCCTAAAGTTTTTTTCCGCCCTCCCAACTCCAATCAACGTAAAACATGCATAAAACACACATTTTTGACCAATAAAATCATGCAAAATTTTTTTTTTACCAACCTACCTACCCTATTTTTTTTCAGACCGTTACAGGAAACAAACAATATTTTTTTCTTGGCCTCATGCACTGTAGTCCCCACAGGCAACTCTAGACTCATCCCACGCTGGGGACCTTTATTGCAACCTAATAACCTTCTGTCATATTACTGTATAACAATAAGGCACACAAAGTCATCAGATGTGATGCTAATTCTCCTGAGGCAGGCATGAGATTATTTTTTCATGCAACCATATTGGTGTTCCCTACTAATTGGGACATGAAAGTCATGAAAAGACTGTGCAATTTCTCCATATGCATATACCAGGTTCTTTACAGCAACCTTATTCATATTTTAGCATGATACTGGATTAATGCATTAACTCATGAAATGTATTTGTTATTATTTCCATAATTAGACATTAGGATCATCTTTAACCCATTCATGCCTGTCACACCTGAAAGTGGACCTCATGATTTTGGTATTATCTTTGTGACTGGAGTATTTTTCAGAATATATTTAGGTAATATATATATAGGTAATGTTGTTAAGGTAGCATAAGGTTTTTTTGACAGATTTTTCCCCTATGCTGCTTTAACTTGACCATCAACAGAGATTGACATTAACATTTTTTAGGCATGAGCACATTTGGCTTATAGGATTTAAAACTTAGGATCAAATAAATACTTGTGCAAAAGCGTACTGTGCTGGCCATGGGAGTCTGGGGACATGCTCCCTGAGAAGACTTTGAAATTTATGTGCTACGAGATGCCTTTTAATGCACTGTTAGGTAAAATCAGGGGAGTTATAAATCTTAAAAAATAAAAGATAAATTCAAAGTGCTCCAGTTGATAATTGATAAGTCCTGATTCACAAACTTGTAATTCAACATCTAATCAAAAAGCTAAATGCTCCAAGGGAAAAATGCCCCTTAACCCATTTATGCTTAAGGCTTAATTCGGAAATTGTCGTCTGGAGCGATGATAATTTTGACAATAACTTTTGAATTGGAAATTATTTTACAAAATATTTGAATGAGAGTTGTTGGTAATGTTCTGATCAACATTTCTCCTTCAAATATTTTGCCAATTGTGCTAAAACCTGACAGATTTCTTCAAAATTGTCAGGCTGGTTTTGGCCGCTGTGAGCATTAATGGGTTAATGACTATTTAAGGTCAACCCCTGGATAAGCCTATACAAAGTGTATATTGCCTTAAGGATCTTTTGACCACGAACACACTAAAAGTCATCACAAATGTACACTCCAGTCCGGCTGTAAATTTTGAGGGTTAAAAAACTGAAAAAAAAATGCATAGTGATTTCAAACGGAGCCTCTTTCCTCAATTGAGGACCATCAAATTTCACAAATGTAGAAAAAAGATCAATATCGAGGGAAGGGTAGCATAGTGTTTCAAGTTTTTGTGTCGTATGAGTTTTATGACCATTTCTTTCAGAATTTTTGTTGAAATTCTTAAAAAAAGTGTTCCAACTTCTAGATTGTATAATTTTGGAACAAAATCTAAATTTATAAAAGTGTGTTTGCTCTACGAGTGTGAATGTGTCAATGCAACCTTGTTCCTCCTCTGCCTTAATTAGTACTGAGTTAAGACATGGAAATATCATTGTAAAAAAAAACTTCTTTAAAGCAATCTGCTGTTGTGGAAGGTTATTGTCATAGGGAGGTCTACATATAATTATTTCATGTAGAAATTCAATAAAGCATGCAGGGTGCTGGGGAGGACTCCTTGCTGCCCGTGGTCTACTTAATCAAACAAGTTGTCAAGCTGTGAGATCTATATGTTGCTTCCTGACAGCCTAGGTCATATCTTAAGAGCTTTTTGTACTTCAGCATCTAAGTATTGACTGACTCTGATAAACAACTCTCAACCTTCTCAAACAGTAAACAGTACCTGACATTGTTCTATTTTCATATGTTTGTTCAACATGGTTAATGCAAAGAGATGGCCTACTTTTGCTGTACAAAAGTTTGAAGGTTTGTTTAATAAAGGGAATAGTGTTGATTATTATTACAAAAATGGATATTGATATTGATAAAAGCATGATAAAGATAACAAAAACAACAATAAAGATGATAATAATGATAGAATATTGATGACAATACTTATAAGAAGAAAAATGACAATAATGTAATAATTTTAATCATAAATATAATAATTATGATAATTACAATTGTTATTTTTATTATTATAATACTTATAATGATATTAGTAAAAAAAAATACAATAACCACACTGATATTTGTGATAATAATTGCAATTATAATAGGAAATATTTTTTTAGCTCTAAATATAACTAATATAAAATTTAGTCAAGAAGTAGCAGATTATATTCAAAAAGAGATGTAATTATCACTTGAGATGTTATATTATTGAAAAAACTTATAAAATGTTTAGTACAATGTATCATAGTAATCGTCACAATACATGATACACATATGAACCAGTATTTGAAAATAAGCAATTCTTTCTGTTATATATATTATTATATTCACCATCTGCTTATAAGCTACAGGTGATATATCACTGAGTCAACAACCTGTCCTGACGTATGATTATGAAGCATACAGCTCAATGCATCCCCTTAGTAGTTTTGTCTCCTCTTTCTCTTTTTCCAATTTGTAAATAGATATGGTATTGTATGTTGGATGAATTAGTCTTGCCTGAAAGGGAATACATGCATTGTTCTCACTTACTCATTTTTCTGTTAAGGCAGCAAAATATGGAACATATGTTGCAAAAATCAATATATAAGTTGGCATTTTAATAACTGTTCAAGGTGTTTGTATTGTGTATGAATGTATAGTATTGTATAGATTTGATGAAGTAGCTGTTCCCTATGTTATCTCACACACCTGTTTACGGCATGCATATTTACTGCTCTAATCTAACAGGGAATTTGCACAGAATTCCTTGACTATCATCATCATCACCATAACCATGACTACTAACTAGTACTATTCCTGTTCCTACCTTCTTTTGACCATCATCATCATCATCATCGGCATCATCATCGTCATCATCATCATCACCAGCATCAAAATCATCCTCATCATTAACATCTGTCAATAGTGTTAATGATATTGATTACAATTAAAACAATATTTAAACAATACACACACACCCACACACGCAATGACGCACATGCAAATATTTGTACACACTAACACACACGCACACACACACACACTCACATGTATATATATATATATATATATATATATATATATATATATATATATATATATATATATATATATATATATATATATTTATTTATTTATACATACATACATACACACTCACATGTGTATGTCTGCGAACCTATATATGTCTAAATCAGTAAAACCCCGAGTACTTGATATATGTGACAGCTAGCTGTGTACATCATGGATCTATTTATGTGATATAATTATTTAAAGATCCATTGCTAGTCAAGGCACTGACCTGCCTCTATTAGCATGGAAATATTGACTATATGGAGTAACCAGACCCCATACATATGCTACACAGGATCTATACCATACCATACATGCGGCTATAATCACTTACACTTATCTCTTTAACCCTCAATTCAACCCAGCTCCATATATTCAGGATTTTTTATACATGAAACTCATAGATGGTATATAGGAGTTAAGTGTATAGTGAGAAAGTCTATGCAATTCAGAGAACTGGTTCTCTGCAAGGATTGTATTACTTTATTGATTTCCGAGTTTTTCATAAGGGCGGCAGGGATGCAGTCTTGACTAGACCTGTTGCTGACAGCATATGGAATAATATATTTCCTTCTACTACCTAGATGAAGCACGTATAGCTCCATGTGTATGACTGTCTTTCATTAAGACCGTTCACCTACGTCACTACTAGGCTGGAGTAGCTATAATGGTGTGTGTGTCACAGCTGTTTTCAGCGACTAGCGCAGTAATGCCTTCAACAATTTGCCCCCCCCCCCCCCCTCTCCTTTTTCCTCTCCTCTAAGCACACCATACCCAGGCTCCAGGCAAGTCAAGTATATGTACATAGGTGTAGACTCAAGCCTGTCACGCGAGTACGGGGATCAGGTTCAATAGTCGATTATATGTATACACACCTCCTGCTGCGGCTGACTAGCTGAGGAACACTGTACAAGTTTGCCAAGGATCTAATCTAGTCGATAACGGCAGCTCACCTATTGGAGTTAGTCTATAGTTACTGGGCGCGTGAGTGAGTTGTTGCATTGAGTTGAGTGATGTGGTGTGAAACAGCTACTGTGCCTGTGTATATAGGGTCTCCTCTGGATTGGGATAACTACATGTGCTGGGGTTGTAAACCAACAGTTCTTATGTTCAACTAGCACCACCGCTACAGTGTTGCTTTTGTTGTTCAATAACTCAACGCAAGGATATTGGAATATGTGAATCTTCTCGTCATCTTACATTAGGATATTTCACTCATTAGGATTAGATGTTGTGAGTCGTTGGACCTTCTTGAGTGTTCACAAGGATTTGTCACTTGAACTCGGGAGTTCAATTTTGAATGTGTGGATTTTATGATCTACTTACAAGCCTGTCTGCATCACAATGTCAGCGATTAAACTCACCACTTACTCCAAGATAACGTTCAAGTCAAACAGAATGAAGGAGAGCAGGATCGATGAGGAGGATTCAGTATTTCTGTAAGTTGAAAAAATTGCCTTTAACTATGATTCTTCAATTCTTGTTTCTGAAGTTTGCCACCTTGTAGAATTATTCAGTTATACTCAATAGTACTTGTTTATCACGTTTTTGATTCTATCACCCAAAAATTCTGAAGTTTACCACCTTGTAGAATTATTCAATTATACCCAATAGAACTTGTTTATCCGGTTTTTATCACCCAAAATTGAATAGAACCATTTTCTCATATGGTATCACTGCTTTTAACATTAAAGATCGAGCTAGATTTTGTTTCTTGAGTTCACGTTAGACTAGGCTTGCATTGAACTGATGGGGAATCATGACCTGGTGATCTATCGTAGATCGTAGACCATGCTCCTTAAGTAAACTGCTGTGTATAGTGTTACACATGACACAGGGAGGAAATCGACGTCATCAACCCTATTGTATTAGGACCACACATACAACCCAGTTACTTGTGCTCAGCTCAAAGGAAACCAAATATTAGCCCTGCACAAATGCAAACGGTGCATTGACCAGCATTAAATACAACTGATTTATCCGCTCACTGAACTGTTTAGATAATAGTATAACAGCATGCAGATGTAATTGAAGTTGACACATTCACATAATCTATTGAGCAGAAGTTGAATAGTAGGAGGGGTTTGTAAAAATAAGTGAATCCCTTTCAATAGCTGTATAACTCATTCAAACTTTTAGATGTCCTTAAAAAGTGTTGTCTGGAACTATTTTTCTTATGAAAATATTGACAATTGACAATGTATTTGAAGGAGAATTGTGGGTGTGGTCGTAAAAAGCATTTCTCATTCTAATACGTTCTGGAAGAAAAAAACATTGAAGGGACTTTTTGGGGTCTTCATATGCCTGAATGGATGTGTGCTCTGAGCTGTGTGTATGTATGTTAGAGTGAGATATGGGTTATTGGAAGCCTGAACTAGGCCACATGTGCCACACAGCACCACTTCCTACCACCTTGCTAAGAGTTATGCACGGTCAATACAGCTGTGTGTATACAGACCTGACAGCCACACTAGTGTAGACTGAAGGAGGCCTACTAGAAATACTGTAGGTGACTGGAGACAGACATGGAGTTAAGGGGTAAACTATCTTGAAAAGGTGGACAGTTCTCTTGCAGCCATACCCAGATATGTTACAGTTAGACTCTTTACATCCCAATTACAGTTGTGGTTATTTTTTTTTAGTATCAGAACCCAATCCTAAGACAATCCTTTTTCCTTATTTCAAATTCCTGAAGAGTCACCCTTAAATCTTACTTTACATTCTTAAATAGTCACTTCTAAATACTATTTCAAATTCCTCAATAGTCATCCCTATATCTTATTTCACATTCTTAAAGAGTCACCCTTAAATCTTACTTTAAATTCGTAAATAGTCACTTCTAAATACTATTTCAAATTCCTCAATAGTCATCACTATATCTTATTTCACATTCTTAAAGAGTCACCCTTAAATCTTATTTCATAATCTTAAATAGTCACCCCTATATCTTATTTCATATCCTTAAATAGTCAACAAATAACTCTGTGCTACTATATCCCTGAATTTTATTTCAAATTCTTGAAGAGCCATGTAACCAACCCATTGTGCCTGTTAGACTTGATACAATAACAATACTAAATGTCTGCAATTATTTCAATAAATATGTTTGGGTCTTTTTGCTGTGGTTCAAATGAATTTCTTTTAGTCTGGTAGGGCTACAAAGGGTTAACAGTTGACTAGCCCAATAGTTTTCTTCAACTGGTATGAGTCTGGGCTACAAAAATTGTTGGACCCCGTAATGCCTTCATTTTCAAGATATAGTAGAAGTTACGAGAGCATCTGTGTGTATCAAGTTCCTGTGTGTATCCTAGCAGGTGCTTGGCAGCTCCTCTGAAGCCCACCAGGGGGCGCTTTATTATAGAATGACCTAATATTTCATTGCTACTACGCACAAATATTCCACTCCGTAATTGATATGGTCAGGGTATGGCAGATGCTAATTTTAATCCACTAAGAGGTTTTCCATTGATAGCTAGCCTAACCCATTATTTCTTACAGCACCTAACGGAAGATTGAGAGGGGAAGTACGGCTTTGAGTGGACAAATACATTTGACATCCTCGGCATATCTCATAATGTAGATTAGATGGCTAATATAAAGAGTTGTATATCAATAAAAAAAAAATTGGGATATTATAAAGCTAGCTTTCATGCGGCAATTGCGCAACCTTACACCATATGGTGAAAATGGTGGTAATCAAATCCCTTCTCCTCTCTAAACTTGCCCATATGCTCCTGTCTCTCCTAAGCCTCAATAAATATTGTCTAGATTATTTTGTTAACCATTTCTTATGGGCAGGGAAACCTGCAGCTAAAATATGTAGAGAAATTCTGGTGGTCAAATTGGGTGGTGTTAAGAAACACAATATGCCTTTACTGTATAACTGGTATTTTTTACAGGCATTTAATTTTCGCACTCCCCATGATAGTGCCAAAATAACATCCTTCAAATGAATATCTTTATAGTAATAGATATATAATTTGAGGGCTTGAATGCACAAATTTAAAGTTGCTCAGATATTCTCCATTGGGGCTGTAAAGTGAAATTTTTAGCACTCCAAATTAAAGCTGTATACAGTATTCATTGCCACATTGAAAATTAGCTGGGCAAAAAGATATCTTAATTCCAGCAGCAAATGGACTTTTCATAAGATACAGACTTTGCTGATGTATTTAGATATGGGCCAGACTACCTTGAAAGAACTAAGGAAACAACCACTAATCCATTCCGGTTGGCTGTTATGAATGCCGGGTTAACTCATTCACAGTCAGAGTTCTCTGAAAAAATGTTGTCTGCTTCTTTCATACTTTTGAAAATATCTTGCAAATACAGCATATGTTCACAAAATATTTGAAGGATAGTTGTAAACTGAGTTCTGATTAACACTTCTCCTTCAAATATTTTTCAAAAGGTGCCTTCACTAGAAAGATATGTCCAAATTGTCTGGCCTGTTATGGCCATTCTGAGTGGGAATGGGTTAAGGATGCTATAGAAAAATACCTGTTTCAGAGATAAGATAGTAATCCTAACAACTCCTTTATGGTACAACAACCATGTTCGATTACAACTAAATTGACAGTGGGTTGATAAAGGCATAATGGTTGTAGGTGATCTGCTAGATGTTTTTCAGGATATTCTTCCTCTTGAGAAGATAAATCAAACATAAAACATCAACATGAATTTTCTTGAACATCACAGTTTCCGATTAAAACTAAAGGAATTTTTAGAATTCCAAGATAAACCAGAGACTACAGAACCCTATCTAAGAAACTGTTCTTTCAACGTTTTATTAGACATGGACAAAAAGGGAGTCTCAAACCTTCATAAGTAATCATATTAGTCTCAAATAAAAAATATTCTATTAGACATTTGCTATAAATGGGTCGAGAAAGCTAGTATTGATTAGGACTCACATACTGTATCAAGATATTTTGTCTTGCATAATAGATAGGTAGATTATACATATCTTAACCCTTATGCTGCTGGTGGCTAATTTGATCAATACAAAATATTGGGAAAAAAACTGAAAAATGACCGAAACCCTGGCAAATGGGTACTCATCGGAGAGTACTCAATGAGAGCTTTCCAATGAATACCAAGATGATAGGGTTTAGATGCTTTTTCAAAGATTTTTGAGTTCTTGTGCCTTAGACAAAAGTAGTCTCAGCATTGAAAGGGTTAAATACCTTCAGATCAGAACTGTACACAGGAAATTCTTTACTAATAAAAAAGTATTGACAGAGTAATGACAGCATTGAACATATGCTATTCACTTGTCCTGCGATATAAGAATTTTGTAACTCTGCCCTGACAGAATGCCTAGCAGAAATAGGTTATAACAACTATAATCTCTCAATAGAGTGCATTATATTTGGTGATCTAGAAAATAACATTCTCTTCAACTTTGTTATCTTAATTTCAATGAAAGTTATTTACAATGCAATGAAGTTGGATTTAAAAAAACTCAAACAGCAGGTCATCAATGATATGAAACATTTATCATACGGAAAGATAAAAAGCAAAATTAATATGGAAGCAAACCATTTTTGACATAAAATGGGTCTCTATATCGCCGCTTACACAGACAACAATCTGTAAAAGAATAAATACTGCATCAAATAAGGTATGGTCCATAATGAATTGTTTGTAGGGTTGGGAATCGGTTGCAATTTCAAGATCGATACCCAGTTGCAGCCAATCAATCAATTATCGATCATAATCATTTTTTCGCACTTTTGCAGTAATTGGGTACTAGAGGTCTAGAGCCTAATAATAAATGATAGTCTATGAGAATTATATGCTATTAGCACCTACCTTAACTTTGTTTTTAAGTGTGTTTATAGCTTAGTTTCATAGCAAGAAAGCTGACAACTTGCCTGTCATTTAGTTCTATATTTTGACACTAGGTGTCACCTTTTCCGATTATTATCAATTGCCAGTTTCGTAATCGATTAATCAGTAAAAGAGAGGCAAACGATCGATTATCGATTATAATCGATGATCGCCCCAACACTAGTTATTTGTGTGTGGTTTACTGTCTAATACTATACAGATATACATCAATGTAGTTTATCAAGTATTTTAATACAACTATACATCATTTTAGTAAAACAATACTGTCCAACATCAGTCTGATACCTACTAATTTAACCATGTTTTAATGTAACTGAGCACTACCAGCCAATGTTAACCTTTTCACATCTGGGCCATCACCAGAGAAATACATCCCCTTGATCCGCAACCCCATAGGTACTGCATGCTAGCCTCTACGGCATCTGCGCCTCGGGTTACGCGCTGTAGCCTGGGGTTGTTTTGGTCACGTGATCTGTGCAGTAAGCATTGACTGGCTGGCTGGGGGATGTCAACCCCTCTAGGTCAGATAGTGAGAGGCAGCGAAATTTGATGATTCATGACCAGTGCCCACTCTCTGTCTACTACTCTCAGGCCATCACACAGGTAAATGAATCTCTTGATAAAAAAAGGAATTTCTTTATAAGTATTTGGCTGAAAGGTGTGGTTTTTGGTACAGTAATGATGCCTCATATGAAAATTGGGCATTCCAGATGCATATTAATGGTTTATTATTGCTCGACACACTGGTCTCGATGGCGTGCACATTGCTTACATTTGACCTGATGACCATTGGTTGCTTTTTCTTTCCACTCACTTTCAAAGTTTGCTCAGCTTTTTAGCCAGCACCAGGATACCAATTATCTATGTAGATAACAGGATATTCTTCCTTTCAATATGTGTGGTAATGAGGCTCGATATATCACGGCATTGCATCCTTGTTAACCCATTAATGCTCACAGCAGCCAAAAGCAGCCTCACAATTTTAATGATAATTTGTAGGCAAAAGCAAAGTCAGGAAAATATTTGATCGAGAAATGTCAATCAGAACATTAACAACAACTCTCCTTCAAATATTTTGTAGAATTATGCTTGATTCTAAAGTTATTGCTAAAAGTATCATTGATCCAGACAACAATTGCTAGAGGAGCTCTTAAGCATTAATGGGTTAAGGTATGAGCACTACCTGAAGAGGGGACAAAGGACCCTTTAATGAATTCCAGGGATACATGTCTGGTTGTTAGGCTGGTTTATTCAGTTGTCTACATGGGTATAAATTCAGGTATCTACCAGGTGACTGACTGCATGATGTAAACTACAAGAGAGATGAGAGAGGAAGTCAATTCCATGTGGCTATAGGGAAGTTCTTTTCACTTATTCAGGGTCCCATTCTCTGCATGGATATGTTCTGAGGCAACTCTCCATTTCTTTATGATAGTAGACCTATTAAAAGTTCAATAGGTTATGCTTTTTTTCAAAAGGATGAAGAGTTTTAATAGACCAGGTCAATCTAATTTGATGATTTAAAGTTTAGCTTCACTTAACCTTTTCACCAGAGACAGGACATTTTGAAATATTTTCATATTTGACCATCTATTATAATATCATATCTGGATGAAATCAACTAAACATATCTTTTTTTACCAATTTCTCCTCTCAGTATTTCCCTACAGATCCAGACGTGGTTGTGATTGATTTTCTACTTAACTTCATGTCCTCACTTGGACCATTGACCCCATTGACCTAAAATTGTACTAAGCCATTCCAAGGTTGAGAAAATGCTAGATTACTTGTAATCTCAACACTACTAAATGCTGTCATTTTGTCTGAAGATATCCCTTAACAAATATTTCATGAATATAGGAATCTGTTGTACTTTTGATTTATATTCATATTGTTTCTTTATTATGTCTGCTTGAAATTCACTTGTGACTCTGTACCTTTATACAATGGTCTGACATGCATTGCTGACAAGCATGAGGATAAACAGGAAAAACTTTATAGAATTAAAGGCTTAACTTTTTTTCAAATTTGAAAAACACTCCCGGATCCCAAAAGTGATTATGTCACACAATTGAAGAAGCACGGCAGATTTGTTGGGGATTTTTGGTGTATTGTATAACTCTGCAGTTACCTAGTTGTTAGCATAGAACTAAGTACTGATATGGATTACTTACTAATGATTTTACCACCCATTCGTATATATTGATTTGCCTTTCATGGGTATTTATAAAGGAATACATTGAGCATTGTAAAATTGTGAAAAAAGTATTGCATTATAACAATGCGTGACCTAGACTGTC
This sequence comes from Maea johnstoni, assembly GCA_963942565.1. Lineage (NCBI taxonomy): Eukaryota > Metazoa > Annelida > Polychaeta > Spionida > Magelonidae > Maea > Maea johnstoni. Next base: position 22,848,752 of record OZ012684.1, read on the forward strand.
AATCAATGAAAAGCAACAGTTGTAAATCTATGGGGATATGAGCCAGTTTTGTTACAGTCTAAATGCCACCTCTCTCAGGAGTTTAGGTTGAACTATCTCTCAAAAGCTTCAGCCATTCACGCAGCTCTAATTTTAAACCTAATGCTGCCGGTGGTTAATTTGGCCAATACAAAATAATGCAAAGAACCTGACAAATGAGTGAAACCCTGGCACATGGGTACTCATTTGAGAGTACTCAGCAAGACATATGGACATTATAAGGTTTAAGTTAAATAATTTTCATAAAACTTTGAGTCTTTGTGCTTTGGATGAAAGTAGCCTCAGCATTGGAAGGGTTAATATTCTTTATAAAACACTTATTTGTTAGGGTCTTCATAGTTTCTTATGCAGATTTCAGACAGGTTCGGGACTATGCTCTCATAGCTGTCGCTGGGCCTTCCAAGAAATGCTGACATTTCCTTACCATTATCAGTGGAATTCTGGGTATTTCCAGATATAGTTTGTAACAGTAATAAGCCTCAGCTTCTTGAATATTCTATAAATAGTCTATTAGCCAGCTCGTTTCATTTCTTTTTACCTCAATATATTTTCTTCTTATGCATATTAGAATGTGTTGAAATATATATCCCAGAGGTCTTTGCATGCCACATCTCTATTTCTGTCTTGAGGTTTATACATATTTTAAACTGTCTGGTGCATAATAAATTATCTGACTAGATGTCATCAAGTGCTATATTGATAGTTTTTTCATAATGGCACAGGGCTCGACATTGGTGCTTGCCCCATTGCCCCGGGCAAGTAGAATTTGTAAATTATAGCTGTGGGGCAAGTGAAAACTGCATCTTGCTTGCCCCACTGGGAAAGTACGTTTTGTATATTTCAGGTTTACTTTTGAGAATGTGTGCAAGTTTCGTGGTCTGCCATCCAAGCTTGTACTAGAAAATATGCTTTCACATGCCAGAACCATGTTCTACTTGGTTTTAAATGAAGTATTATAAAATCATTATATACAATTTTTCAAGGGCAAGTGAAAGTTGGAGTAGGGCAAGTGAAAATTGAATCTCACTTGCTCTACGGGGCAAGTCGCTGCAAAAGTTAACGTCGTGCCCTGTGGCATCATCTTATTTTTCATTACTATTAACTTTATGAAGTATAGATGTTTCGTATTGGCCAAAGCAAAGAAAGGTGGGACTAATGAAATTATATTGGCTGTTATTCAGTCAGTTAGTCCAGTTGATGCCTGTATTACGGTTCCGATTCTGGTGGGGGCATATAAAAAGATTGCTAGAGACTCTGGTATATATATTATTTCAGGGCACTCCATTTTCCTCTACCACTTACAACTGGCTTGTCTAAATTTAGCCTAACATGGCAGAAAAAGTGAAATAATGAAAATTCTAAATTTGAAAAAGAGCTGGCTATGTGTTTATTCAGGCCTTAAAATTGTGTTTGTTTCCCTGTTACCCTAACTACCCTGGTTTGGGCTAGTCATCTCTCCTAAGTTTCCATGGGCTGTAGGTGTCTCTCATAATACATATAACCCTTGTGCTGCTGCTGGCTAATTTGGCCAATACAAAATGATGCAAAAAACCTGAAAAATGACTGAAACCCTGGCATGTTGGTACTCATCTGAGAGTATTTACAAGAGCTATCCATGCAATCAATACCAATATGACAGGGTTTAGATGTTTTTCAAAAATCTTTGCGTCCTTCTGCTTTGGGCGAAAGTAGCCTCAGCATTGGAAAGGTTAAATGTGGCGGATAGTTGAGTTGCAAGGGAACTCATTAGGTTTTTTTTTTTACAGTTCTTGTTATCACCAACAATTCTGATAAATGATATCAGTGAACAATTCTTCATTATAAGTGCTATTCAAATTTCTTTTAGGATATTTTTAGCATAATATGGGGAAGATTGCATATTGAAAACTGAAAAAAAAACCTACCTACCTTACCTACCCACATAATATTTGTGCGATCATTAGAGGGAAAAAAAACAATTCTTTTTTAGGTCATATTGGTGCAATCTGTGATGAAATGTCTTTAATTAAGAAGCATACATGGGATGTATATAGTACTGATAGACATGACTGTTCTTATCAATTATAAGTTGCAACAACAAAATGTTCCAATTTTTTTTGTAATGGGTTCCCTTCTCGATTTCAATTAAAGAAAAGAAATGAGTCAAAAATACATGCACAGGCTACTAATGGCACATTGAGAATAGCCTATGTTGAGGGTTTATTTAAGCGTAGCGCTGCCTATTAAAAGATATATTCTGAGATCGGAAATTTCAGATCTCAGATATTACATATATATCAGTATATTAGTGGTCTGTGCTCAAACGTAGAGTTGAGAAGATTTGATTTATGTGTACATTCCATACTGCAGATATTAAGATGTATGCTTGAAGTTCCTTCTGATCAAAAGTATATATTGACACCTTCATCTAGAGCTGGTGGTAGATTTAAGAAGATGAAATCAATAACCACCTCCTTAAAACCTTTTATGCCTGTAGCTTTCTAAAAAGCCCTAATAATTTTGATGATTTATCTCTAACAAAATCAAACTTAGGAAAATATGTTAAGGAGAAATGTTAAATAGACATCATCTTATAACTCTGATTCAAATAGTTTGTGACTTTGTTCGTGACTCTAAAGATAAGATATTTTGAAAGTGTCCTAGATTCAGAAGATTCTTTTTAATCTCAAGCATGAATTGGTAAACATACTGTTAAGTAAGTCTATACATGAATGCTAGTTCAGTCAGCCTGAAAACAGTATAAGGCTAAATCATAGCTGTTCTTTGTTGTTGTTAAGGCCAACTGTTCTAAAAATAGGAAAAGCACACGTGCCAGTCTGGTTTCATGATTCTTTCGCTATTAACCCTTGTGAAATGTTAAGGAACAAAAAAATGTAATTTGTCGTTGTCAGTTGCTATTTAGGGTTTGTAAATAGAGAATTGCTAATATGGCAGAAAAAGCGACGATAATCAAAATTCCAAATTCCAAACTCATAATTGCAACAATGCATTGATAATGGGACATTTCAACAATTAACCCTTCCAATGCTGAGGCTACTTTCGTGCCAAGCACAAGGACACAAAGATATTTGAAAACCACCTAAACTCTGTCATGTTGGTATTCATAGGATAGCTCTCGCGTAGTACTCTCAGATGAGTACCTATGGGCTAGGGTTTTAATAATTTCCCAGGTTTTCTGCATCGTTTTGTATTGGCCAAATTAGCCACCAGCAGCATAAGGGTTAAACAACAAACTGGTATTAGCATTTTTCACCATGTTGGCTTCTAGTTTGCTGAAACCTGCTGGTAGTCAGAGGCCGAAACAGCCAGCTGTTGTGAGTAGCCTTTGAACATGGTATGTATATATAGCCCCTGGGTATAGATCGCCAGGCAGTCAAGCCGAGTTAGCTGCGAGCAGTCAACGAGAAAGATTGGGGCATAACCTGATTTTGGAAAAGATTGAAATGAATGATTATACTCCACTGCTATTACACAGCCAATCAATGAAGGTCCTAGTTTTTTTTACGAAATCTTTTAAGTATCAGGTTTAAGTAGGTGGCTATAAATAGATAGGTCACCAATATGTTTGTATTTGCCTAAAAATGTCAGTGTATCCTGCTATGATACCACTGATAAAAACTAAGAATAAATGTAAATTACCATTAGTAGAGTTGAAAGATAGGTTTCTTGATTAGCAATACACATTTACCACATATATAAACCATAGTATTATTAGGATTTTTTGCTCTACCAAAATGGAGAGTTTTTCAGTTGCTGCTGCTGCTGAGATAAATAGGTTGGTTGGGTCACTGTTATTCCATGATTTCACCTTTAGGATAGAATTTCCATCATTAAAACATACACCCAGAAGTTGCATTAAACATCTTAAGGACAACAATCCCTCAAGCTTCTCTTAAGAACCAAGATTTCCCTCAATGCTACGGTAGCCCTGAGGATAAGATTAAGGGAAATGTAATTTGCCCTAATAGGAAAGCTCAGGTTTAAATTTTATGCAACCAGGCTAATTAGTTTGGGGTTACATAACCCATTACACTATAAATATAGTGATCTCTAGGGTTTGGCACTTATAAGATGTTTGCGAAATGATACAATATTGATATTTTCTTATCAATGCAATATCTCTAAAACAATATTTTTTACAATGCTGCCTGTCATCCAGTATTTTGTTATATATTAAGCACTACCAGCTTCGGAAATTGCCATCATGTGGAGATATTTAGTAAGCAATTTAATCAATTTCATATAATAATGTTAAGGACAATAACCTCTGTTTTGTTGGAACTGGGAAAGATATTTTAGTTCCTTGTCCTGGTTAGGTCAGCCATTCACCTCCTAGTTGACCCAATTCATGCACAGCTGTTATAAGTTCATTAGAGCTTTTCCTTTCTATTGAGGGAGTCAAGATCAGTCAAAATCCTTTCTAAAGTTAGCAGCTGCGCCATCATTAGGTTCTCGATGTATAAAGCTGACATTATGTCATGTCAGCTTTACCTAGCTGTCCTGGATCTTTCAGTGGTGACAGTTTTAAACTAGAAAAAAGTCAGACCTCTACTTGTAATGTGAAATGAAGTGTTGATTCTCACAGTAGCCAGTTTTAGTAACCCCATGTAGTTTTTCTGACTGGAGAGGTTACTAGAACACCAATTTCCAAACTTTGTTCCCAAGCTTATCTGCAACTTAACACTGTGGATGCACAAATATTAATGACAACTTTCTACAATAGATGGCAGCACAAATAGCTACAGTTGCAATGAGAGACATCTATTGAGTTTTTTTGGCACTAAAATTCAGTGAATGGCTGCAAGCAAGGCAGAGTGTGGAAGGGAAGGGATCATTTCACAACACGAGTAAATGGTTCCAACACACTTCTTTTTTTCAAAACATTGTCTTTGATTTTCAAGTTTACTCCTTATGAGAAAATGTGTGTTGGTTGTTCAATTTCTTCTAAAAACTGCTCAGCCAAGGGATTGGTAAACAGCACAAATATTGATAGAAAAATTTGAGTTGCTTATTTGTTGCAGGACGTTACTTAGGAAACGGTGTGTCTTTGAGCATGTATATTGAACTCATGAATGAAATGACTCGTTTTATCAGGAAATAGTTCAATCAATTAAGTTTGACAATATTGAGAATCAGAATGTACCCAGTCTTTTTTAAGATAGAATGAAAAGAAATGAAAACTTGATAAATAAAAAGACTATTTCAAATTTTACAAACCAATATGATTGTCTTTAGCTGTCAGGGCAAAATCAATAACAATATGCAAAACTTTTTCATCAAAATGATACGTATGGCAATTTCCTATATTTAACCCATAAACACTCAGAGTTCCCCAGGAAAGTATCATCTGCAATTTTCATACTTTTGAAAATTACTTGGAAATAAAGCAAATTCTCACAAAATATTTGAAGGAGAGTTGTTGGTAATATTCTGATAAACATTTCTCCTTCAAATGTTTTTGATAAAAACGCTTTTGTGAGGAAAATATCAACAAAATAGTCAGGCCTGTTTTGGCCGTTCTGAGTGCCAATGGGTTAAGATACATTTCCTTATCAGGCAGCATTCACATTGACCAAGTCTCTATATAGACATGTAACTTAGGCCTAAAAAAATTAATTGTTTGTTTCCTGTAACGGTCCCCCAAAAATAGGGTAGGTAGGTCGGTAAAAAAATATTTTTTTTGCATTATTTTTTTGGTCAAAAATGTGTGTTTTATACATGTTTTACGATGATTGAGAGTTGGGAGGGCAGAAAAAACTTTAGGGTAGGGATTATTTTGAATAAAAACTTGTTAGGGTAGGGTAACAGGAAACAAACAACTTTTTTAGGCCTTATATAGACATAATGTCAGCTCTTGTAATAGTCTGCATCCCTGTATATCATCAAACCTAACAAACCCATCTCATTGTGTATGAGTGCTATTTAGGTATCTAAGTGCTCAAGGTTCCTAACTAATCAATTATATATTCTGACTACATAAAGTGCACCCTCATTCCATTCTGTACCCGCCCTGATTTTGCCTTTAGTAAACCCATCCTTTTTTCTTAACTTAAGTACATTCATTTGCGCTTCAATAAAGCATTATGTGGGTGAGGCAATTTTTTTTAATAATCAATAGAACATTCAAAAGGTCAATTATTCACTTTTTCCCAGTTCTTCATTATGGTTGATTATTATATTTCAAAAACATATTTATCTTTTATCATTGTTTGGTTTCTCTGAAACTGTAAGCAACTTCTAAATTTAATTAATTTCTAATACAAATCAGTGATTTGTAGATCTTGTTGGAACGTTTATTGTCTTGAATGAAAAAGTAAAATTTACAGGTATTTGAAGAAAGGTATAAAGTTTGTCCTCTCAAACAGAAACATCACATTTTATTCACTGTTTCTCTCTGGAAACAGTTTAGTCAATAGCTTTGAGGCAGGAATAAATTAGCATGATCCCTTATAAGTTTTTATTGCCAGTAGTCTCCATTGCAGTGCATCATAATTTTGTACCACAAATGTTCGGATGAGGTCTGTAAAAGCACATTTTATGAATATGCCAAATGAATTTAACATTATAATTTTAATGGCTGGAATATTTTACTTGGGTCGTGATAAATAGATATATTGGAAAATGGGAAAAGATGGTGTCCTGTAAAATTGGGATCTATTTCCACCACACTCCCAACTTTTATGAGTACATTCCTCATTTTCCTTGGCAATAAAATGTAATGCAACTGCAATAATCCTCAGATGTTATTACACTTCTGCTATAAAAAGGGTTATTTCCAGTGAGATCGGCTCATGTGTCCTCCATCAGGTCTGACATAAGGAGACTTCTATGGTATTCCATCCAGGTTGCACTCAGTTTTGTAATGGATGGTTACTATGAAAGTGCTTATTCACATTGATGTGTGTTATATAGAGACTGGTGCCTGCGGCATGGTAGGTTTTATGAAATAAGCCTTGAAGCTGATGCATTTAGCCTTACTAGACAGTATGGTTTATATATCCTCTCATTTTAATTGTGACAAATCCATATGTACAGCAAGTGACAAATGGCATTTGTGTAGTTTACACATAGATCAAGGATAGGGTATGACCTAATGGCATGGTAGTGCCATGTAAGTCTGAAAATTGATGAAACAACTTGGTCTTACCCTTACTAAAATCATGTATAGCTGGGAGTAACTAGGAAGATCTAAGGTGATGCATGGAAAATTCTAAGATTTTCTTGGAAGTCTCATTTGATAAAGCAGGGTTGTAGTCCAATTGAAGAGTGTTCAGAGTAGGAAATTATTAGATGTCATTGTAAGTATCAACATTTCATTCAAATGGGTGTTTGTTGCTTTTAGTCAAAGCCTCTGATGATAGTAATATAGTATTAATAATGCATTTAAGCTAGCTAGAAAAAATGATTGATGTTCGATTTGTGCTTGGGCTTATGAAGTCCATTTCAGATTAAGATTAAGTTCAGAAGTACAAATAATATATAGTCCAACTAGCTGTATATTGTTTTGTTTTTTGTATTTTTGAAAATCTCAACTTCATTCTTTCCAAGGCCAAAAGTTAATTATGATGAAAATATCCTAGAATAACTACATAGAAAGTTGGAAAGTTGTATCACAAGTATTGCCTCTTCACCAATTTGTCAATCAAGATGCACTTTTTCTAGAGTTGCTCAAATGATCTGTAGTGTTTAGCTGTAGGCGTGTGATTTTGCGTTGAGGTGTGAAAGTGGGCAGCAGAGGCAATCATGGGGGCGTCGTCGGGAGGCGGTATTGCTAACTCATCTGGCAAATAAGACATTAAGAGATGTTGAGAGACGTGCTATGTGCTTGATGTCTGGGCCTAGGGTTATTAGATCACCAAAATTGCTTCTTAAATATCCCCACCTCACTTGTCTGTGGCCTTCTCAGCTAAATGTGCAGTATTCCCTAGGACTTCAGTGCCCAAATCAACACATGCTGTCTTGATATGTTATAAAAACATTTTGATTTCTTGATATTTGAATATATAAGTCAGATATTTATCTGGATTTGTGCAGGGAATTAGCCAGGGCCCGTCCAGCTTGGCTTTTGGACAGGGAGTTTCCTTAACCCATTAGTGCTTAAGAGTTGCTCTTTGAACTTCATCTGGACATTTGATACTTTTGATAATAACTTGGAAATAAAGAATGATTTTACTAAAAGTTTGAAGAAGAGTTGTTGGGAGTGTTACATTTAGCATTTCTCCTTCAAATATTTTCCTAACTTTGCTTTTGCCTACAAGATATCATCAAAATTGTCAGGCCGCTTTTGGCCGTTGTAAGCATTAATGGGTTAAAACCTCCTTTTTGGACAAGCAAAGATTTCTGTAAAGAATTTTCATTTTTGACTTATTTGAGGTAATAACAAGTCTTTTCCTGGCAAACTATTTTCTAGGACATGGCAGAAGTGTAAATTGCCCTTTTTGACTCAATAGACTTTTCAACACAGTTGGAAAAAGGATTTATAGTAGCTAAATTTGGACGGGCAGAAATTTTGGAATTGCTGTTTTGGAAAGGCAGTTTTGAAATCCTGGCTTATAGACCCTGGTTGTGCGATATTTGGGATTTTTAAGTATGGATCCTTGTATTTGTCCATGCAATATAATCCAAAGCATCACAATTATCTGTTATCTTAAGGTTTTGCTTTCATGACAATTTTCTTTAAGATTTTTGGTATGAGGTTTATCTGTCTTTGTTGCTCAATGTTTCCAGTAAAACCAGTCATTTTTTATATTGTTTTATTTAAACCTTGGTCCAACTGCAAATTACTTAGTGATATTTTTTAATTTGAAATTTGAAATTCATTTCAAATATTCAAACTAGGGTGAGTAATATAAGTATTTAGAATCAAGATTTAATATATTTGAAATAATTCTTATAATGCATATGCTGTTTTGTATTATCATGACTTTTACCTGATATTTATGTTTCTCTTTGTCTTTTCTAGGTAAGTACACATAAAGAGCAATAGAGGGTGCAAGGGTGGTAAGTTAGGAACCAGTACATTGGTGTTTTCACGTTTTTGATAAATAGATAGTTTCCAACAGTACATGGTTTAGAGATTTTGTACTCAATGGCATTTTATGCATGTACTCTTAGTTATGTTGTATTTTTAATATCAGCATATCCTTACCAGGAGAAGTTGATATTACCATTGAAAACCAATATTCTTTATGTTTTCTAATAATGTGTGTGACACTGGTTAACTTTTTTCAATGATTTAAAAGTAGATGTTCATCAAAAATCGTTTTAACTGGAAAAATAACCTTGGATAATGTCTGTCTATTTTAGACTTATTCCGGGAAATCCTTAGCTACACTGTAGTGAGGGTACTGATGAAGTCATCATTAAAAATATTTCAGAATAAAAGCTGTTAATCATAACATAATCAAAATGTTCACAGGGCTCGACACTGATACTAACGGTGAACTGCTGGCCCCAGGGCCAGTTAAAATTCTCCAAAGCGACTTCAGGCCAGTAAAAACAGACCACAACTGGTGCTATAGCCCACCAGTATAAATTTTCAAAAAAGATCATAAACAGTAGTTTAAGGGGATATTCATATAGAACTATAAAATTATTACAATATTTCGCTTCATATCGAAGGAGAAACTTACACCCAACAAGAATGCATATATAATGATGCACTTTTCAATTAGCTATTCTGAATGAATGGGTTAAAGGAAATGATGACTGTAAACAGCATATAAACAAGCCAGTTCTCACTGTCACCTCGTTTATTATTATTGATTAGGTGTGAACAGATATATGAAAATACCTCTGTCAACTCCTGAGGACACGACTTTACTCAGACACATTAACCTTAATATAGTATATTGTTGAATTGCATGATATACTATGCAATCGCCTCAAGCCCCCTATAAAGGTCATTACAAGTGCTCTATTGTAATGTGTTTGTGTTGACTAGCTTGAACTATAAATTGATAATCATCATGAGCATAGTATTTCAGTTTGTTTATTCAGTAAATCATTTTATCTGTTTTATTTGTGAAAAACAATTGTCAGGTTTATCATTAATACATTAGTGATATGCATTGTTAACAAATAAGCAACCTTTTCGATAGACAAGAAGAAAGGACTTGCACTTAATTGAGTTCACATATGCTTGAGAAAAAATGGGTTACAGCTTAACTGAGATATATTGCTATAGTATATCAACATTTATTATCAGTAGAGATAATAGTACAGATAGTGTCAATAATATACTTGAGAACATTACTATTGAGTAGAGCTATGTAGATAGTTGACTGTCTTAGTCTGATGCTGCTAGTGGACTGCCAAGGTGTGGCCAGTCAAAGTCAGTAGACCAGAACACTGGTCAAGCAGGTTTTGCCCAGGGAGCAGTTCATATTTGCATGTGAATTGGGGAGCATGAATTAATGGTCCAAATACTACATATCTTCCCCCTTAGATAATACTTAGATTAAATAAATCATTAGATATTAATAGTCCATGTACTTCAAATGTCTCTTTGTATTTCACTGAAAAAGAGCATATAATGTCAATAATATCTATGAACAAAAATATGAACTTAAAGAAATTATCGTCACTTCTGTGATATGATAAAGATGATGAGTTTGGGGTAGACAACCCATACTCAAACTAATAAGGACATTATTCTGGTCCTGATTAAATCTCTAAGGATTTAACATAGTCTTTCAAAAAGCTTGGTGCTTTTCGCGTCCGTGTTGAGCGTCGTAGTTCAGGCACAGGATTTTCCACAGGAGTCACAGTTTCTTGCATGTCATCAGCATGTGCTGACGGTTGAATGTTTTCTTGAATTGAGTCACCTGTAGAAGTAGACATTTCCAAAGGAGTAGACTGAGACACAATTGTTTCACGTAGGGTCTCGGTTGGCACAGAACTTGCACTCACATTTGTTTTGTCCGCAACTTGATTGTTGGATATGGGTGGTGTTATGTCAAGTTCATTGTCTTCTAATTCGGATGCATTTGTTCGCATTTGGTCTTGATGCCGCCTGACGATACGACCATCAGAGAGTTGAATTTTGAATGACAACGGACCAGTGCGTTCCACAATTTTACCAGCAATCCAGCGTTCACCCAGACCATAGTTTTTAACATAAGCACTCTTCCCCTCTAGAAACTGTCTCTCCCTAGTATGCAAATCATGACCTTGCTTTTGCCCTAATTGTCTTTTTGACACTTGTTCGGCCAAATTTGGGTACAATAAATCAAACCGATTTCTGAGTTTTCGGCCCATCAACAATTCTGATGGTGCTAACCCTGTAGTAGCACTAGGTGTTATACGGTCATGGAAAAGGTAATTGCGTACTCTGGTTTGGATACTACCGTCCTCACTACTTTTTCGCATAGCCTCTTTGAAAGACTGCACAGCGCGTTCTGCTAACCCATTAGAAGCAGGATGGTATGGCGCACAATAAATGGGTTTAATACCATGTTTGTTTAGGAACTGTTTATACTCATCACTTGTGAAGCAACGGCCATTGTCGCTCACAATTTGCTGAGGAAAACCATGAATAGCAAATGTATTGCTGAGGTTTTCTATAGTAGTTGATGATGTCGAGTCAGTTGACACATGGATTTCTTTCCACTTTGAAAAGGAATCAACTACAATCAAGTACATTTTCCCTAAAAATGGTCCAGCATAATCAATATGCAAACGTACCCATGGTCTAGTGGTAAATTCCCATGGATGTAATGGGGCCTTCTCTGGGGATTTTCTATTTACCTGACAGGGCTGACACTTTTGTACTTTATTTTCAATGGCTTGGTCAATTTTGGGCCACCACATATAGCTACGGGCTAATGACTTCATCCGGCAAATTCCTGGATGCATTTCATGTAGATTTTCAATCATCCTACTTTGCCCTTGTGGCGGGATCACTACCCTATTTCCCCACAGGACACACCCACTTTTGACAGTTAACTCGTTTCGTCTATGAAAATATGGACGATACGATTCACCAGGACAAGTTTTGGGCCATCCAGTTTGAATCATGTGCATCACTTTTGACAACACTGGATCTCGTCTGGTCCAATTACGTATTTCTGTGGATGTCACTGCTGAGCTATCTAAATGATCCATCAGCAAAATTGTTTCGCCCGTTTCAGGCACACTTTTGACGGTTTCAGCAAGTGGCAAACGGCTTAAACAATCAGCACTAACATTTTGGACTCCTTTCAAATACTTGAGTGTATACTCGTATCCACTCAATGTCAACGCCCACCTTTGCATACGAGGTGAAGCGGTTCCTGGTATCGGTTTGTCTTCACCAAGAAGACCAAGTAATGGTTTGTGGTCAGTGTAAATCACCACATTTCTTCCATATATGTATTGGTGAAACTTTTTCACACCATATACAATTGCCAGAGCCTCTTTATCAATTTGTGCATAATTGCGCTCTGCTGGGGCCAAAGTACGAGATGCATAGGCAATCGGTCTCTGGGAACCATTCTCCATTGTATGAGAAATGACTGCCCCAACCCCATATTCCGATGCATCACACTCCAAAATAAGCTCTTTCTCACTATCATAGTGTACCAAAAACTTTTCTGATGACAACATGTTTTTGGCTTTTTCAAATGCCTGTTTTTGTTTCGAACCCCATTTCCATGTTACCTCCTTTCTTAGTAAGGAGTGAAGTGGTTCCAAAACTGACGAAACATTTGGCAAATCAGCATGATGAAAATTGAGCATTCCAAGGAATGATCTCAATTCCGTCACATTTTTGGGTGTTGGTGCATTTTTGATTGCATCGGCTTTCCCTGGAACTGGTTTGGTCCCTGTTGCTGTGATAACTCTGCCACAGAAAACTACTTCTGGAACCATGAATTTACATTTGTTTAGATTCAGACGCACCCCTGCTTTCTCCAGTCTTTCCAGGACTGTTTTAAGGGTACTCATATGAACCTCATCATTAGGTCCTGTCAAAAGAATGTCATCTAATCTAGCTTTCACATTTGGAATACCTTCAATTATGTGTTCCATGGCTCTCTGGAAAATACCAGGACTAGAAGAAACCCCAAAAGGTAATCTGTTGTACTGAAAAATACCTCTATGAGTACTTATGGTGGTAAAAGGCTTTGAATCCTCCTCTAACTCCACCTGTAGATAGGCATGCCTGAGATCAAGTTTCGTAAACTTTTGACCTGCACCTATAGTAGCTAAAAGATCTTCACATTTAGGTATTGGGTATTTGTCTAGTTTTGAGACTTTATTTAGGGTCACTTTGTAATCGCCACATATGCGAATTGTGCCGTCTGGTTTTACAATGGGAACTATTGGAGCTGCCCAGTCCGAAAATTGGACGGGTTCAATGATCTTCTCTTGGACTAACCTATCCAGCTCCTGATCAACTTTGTTTCTAATTGAGTACGGAACAGGTCTAGGTTTCCAATATTTTGGAACAGACTCGTGATCCACCTTAATTGTGGCTTTGAACCCTTTTAGAGTTCCCATACCAGTTTTGAACACTTCAGGGTATTGCTTGAGAATAGTTTCTAATTCTCCTTTCTGATTAGCTAATTCAAGATTTTCATAAAAAATCTCATGCCAGTCTAGCCTAACTTTTGACAACCAGTCCCTACCTACAAGACTAGGTCCATTTCCTTGCACTACTAGAGCAGACAGATTTTGCATTTTCCCATTATACTGAACAGGTACCTCAACTTCCCCTAGTACAGAAATTTGCTCACCTGTATAGGTCCGAATTTTGGCATTAGTTTGTTTGAGGTTTGCATTATCTGGTCCATTTCTTATTTGGTGAAACGCTTTCTCACTCAAAATTGTTACCGCAGCACCCGTGTCAATCTCCATTTTTGTCTTTGTGCCATTTATACCAATCTCCACTGCATATGGAGCAATTTTTGAAGACTGTTGAATTTTGAAAATTTGGTACACATCACTGTCCTCTTCTTCCTCATCAACACAGTCCAAATGTTTATTTGCAGAAGACTGTCGTCTAGAATTCTGCTGTGACACAGTTTTGCTCTTTTTAGCTCTGCATACTTTGGCTATATGTCCCTTTTTAGAACAGATATAGCATTCGCTCTCTTTGTAAAAACAATTATTTGGAGCGTGCTGTCCTCCACACCTGTAGCATGGTTTCTTGTTTTGGTACTGAGTACCTGAATTGACACTTTTCTTGCCACCCTCTCTGTTCAGTTTGTGAACCTCTGTGGGCGTGGCCTGCTTTCCATGAAGCTCTAATGCATCTTTGTCAGCCATTTCCATGGCAGATGCTATTTCCACTGCTCTCTCTAAAGTAATGTTTGCAACAGATAACAGTCTTTTCTGAATAGAGACGCTTGAAATTCCACATACAAGTCTATCTCTCAATGTCTCTGTCAAATTGTTGCCAAATTCACAAAATTGAGCTAACTTTTTCAATTCTGCAACATACTGTTGAACATTTTCTCCCTCATGTTGGTTTCTTTTATGGAAACGGAATCTTTCAACAATGACTAATGGTTTTGGAGAAAAGTGATTCCTTAGAATTTCACAAAGTTCTGCATAGTTTTTGGTTGACGGTTTTGCAGGAGCTGTCAAATTGCGAAGAATAGTATAGGTTTTACCTCCTATTAGACTCAACAATGATGGTACTTGCTTGTTTGGCTCAATGCTGTTGGCCAAGAAATACTGCTCCAGTCTCTCCTCATATGTCTCCCAGTTTTCCACAGAACTGTCAAAAGTCTCCAACCTTCCAATTGTAGCCATTCTGCCTAGTTCAATTCCAGCTCCTCGTCGCCAATATAGTATATCAACATTTATTATCAGTAGAGATAATAGTACAGATAGTGTCAATAATATACTTGAGAACATTACTATTGAGTAGAGCTATGTAGATAGTTGACTGTCTTAGTCTGATGCTGCTAGTGGACTGCCAAGGTGTGGCCAGTCAAAGTCAGTAGACCAGAACACTGGTCAAGCAGGTTTTGCCCAGGGAGCAGTTCATATTTGCATGTGAATTGGGGAGCATGAATTAATGGTCCAAATACTACAATTGCAATAGGAAATTTATTTTGGTGACTTTTAAACAATAACCTACAGACAAGATAAAGAGAATATTAGGAACAGGGAGAGGATGTAATATACGCTGTGGTTGATTGCAAATATCCTCTGAGGTTCTTGTATTTGCTTTGTCAGTCTGCATGTGACACATATCTACAGTGCTAGAAAAATACAAAGATTAGGTATTTTGTAAATTTCTAGTTGTCCAATAATAATTATTTAGTAAAATAGAGAAAGATGACTTTTTATGCAGTTATGATGGTAATTATCACAAGCAATAATCTCTCTCTCTCTCTCTCTCTCTCTCTCTCTCTCTCTCTCTCTCTCTCTCTCTCTATCTAGATAGATAGATAGATAGATATGTTTTCACATTTAATAGACTGATTGATATCAAAGTAGTAGTTTGCAGACGCTTGTCTGAAAACGGTGACTTTCCCTCACAAATGTTGGCTTTCTGAGGGAGTAGGAATTCAGAGACTTTCATTAAAGAGTAATTTCTTTATCTCAGCTAAGTGTCCCCGTGGCTTGAATATCCAACCTCGAGTGCATACTAACTCCAAATACTGCCACTGGCCTACGTCCACATCTCGTAAAAGTCATTACTAAAAGTGTTCTTTGGGAGGCAGGCAGATCACTTGTGGCTGCTGTGATGTTATTAGGGGATTCAAGATTTTCCAGTCATTGGTCAATGTGCCCAAATGTGGAAGCCATTTGTTGAACAAGGCAATCAATCAAACCAGTTGTGGCACACCATAGGGGCGCTATTGGCTTATTGTGACAAGGAAATGGATATTTTTTTTCCAAACTCATAGTACTCAAGAGGTGATTAATCTTGATCTGGGTCGCCTTGATGACAGCTTAACAAATTGTGACTAATATCTTAAAATAGATGTTGATTTTATGTATTGCAACCTAACTCAGGTCAATTCTGAAAAAAAAGTACATATGTTTTTGACAATTTTCTAGATTTTGAAAATATTGTCATCAAATACTTTCTCTTATGGAATATAGATTTTCATAGATAATCCAATGATATGGACAAAGAATATATGCATTATATATGTATTATATATATATTATGCGCCTTTGAGCATGTTTATATGGAAAGGGCGCAATATCAAATGACAATATTATTATTATTATTATATATGCAATTCTATGTGTGTCTGCAGTCTGAACTCATACACTTATTTGTCCTTAATTGACCTATAACATCCTGAAATTGCTAACGTTTTGAACTTCAAATAATGCCCCAAAGAGACCTGATTTCGCTGTATTTCAGTGAATTCAACATCATTTAGAAGATTACTTAAGAGGAAATGTTGCCAGGAACACAGCCAACCTACCTTAAGTATTCATCAAGTAATGTAATTATTTTAAGTTGATTGTAAGTATATCAGGTCATTCAGATTTTGTCCTGCAAAGTGCCCATGTTGCACCCGGACTTCCCATATGCAGGGGTGTCCAACTGTCGCACCGGTTTGCGACAGAGGCATCACAATATGTGATAAGAAAGAAATCTTTGGTTAACTCTGGATTTTCTTTGGAAAGATGACCAAATGAGTATATTAAATGTTTCACATCCAATTTAGATAATTGTATCTAGAAAAAATGTAAGATCCATTTATTGATACTGCCTATTGATTGATATAGGTCTTTATTATTGCTTAGAAGGATAATATGGTAGTGTTGTCCTGATATCTATACTTCTTTAACTGATTATTGCACAGTGCCCATAGAAAATTGCTATGCTCCAGGGCCAATAGTTTGTGCTCAAGGACTTACATACTTGGACACCCATGACATGTTTTAGTATGAAGTTGGCAAGTCGTTCTGGCTTGGCCCATTGCATACATGCAAAGTTTTGGGCTCCTAAAATTAGCTTTGGGCGCCTAGGTTTTCCTGTTACTAGGTACATCATTTCCATGGGATCCTGAAAGCTTCAAAGGTACCGAAATAAAGTGGGAAATTGAATCTTTTAAGAAGTAGCATGATGAAAGAATCCAAACGGCTGTGACAGGCTCCTCGAGATGAGGTTTGATCGTCGCTCAGGGTAAAACGGGAGGGCGTGTGAACTTGTGAATAGTATCAACAGAGATGTATGCTTTGCAATCTGCAGCGGAACGTTGACTGTAATTGATTTCCATTGAGGAGGTCAGTGAGTACAGTGAGTACAGAGATCCTCAGGGATTTCCACGGCTAGTTATAGAAATTTCATGCATGGTGGATCGTTAGAAATGTCTTGATGAAACAAGCGAACCATTCGATATCGCAGAGTTGAAGTCTCTGAAATTCCGTGCGTGGACATTTTCTGAGGAATATTTCCTTCCAGTTTCAATTGCATGCGGTGTTGATAAGTACACACTAACCCATACATGCCAAAAGCACATAGGTGCTCTAATTACAATTCTAACATTGTAAAAACTGAAATAATTGCAAGAAAAAATTTGAATAGGTTTAATATGTGTTCTGTTTCATAAACGATCATCCAGTAATTAGTTATTGTTTTTCATTTTAGAAAAATCACCTTTGCCTATCTTAATGAATGTTGGTCATATTGGTATAGTTTTGACTTAGCTCAGTTCATTCTCATTTCATTTGTTTCATGTTGGTATCTGTATTGAATGAGCTGGAAAGCACATGAAGTGTAAAGCGATTATATAAATTTTGTCGTATTAAAATCCAGATCAATTGCAGAGTGTAAGTTATTGTTATCACGTGAGTCCTCCAAAATTGCTTCTGAATTAATATGGAAATGAAATTCTCATTAAGTTAGATTATAGTCAGACTCATGCAACTTATTCATTTATTTATCTATTTATTTTTTTCATGAAGAATTGCATTTTAAGATGCTGCCCTCAGGGCATGAAATTAAGTTGTTTTTTCAGGGCACCCTAATGCATCTTCAAAAGCTACTTACAGGTGTTTTGTATAAAAACCAGTACATCTTTGGGCTCCCTGCAGAAATTTGAAGGAGCCACAGGAGCCCTGGGCTCCCAGGTCCAGCTAATTTCGAGCCCACAGTGTTTCTTGAGGGTACCTACATTTCCTGCTTCTGAGAGAAGTGAGAATGTAGTTGCCTATCTTTTGTTTGCCCAGGTAGGTCTGTTGGCATCTAGAAGTGGCAGCAGAGGCATGGACAAAGATGCCCCAGCCGCATAGTCTCTCAGGCTGTGTCCAGCCCGGCACACACACCAAGGCTGTCTATTTATCATGCTAATCACTGGAAGTGCATTTCCCTGTAGCTGGTTTACCACATCTGGGGAAATGCCCACCAGGACTCGTTGGATTTAGTACTGAATATTGGTGTATATTTGTCACCAAGTCCATGTCTGGCAAGGTATTTAATCAAGTTAAGGCAGCTTAAATTGATGTTGATCTGGACCTGTGTCAGCACTCAGAAAATTGGTTGCGAGCAAAAGTGACAATGTTTTTATGAAAACCAGTTTTACATGGGGGTAAGCTGCCCCTAAATTTTACTTGCCCCACCGGTACTTCCACTTGCCCCCCCCCCCCCCCCCCCCACTCTGTTTAACAAAGGTGTGATTGGACAAAATTGCCCAAAACATTACTTGCCAAACGGGGCAAGTAAGGGTCTTGTTCAGCTTGCCCCATTGCCGTCTTTTGCCGAATTCACTTGCAAGTCTTGCAACGGGGCCAGTGGTTATGTTGCACGCTGATTGCTATCTTGAAGGTAAGGGTTATTAAGGGGCAGACCCTTCATGTACTGAGAAACAAATTTCCACACTCTCTGTGATAGAAGACCAAGATTAATGTATTTAGCAGCATCAGGGCATCTTCGCATCTTCATTCTATGCGGAAAGGTCATGTCCATCCCGGCTGGCTATAAAACATGGAAGCTCCATCCTTTGATGTCCGCAGCAAATGGTGTGAGTGCTGTTAGCTGTAACTCTCTATTGGGCGGATACCACCATTTATAACAGACACGCAATATCACTAACAACTTGAAAGGATACTTTGGCCATGGGGAGACAAATTAAATATAGGGGATCAGGATCAAATATAAGTGGTCATGAAGCTGCAGAATTCTAAGATGAATTCGCCAGCTATCGAAATGGAATGGACTTTTGGTTATTATCACATTTTTAGTGCTGTTTTAGATTTATTCATCACTAGTTATTGTGGTTAACCAATTCACGTCCATAGCATCCAAAAGTATCTTGTCTGGTAATAACTTTCTCTTAAAATCAATTTCAAGAAAATTTTCAGAGAGATTTTGATCAGGAAGCAACCTTTTATCACTCCTTCAAATACTTTCAAGATGAATATTTTATAACCGATTTATTCTCCAAATTACAAAGGTCCAGAGGACACTTTTTGAAGTAGGATTCTATATGCACCCAATGGTTTAATGTTAGAGGAAAAGATGGTACCCCTTGAAAGCTACTGGCAAGTCAATAGTCACTGGCAACTTTCCAACTATGCCTTAAACTTTTCATGCTTTGAATTCTTCTTTTGTATAGACTTAGAAAATGTTTGAAGACTACTGTTGAGTAAAGCATGAATTCATAAGATATTTGTAGGTGAGCTGACTATCACGATCTGATAAAAAAAATCTCCAAAAATGTATTTCTTAACCCATTCGTGCTTCAGAATGACTCTAGAAATGGTCAACTGAACCTATGGTACTTGAAAGTATTAATTGAGAAATAAAAGAATGTTTTTACAAAATATATGAAGGAGTCAGTCGTTAACAATATTTGGATAAACATTTCTTCTTCCGATTTGTTCAAAACTATGCTTTTTCTTTCAAAAGAGATATCTCCAAACTGGTCAGTACTTGACCGCCTGACCAAAAGGAAAGCCATAATATGTGCTATCCAAGGAGGCCCAGAGAGATTCATTTTCTTTGCAAGGATGCTTCATGTAAAGTGCATTGTGTGAACTTGGTGACTGCAAAAAACAAAACTGGTCTGTTAAAACAAGGCTCTGTGGGACTCTACTGGCTCCACTGGAAGCTTGCAGACAATTTGCCATTAGCAGTCCCCATGATAGATTTAACTGCTGACTAGTGGTTGATCTAAATATTCATAAAGCATTTAAAAGCATATTAATTTCACGATGTTGCTCTGAGCAGAGGTTTCTTGTTTCAATTTTTTTTCTTGCCAGTCTGACAGGACTGGCTGCTTCCAGATTCTGCAGGTCCTGCAACCTTTTTGCCAGTCCTGCCACCTAATGACCATAAGAAGATGTAGCGTTCAAGTACTTAAACCCCTGGTAGTCCCTCAGAAGGGATATTATTAAGATGTGTCCTTCCAAGGCATAAATTCACCAGTCCTTACTGAGGGACTGACGGGAAAGTAGACCTCTGTCTAAGTGCAAAATGAAGATTATATAACTGAATAAAATATGTAACCTCAAGCAAATGATAAATTGATTTTGAACTGTTTAATTTAATAAAATGAAAGAACCATTCTTTTCTGTAATTGCAGATCTGAATCAGATTTATACATATTATCAGCAGTAAGAGAGACTTGAGCCCAAAAGTGATGTATCAAAACTGTTTGTGAACATTTAGTCAGTAAATTTGACACCATTATAGCTCTAATAAGGTGAGTGTACTAGTTCACCAATCTTATTTGGTATAATGGGTTTTGTACGCATCACCTAAGCTTGTTTAAAGATGTGTAATTTACAAGATGGTACCTGACATGCCCAGGCTGTTAAGGTAGTGTTCTGCCCATAAATGATGTTCCATGAAGATTCCCTGCAGACCGCTCACTGTTGTCTTACTGAAATATTAATTTCGCCCTTGCAGCAGGAAAATACAGTTGCCATGGCATTTCTCCTCTAATTGTTCTGCTTGCATTGTAGCATTGTATGCAATTAGTGTTACCTCAGCTAGAAAATGCATAACTTAATGATGCAGTTATTTGCTTTAGTGAACAAAGATGCTACCATTTAGCTGATATATCTTGACATGTTTCGTCCTGTATGTATCTGTTTATTGGTTAGAGTCTGAGATGCTGCTACTTAAACCAGACAAGGTGCAATCTGTATGTATCTGTTGATCAGTTAGAGTCCGAGACACTGGTACTTAAACCATACAGGGTGCAATCTTGTGAGCCATTTTTGGGGATCTGCGAGCAATGGATTGTTACCTGCAAACTAATTAGACTGGACATGTTTTACAAGTAGCTATATGTTTACCATTTGGAGTCAGGTTTTATAGGTGGACCCCTTGATTCTTTGAGACACATTAAGGTGACAAAAGGAGTTATTCATTTATGAAATTACTTGTTTATATCAAAAAGGATATTCTCTTTGAGATAGGAAATGCTTTGTTAACAGTTAATACACCTGTCATAGCTCATTTAAAATGCTTCATTATACCTCAGTCTTCCTTAATGTTGCATTAGTGTTTGATATGAGATATCAAGCTGAGATGCAGGCATTGCCTTAATATTTTTCTTCATTGTCATCATTTTTTTCTTTTGGTTATCCTTACCAAATGTAGCGTAGAATAGAATTGTTCTGGAAATTCCTTGATGTTCCCAGCTACATTTGGCTGGTTATTGACGTAATATATCTAACTGGATTAAGTATAAGATACATATGTACAGTATTTTTAAGAATATGAAAAATGAAATCGAGGTAGTTAAAGAACTTGAACAAAAATGCAAATTCCCTCTTGTCTTTTCTTTTTATTGAAGTTGCTATCATTTGACCTCATTGTAAAGTACAGTCAACCCTGCCTGGGACACCACAGTTTTACATAAATAAGTCTTAAATTCTCTCTGATAAGATATACATTCCCATTTAACCTGTCACCAGATACCACCTGTATATAGAGATTATGCGGGACCCACCATGTGACAGGGTAGTGTGGATTGCTTGCAGGTCTCACTGTTATTAGTATTCTGCAAAAGCACTTGCCTTGAGGGCCATTGAGTATACTTATTTTACCCATTCACACTCAGAGTTACTTTACAAAGTATCGTCTGCTACTCTCATACTTTTCAATATAACTTGGACATAAAGCGAAAGTTCACAGAATATTTGAAAGAGAGATACTGTTTAGATTCTGATCAACATTTCTCCTTCAAATGTTTTCCAGAAAATGCTTCAGTAGGTAGAATATTTCCCAAAACGTCAGGCCTGTTTTGGCCGCTTTGAGTATTAATGGGTTAACCCATTTATACCCCCATCAAACCCTGCAGCTGGTTCAAAACAGTCAATCACAGGCTATGAATGATGATGCATTATGAGATTTATGAGATTAAACCCATTTTCAGCAGTAGGGCATACACTGTCTGACTTTGATCGACTCAATTGTTATTTAAGTCATTACTTGGACACTGACATTAAGGTTGAGGTAAAGGAATCTAGGTCCACTATTAGCTACATACATATAAGTCATTTGTGCTCAATAGCCAATCAGGTCATATTCCTGAGGCACCAAAGAGTCTGGCGTGATTGCCGTGTGGTCTTAAGCATTTCTACTGACTGCTAGCCGTCTCTCGCCACTGTCCAGGTTCGAATTCGGGCCAGGGTATATGAGAAAGTTTCCAGTGATTTGGGGTTAGGCAGTAGTTTTTGCTGGGTTCTCCGGTTTATTCCACCAGTTACAAATGGATAGTCATGCAATATGGCAGAAGAAGGGATGAAAAACGAAATTCCAAATTCCAGGCATCAAGACTGAATGGTTGCCATTTTCATCCTCAACATGGCGGCTGTTACCAAATGAAGCTGTGTACAGGGAATATGCAAGATTTCCCAGGAAATGCTCGGAAATGCCAGGAATCCTGTTACTGATCTCAGCAACAATTGGTCCTGAAAAAAAAATATGTTTGTCAAATGGCAATTGATGAACCAAATAGTGGCTACTAATATGAACCTTGGATATTCTTATTCAATGTTATTTGATATGATACTCTTAGAGCTGCTTTTCTAATTAAACCTGAAGGATGAAGTGTGTAACATTGTATTTGCCGACTTTCACATCCCTCAAAGCTGCCATGACATTTGGAAATAAATGTCAGTTGCTTACTTACTTAAAATACTCCCCCAGCAAACTTGACCTGAGGCCTCTATGAGCTGTGGGTACTGAGCCAACGTCTCTTAGAACTGTGTCATGTAATATATATATATATATATATATATATATATATATATATATATATATATATATATATATATATATATATATATATATATATATATATATATATATATATATATATATATATATATATATATATATATATATATATATATATATATATATATATATATATATATATATATATATATATATATATATATATATATATATATATATATATATATATATATATATATATATATATATATATATATATATATATATATACGTAAAGAAGGATACAGTTATCATAATAGTCCATGCCATTATCCTGATTAAGCGGGCATCGATAAATATTATCTGTACTTTGTATATATATTATTGCTATTGCCAGCAAATTGCTACAGTGTCCTTTATGTCTATATTTACCCAGATTTGTTATGTTGAATACAGTCTTTGATGCTAGTCACTGCCTTTAGCACATGAGTGGTATTAACTGACTTTCTTTTAAAATAGATTTAGCATTTTTATTGTAGCCAAAAAATCAATTTGTCTCAACAAATACACTTTCTACACCATTTCATATCAAAAAGTGGTATGTAGTGTGTCCATGTGTGTTTACTGGTAACACATTTACCACCATAGCATTTATAACTTCTAAAGACATCCAACAAATACATGAGATTAAGTGAAATCAGATGATTTTTCATTAATCTTGGTTCATTTGAATAAAAACTTAATTCAGTATAAAATTCTGAAATTTCTTTTTCTTTAAATATTTTTTTGTTGATTAGTAGAACCACTAGAAATATCTGGAGATTGAAGGGTTAACAAAGCTTTTACTTATATAAACTACCTGCGAGATTGAACCCTTTTAAGATGTGGCAGATGACTGCCTGAAGGTAATTGCTGAAATCAATTGCTCACAGACCTGATAAATAGATGCTAACTTTACCTCATCCAGCCTTGAAGCATACGCCTAGTTATTATTGTGCCTCAGAGGAGAGCCGACTGGCTGTGCGATGACATCATCAGGCTCCCCCCCCTGTTCCAGCTTGCCTGCTCAGTTCAGCACAGTGGTTGTGGGCTTGTCCGTCAGCAAACTCGTCTAACTTGCAGCAGCCTTTACGGGCAGGCGTTCAGTGACGTGAGCCAACAGTTTGGAACGTAAGAAGGCCTCTGTGTTGACAGACAGCACTCCTCGAGTCACCACTGGATAGGTTTCCTGACGGCCCGCCAGCCACTGAGGAGTAATTGATAAACTTGCTAATAATTAGTGCTTAAAAGGCTTCGGCAACTTGTTTTGGAGTTCAGCATGTCCCATGTGATCAAGATCCAGTATGAGAGTGGCTCGTCTACCACCTCATCTTCGGAGGTGGTTCAGAAACAAGTGGTTCACCAAACGTATCATCAGCATCAGCAGCAGCAGCAGCAGAGTAGTAGTGTCTCGAACGAATTCGCACCGCTATCCCCACCGCACCAAACAAGAGGTACCGTAACCACCAACCAATCCGTAGTGAAACAGCGAGTACAGAGCATGAAGAAGCGCCAGGTGGTCATCCATACTCAAGGTGGAGGGTCGCAGAAGGGAGGGGTCAGCGACAAAGTGGCCCAGCAGATCAGTCAGCTGGTGCAGGAAAAAGGGGGTCTGGCCAACTTCAACGAGTTGCTGGCTAAAGGGGAGATTGACCTTGGAGAGATGATGAAAGGAGAGGGCGTGGTGGTCAAGCTTGAAGGAGGAGGTGGAGGAGGAGGAGGAATGGGAAGGGTGGAGGAGGAGGAAGGTCCCGCAGGAGGAGGGGCGGTAGCGGTGCGACAGAAGGGGGAGATGGTGCAGCAGAAAGGGCAGGCGGTGCAGCAGGTGGTACGGCAACAGAGTCTTGGTCAGATTGGAGGGACGACGGTGGCACAGCAGAAAGCGCAGGTGGTGCAGCAACAGCAGAGTCTCAGTCAGATCGGCAGTAAGACGGTGGCACACCAGGGGGAGGTGGTGCAAGAAGTGGTGCAGCACGGTGCCGAGGGATTCCACGAGGGAGAAATGGTGCAGCAGAAGGGGGAGATGGCAAAACAGACGGTGCGGCACCAAACCGTGACACAGGAGGGCGGCATGACGGTGCAACAGCAAGGCGAGGACACGCGCCAGGTGATCCAACAACAGGAGGTCCGGCAGGCACCAGGGGGCAGCACCAAGATCCACGTCAGAGGACAGGTGGTCAAACAGCAACAGGGCAAGACGGTGCACCAGGTGACCCAAGGAGGGAAAGTCATCCAGCAAGGAGTACAGCACCATGGTATTAAAATGGTGCAGCACCATCAGGTCCAGGGAAACAGACGCATCGGAATATCCTTCATTACCAAACATGCCCTACACAAAAAAATCGGTGTCACCATGAGCGCTCCAACACTGGTGGGCTTTGATAAATTTGGAAACAGGTAGGGACAATGTCCATTTTACTTATATTAACCATTATTCCTTTTTATCTTTTGTTTGTTCCATTGTATTGGTCAGGTGGTAACTAAGTGTAATGGGATATCTCCCTCATGTTTTTCGCCAGTTGTATTGCTTTTAATTGCCTAATTTTGAAAATAATTACAATTTTTTAACGCATACCCTCATTACATACGTGGAAATATGTATTGTTTTAAAATAGGCTATTGTTTCTTACCATTTGTCATGCTCGATGAGGGATATTTTTTAGATATACTGAATCGCTGCATTCATCATCATCATGACAGCAGTATTTCTCTTCCATGGCACACTGCTATGTTTTGTTAATATTTAGGTTATATGTAATATTAATTCTTTCCTGTTTGACATGGACTTGTGCCCGGCTTCTCATTCATACAGATAAGTGAATGATGGCCTCTTAACCTGCTTCAGTTGTGTGACAGGCCCATTAGCATGTCCTTCAATTAGCTAGCCACCCAGCCTCTGAAAGCCAGGCTGGTATAGAGCAGAATATATAAGTGTGAAAGCTGGCAAAATATCAACACAATATCTCATCAGAAATGCACGCATGGTCTGACAACTTTCAGCTTAACCCTATGATATGCTGCTGGTGGCTGATTAATTTGGTCAATACAAAATGATGCAAAAACCCTGAAAAATGCCTGTACACCTGGCACATGCGTATACTCATCTGAGAGAACTCAGCGAGAGCTATCCAATGAATACCAACAAGGCAGGGTTTAGATGGTTTTCAAAAATATTTGTCTCCTTGTGCTTTGAATGAAAGTAGCCTCACCATCAGATGGGGTATGTCATCAAATAGAGTAATAATTGAAAAATATTTGAAGAGGTATTTCTGAACTCAAAAGCAAGAACATTTTTCATTCAAACATTTCTCTAAATGTTACTTTGTTACCAAGGAATTTCCATAGTTGTCAGACTGTACAGAATTTTGCGTAATATTACGGCAGAGACAAGCTGGGAGACATGCTTTTATTTACAAAACAAAACTGTTGACCCATACATTACTACATTGGCCAAAAGTAGCCTGTGACTATTCTGGTCGTATCATCTTGACCTCATATTTTTCTTAGAGAATGTGTTTATTTTTATCCAAACTCAACCTTCAACTCTCCTTCAATATAAGTTTGATTTATTCTTAAGTAACTGACTTCATAAATTTGTGAACAGGATGTATCTTCTTGTATGCAATTATGCTTTCCTTTTTATAGTAATGATATGCATAGCAAAATATAGTTCATTAGGTACATAAGGGAATATGGTGCATTGTCTATCAGAGGAATGGAAGTGGCAGCCATCCAAGTAGTTGGACCTCAGTAAAAGGATTTTTCATAGGGGAATAGATGGAAAAAATACTTCATTCTCAATCAGAATAGAGAATTACCATAAGTCTACTTTATCATTCATGGCCATCTTGTCTGTACAATATTAAAGTATGATAATATAAAACCTTAAATGTCATTTTCAAAGAATTATATTATAAATTACTCAAAAATTATAAATTACTCAAAATTGTAAGTATGCTACATATCTTATATTTATAAATCTGCCACCCAGGATATGAAGTAGAGAAATCTACTATTGTTTACAGTATCTGCTATTATTTAGCTGGGTCCTCCACCATATAAACAATCTTAGAGTGCTGGAATGTTTAACAGCCATGGCAGACACTGTCAGTATATTACTTAGGATCAGTCCTATCAGCTTGGATATTTCAAGTATGGCACTAATTCATAGGCTCATTTTCTGAATTGTCATGTTCTTTGTGAAGGAAAAGTTGTTTCTCTCTACTTCCTCACAGGAAAAGCTTTGCACAAAGTTTATAGATGCATTTATAGATGTCATGCATTTTATGATATTGCTCTGTTGAGGAAATGTACAAGAAATCAAGTACTTTCCAATGCTAAGACAAGGCCAGTTATATAAGAAGCAAGCACTTACAGTTTTTACTTAAACCAATTTTTTTTTATTCGATGATGGACCCATGACTTATTCAGCATTTTATTTCAACAGTGGAGGGAGGACCAGACTGAGAATTGCATGATGGAAAATCTAATCCAATCACTTTCAATTTGATAGTCATGATCTTCAAAGATAATTCTATCATTCTGATGATTTTATGAAGCT
Source organism: Maea johnstoni (assembly GCA_963942565.1). Taxonomy (NCBI): domain Eukaryota; kingdom Metazoa; phylum Annelida; class Polychaeta; order Spionida; family Magelonidae; genus Maea; species Maea johnstoni. Next base: position 22,876,483 of record OZ012684.1, read on the forward strand.
TCAACCCAGACTGATAAAAGCTTGGAGGTCTGTTTCGTGATGAATCATAGATCATATAGTATTAAAAGGAATATGCCTTAATGTGTACAGGCACCAAATATTTCAACCACCACATAAAAGCAATGTGGAGATAATCTTGGATATCCTTTACAAAGTGTAGCTTGGAATACCTAGGAATTCATAGAATAATGCTAAGAAAAAGCTAGGATTTCCAGGGAAGTCTCGCCTACAAAAATGCTGAGAAATGAAGTGGGTTAGTATGCCGCCACAGAAACAAGACTGATTATTTACCTTTTAAAGCACACACAGCTGGTTGTGTTTTTATTATTTTATGATTGATGTTATGACAGCAGTTTGTTTAGGTTTCATGCCTGTTTGATTTGATGTTGACAAGAGATTTTACAGTGGAATTCTAAACGATATTCAAGTGGCTTTAAATGAGACCATGCCAGTACATAGTTTGTATGGGCCTACCATGAGATATTAAATGTACAACAAATGTATATTTAATGAAACTTTCATAAAGGGCTATATCATATTTCCGCCTAATCCCGAATCACTGGCATGTTCCTAGCATGACCTGGCCGGGTTTCAAATCGGAGCAGTGTTGAGAAACAGCTAGTAATCATTGGTTACCCCTTAGACCACTAATTGTCAGTGATTTCTTTGACTCAAAACCAAAATATACAAAAACAGACAGAAAGGTATAAGGGGACTTATATTGTAGAAATTTAAATATGACCTCATTGCTTCATAATGATGCAGTGCCTATACTTTTCACATGAAAGACCTATTACCATATAGAGTATCATAGATGTAATATTCCTTGTCCCTGGTTTGACCCCAAGATGTTGGAAGACATAAACAGTTCCAACAAATAAAGCAACCCATTCATATTGGTTCTGATAGCTCTATTATGAGTGGTTATTTGGCTTGGATGCTGAATGATAGGTGTGGTGAGGTACTTCCTGTAATTTCTTAGGCAATTAAAGGTCTACACTCACTAAGTACACAATGAGACTCTAATAAATTGGTTAATTTTCAGGGTTATATTCTTTTCTGCTTAGACCTACAAATTAGGCATCAAGCCCATTTATCCACAGAACAAAATGGCTGTATTGTAAATTCTTTTTCCTCCAGACGAACTTACTATATTGGGGATGTTATTCTTTATTTGATAAAACACCTTGAATGCAAGCATATATATATATATATATATATATATATATATATATATATATATATATATATATATATATATATATATATATATATATATATATATATATATATATGTATATATTTATAGATAGATGGATAGATATTCTTATTAGTAACATATTGAGCAGGGACGGTAAAGTTTACATAAGTATCCATATTTGGGTCAGAACTTCAGGAGTATGTAATCAGATGACATAAGCCAGGCAGAATGTTTTCCCCCATACCAGACGTGGTATTTCAACAATGATTAATGAAGCAGAAAGAATCAAGAGAATTGAGCATTCCCACTTGACTGCTGTCTCGGCAGTTCTAGAAACACATGCTGTCATCCATTTCAGACACAGACCCATCAGACCATTAACGCCTAGTTGATCCCTGTCCAAATATGCTGATTGACACGATCAATTTCATGTTTTCTCGACGATTGGTAATTGGGTTTGAGTAAGTCACTGGAGTCTGAAGAACTTGAGTAAAATCGATTGATTCTGATTGACTGTGTAATTTTTAACTTTCAATTCTAACGTTTCAAACTTTTCAATTATAGTAATTCATTCTCTCTTTAAATCTGACTTGGTCTTTTGCATTTTTACCACATATATTACACTCCGTTTAATTTGAAAAACTTTCCATCTCATATTTCATGCAATATGACTTATTTATTGGGAAGTGATAATTTTAGTTTCCTGATACCATTTATTTATTTGTCACAGAATCATGTTTTGGAAAATATTTGACAGAGAGATGTTCATCATGGTTTTAGTGATGTCATTGATATGAAATTTTATCGATTTGATTAATTGATATATTTTTCGATTCGATTCGATTCGATTCGATTCGATACGCCGTAACGTGCTCGTAGGGCACAATTATTAATAGGGACGTCATTGATATCCCTTTATTTTGGTTAGATACCCTGTATCTTGGCCATGTGCCTGAGTAAAGCACACCATTCCTTCCAATTTCTCTTACAAAAGCCATAGAAAATACTTCAATATTTAGTCAGAGTTTCACTTTGCATTAGTTTAACAGGAAAATGTCTGGGAAAAGTGTATTTTTTATTAATAATCATACGCCATTATTGGGGTACAGAATATCGATTATTTCGGTTCGATACCCAACCATTCGATTCGATTTAATTGACAAAGTGAAAATGTCGATTTATCGATTTGTCGACTATCGATGACATCCCTACATGGTTTTAGTTACAACTCTCCTTCAAATATTTTGTGAAATAAATACTTATTTTCAAAGTTACTTTTAAAAATATCATAGGTCCAGACGACACTTTTCAAACAGGGTTCCAGACATGAATGGGTTAAAATGCCATGGGAATAAAAGAGTTTAAGTGAAAGTGTGATCTATTTTGGCTTAACATCAGAAAAAAATCAAGCAGCAAGTAAGTGCAATAGAAAGTGTAGCCAAGAGTAAAGCTTCTGTAAGCAAGATTAGGGTACGATTACATAAATCATACACATAGTAGAGATGAAGTAAACAAACCAGTTGAAACTGAGCAAAGTTTAACATTAACCCCTTCCTGTTCAGTCTCCTCTAAGGAAATGTTGTTATACATCTAAGGGAATATGAATAGTCTAGTCCTAAATCAACAAGCTGACAGATATTTGAAGGAAAGACTTTGTTTGTAATCTGCTTTAACTCATTCACACTCAGAGTTCCTCTAGTAAGTATCGTCTGCTCTCATACTTTTGAAAATAACTTCGGAATAAGGCACAATTTCACAAAATATTTGAAGGAGAGTTGGTGATTGGTATCTGATTAACATTTCTCATTCAAATACTTTCTGAAAAATGCTTTTGTTAGAAAAATATTATCAAAATTGTCAGGCCTATTTTGGCCGCTCTGAGCATTAATGGGTTAAGAACCTCTGTCATATGTGACTTTATTAGAACAAAGTACGCTGCCTTGCCCCTTACAACATTTTTTCTGAAAAAAAGGGGGCGTGCGCTTATTTCAGGTCTCTGCATGCACTTCATCGGAGGAATACGGTAGTTTGATATTGTGTTGTATTGAATTGTATTGTAATTGTATCTGCACTGCTCAAGATATCACTCTTAATTGTTCATCTCGCGAACAAGTGGTCAATGTTTATTTTCTGTTGTTAATTGCATGGTAAGCACTCTGTTTCAGGGATGGCTTTGGGAGAATGAACATGTTTCTTATGTGTGTATATCTTAGGGGGTGTTTTGTGTGTACTCGGGCCTATCCTGAGGGGGGGGGGGGGGTATGTGAGTGTACTTGGGCCTATCCTGAGGGGGGGGGGGGGGGTATGTGAGTGTACTTGGGCATATCCTGAGGGAGGGGGGGGGGGGGGGTATGTGAGTGTACTTGGGCCTAGCTCTCAGTTATGACAGCCCAGCTGTGCCTGAGGCTGGAGACGTGCTGGTCCTACAGTGTACGCACCTCGTTAGGCTCCACTCTGTATAACACAAGCGCTTATTAAGGTAATGATGAATAGATCCTGATTAACAAATTAGCCAGGTGCTACTTGTACTTGCCACAGCCATGTCAGTCCTCTTTAAATATTGCCACGGATCAAACTACTAATGGATGCAATTGATATTTTTAAGCTAACACAATTTTGATTCATTGCCTTTGTATTGTGCTAATAGGTGGCATTGGGTTGATGTTCCTAATTACCTGATAAAATAGCAGTGAGTGGACCCTGTCGAGAAATAGCTTGAACTACTGGCATTTCTGAGGGAGCTAGATTAGAATTCCAATCTTTTTCTCCTCGTGTTATGCATCCTACTCTTTTCAGTAGCAGTGAGGAGGCGTCTGGAGCGGACAATGTGTCTCTCCTGTCACCCCTGTTAACAGGCAGGGTCGGTACAGGTCAGGGCAAATTCAGCAGAAAAATATCCTCTCAGGCCAGTGACCAAAATAAAAGACGTAGCCAATAAGGAGAAAGCAGACATTGGCAAATTACTGCAAGGTTAACCCACTCAGCTCTGCAGAAAATGCAAATAAGCCTTACTTTTTCAGATGATATTTTTCTGATGAAAGCATCATTTAGGTAACCAATCTACGAGGATTTTTGAATTCTGAATATTGTTACTTTTTCTGCCATATTTATAAGCCAATGTATAAGAAGTGTGAAATAATAAGAACCAAGACAGTAGTCTAACCCTTCCAGGCCTCAACGCTAACTCAAAATGATACTGGCCCTGTAGGACCAGTAACACCTAGCATCTACTGGTCCTGCAAAGAAATTACTGGTCCTACATTTTTTCTTTAACATAACAAGAAAGAACATCGGATAAAATTCACCACAACATTTATCTTTATAAATTTTATCTTCATTTATTTCAAAAACATTTGGGGACATTCTCGGGGGGAAACTTTTTAACAAGAATGTCTCCAAATGTTTACTGGGCCTGTAGGACCAGTTGAGGTCTTTTTTTACTGGCCCGAAACTGTTTTTGGGAATTTTTACTGGCCTGGGGCCATAGGTTCACCCTTAGCGTCGAGCCCTGCCTTCTAAAGATATTTTGTGAGTTTTCAAGGTTTATTACTAAATCATTTTCTAAAATTTCACAGCATCTAGGCCACACCCATTAAAGAAGCAGTCTGGGCAAGAAAGACATCTGGAGGGAAAACTAATCTCCTAAAAAAGTTTTTTTGATGTAATGGGTTAAATGAAAACTAAAGTAAATAATTGGTCTAGAATATTTCCTAAAGATTTCCCAACTTATGGCCACTGACATTCACATGATTAGGGTTTCCATTGAGAAATGCACCATGAAAAATTAAGTGAATACTCCAGGGATCAGGTAATTTTTTTGAGTGTAAAACTTTAAGCATTCAAGCCCCATGTTCCATTACGATCATGTTAATTAAACCACTGGGATCATATTAGTTGCACTTACAAGAAGAACATTCCCTGGTTCACATCAGGAACAGGTTTATTGGGTACACCAACCACTGTTAAAGTCATTATGTGCCTCCCACTAGGTATGTCTATTCAACTGTTAAACCCAGCACCTTTTAGAAATAAGAAATTGCTTTCTCTTCACAACAGACAGGTGAACTAATCATGTACTGCTGGGCCCTCCTGGCGATTCAACTACCTTTCAGAGTCTGACTACTCTTCCATTACCAAATAAATTAAGCTGGAAATTGCGAGAACTTTCTTGGAAAATGTTAGGAAAATGCCAAGAATTTTATTGGAATTCCCAGGTGCATAATGCTGCTGGTGGCTTAATTTGGCCATATGAAATTATGCCAAAAACTTAAAAAGTGACTGAAACCTTGGAACATGGATACTCATCTAAGAGTACTCAGCAAGAGCTATTCAATGAATTGAACATGACAAGGTTTAGATGGTTTTCAAAAATCTTTGCGTCCTTGTGCTTTGGACGATTAAAGTAGCATCAGCATTGGTCGGGTTAATCACAGGAAAATGTGGGTATTAAGGGAGAGAAACTAGCCAATACATGTACACTTGAGAAAAGGGCCTGCTGGGCTGAAAAAAATACACCTTGTAGTCTTACCAGAATATTAGAAATATTAGAAATGATAGAATTATGTATTATAACCATGACCACAACAAGACAGAGATACGTAATAATGAGTATCCAGATCTTCTTAATGTGATATACTTTCTTTTGGTTGGTTATTTGACTATTAACCATTTTGAATTACAATATAGGTCCAAAAGAGACGGTAGGTCAAGATATATTTGCAATTTTGCAATTTGCAATGTTGTCTGAAGCGTGAATGGTTTTTATCCGAATCCTTCAAAATTATAGCATATACTTTGTCAGGTAGAATACTAGGAATGAATGCTTTAACTATTATTGATCATAATGTCAATATTATTTCTGTAAATATTTAATCATTGAGTTGAGAGCAATTCCTGTTTACATTTTGCGAGGGGTAGGAGATCTCATTGTTTATATCATTAAGCCATGTGTTTCCCTTAAGGTAAATCTACTAATCGTCAGATATGTGGCTTATAAAAATGTTTGTATCATTATCAAGATAATGAAATGGCAACTCAGCTGCATAATAATCATGTAAATATAGTGTATTATACCAAAGTTTATCAAAACTATAAATCTGATGAACAGATCTAGTTTATTCATGTGAGTGATGAAGAACGATTTGAGTTAACTTGTCTTTTTGTTGTATAAAACAATTGTTACTTAGACAAACAAAGCTCTCCAGGAACCAAATACTTGGGCGATCAATTGTCAGGCGGAAATAAGTTGTTTACCAATGAATTCTTGAAGAGTTTTTTCTCTAGCCCCAGTCAATATGGCTATTACACCCAGGGCAGTGACATATACTTGAACAGACCTTGTGCAGCACCCCTGTTATGAAGCTCTGAAAAGCCAGGCATATTTAAGCTTATCCGAACCCTTTTGCTGCTGTTGTCCAATTTGGCTGTTATAGAAAATGTTGGGGGTATGATTCAAACTTTAAATACATGCATTCCGTTTTGATGAAGAGCCACACAACTCATACTGAGAATTTAGGCTGGACATTATGAAATCCCAGGGAGACAATCAATACATCATGTCTCTTAATGTAGTTCCCCTGACTCTCCATAATAGAAGATGGCATTTTATATCAAATGAGTAATGTGGCAGTATGCCATAAAGATGTCTAAAAGCCTTTTAATGTTTTGTCTGTGCTTTAGATAAAGCGTGTTAGTGTCTTTGACAATGGATTTTTGGAGAGCTTTATTTCCATTAAAGGTGTATCATAATGTATCTCAATGCAGTGAGAGGGAAAAACCATTCACTTCCATCATTTCAATGCTTTCAACTAGGCTGTTTTTTCTCATGATTTATGAGATTTTCTATGCCACCGAGACCTGTTATATGAGAGAGTGTATGCAAGTACCTTTTTACTACTCATTAATGCTTGTAGGCTCAAGGAAATTGATTTCGAATTGGCACCAAAATCCTGGCTGCTATGTGGCATTACTGCAAAGTATTTTTGTTATACCTTATGCCAAAGTATTCAAGTATTATTTTGTTATGCCAAAGTAGAAGAAAAAAACAAAATATGGCAATACGCAGATCACAATAGAGCGCATTCTCTTAGTGAAAGTTTGATAAAACAATATATATTGTTTTGATGACAATACATGCTATATGAATGAATATCATGCCCATGTTATAGATATTCAAAAGAACATAAGTTATCTATCTTTTTCGTAATGGAGGGCCAATATAGCTCAGAAGTAAGACGCCCCCATAGAGCTCTGAAGAAGGTGATCCGTATTCATACGCTAGTCTTAGTGACTCCCCTTAAGAAAACTGTCCTTTAGTCAAATGCAATCTTGGGGTCCCCTTGTCTCCTACATCTCTGTGTTAAGCATTAAGCGTGCCGTATATAGCATCTGATAATGTGTGGAAGAAAGGAAAGCGAGCCCATGAATTTCTCCGATGTGCCCCGAGTCCCATCTATGTGCTGTTATCGTGCAGCAAGACTACTGTACCAGACATGCAGGATAAGCCATTCACATGCATATTGACAACTAGGGGCACAATCTATTGCTTTAAGCTATGTAGATTTCACTGTTAGATTTCCCTGCTCTGTCACGTCTCTAATCCCCGCAGAGATGCTCACTGGGGTACTCGATAGGACTAACAATAGGATACAGGTCCTGCATCTCCCCTTGCCTTTTAGCAACTGTCTGGAATAAACACTTAAGTGAAAGAATTGGAATTCAATATTGTGTTTTATCACTGCGGATATCAAATAATGTCTGTTATTGCTTTCCTATGCATTTATTGGGAAATTCGATTTAATCTACCTAAATATGTTTCTCAAAATTACTGGCACTGTAATATTTTTGCATTTACATGCAGTGCACCTTTTCACCATCTATTCATGTATGAATACATGATTCGGGATGTAAGAATGTAATAAAAGCTGTGGGTGGTTCCTTTTCAATCAAAGATAGAGACATGATGGGAAGATCTTCATGTATTAATATGTATGTCAATGATTCCAGCCACCTTGATTAAATGCCAAAATTGGCAACCTTGGCAATGACACTTCTCTCCATCAAATGCTTTTCATAATATCCTTTTTAGGGCCATCTTGTTATAGATGGTTAAAAGATGTGGTGAATTATATTCATAGTCAGGTATCTCATGTAAATATGGGAAAACATTTGAATGGGATTCCCCTGGTTAGCTTCATTTGCCACAAGGCATGTAATGCATAGCAAAGCCAAGATGAAATGAACGTAGTCGTTATCAGTCAGGGGATTCCCACATGGCCAAGCAATCCAGCATATTGTCATTCTACAATTTGTTATGGCTCACCTCAAAACAGGGTCTGGGGGTTGCCTCCTGCCCTGAAGTATTTCATTTAGAAACAAGTCAGTACTCCTACAATGGCAAAAAGCTAAAGCGTGGTAAGATTTCATTGAATTCCCTTTGCATCTTATGTTGGAATCTTTTTTACGGGTACACTTGGTTAGAACAGACTTAATGTGAACCCATTGCATTCTGTACCACCAGGTTTCATTTATCATCATATACTTGCTATTTTAATCCTTCTGGCTTTAAATAGCAGAAAAAAGGATGATTACCTGAATTCCGAATTAATCATTAACAACTACCTGAAAAATCATGTGATATTGTAGCATTTAGTACCCACTAAAAAATCACTTTGGAACAATTCACAACTAGCTCCAGTCAGAGTTTTTATATATATAGACACTAAGAAAACTGCTGGTCTGACTCTAATTTTAGCTTTTTTACCGCTTCCTTCCCTCACAATAAAACTATTTTAGCCTCAGACCTACAGTGTGCTAAATCAGGTTTTCAGGTTAACCCATTCACACTCTGAGTATATCTAGAGGGTATCGTCTGCTTCTTTCTTGCTTTTGAAAATAACTTGTGAGTAAAGCGAAAGTTCACAAAATATTTGAAGGAGAGTTGTTGTCTGGCTTCAAATAAACATTTCTCCTTCAAATTTTGTCAAGAAAATGCTTCAGTAAGTAAAATATTTTCCAAATCGTCAGGCCTCTTTCGGCTGCTCTGAGTGTTAATGGGTTAAAATGCTTCTAGGAATACTAGGAGACCATGTTTTCTTTGGGCTATTTCACCCCCGATATTTTCTACTTTATTGTCACATTTTCCTGGCACCTTTTTAAGCTTGAATGGATTATTCGGTAATGGTCTGTGGTTTATTTATCATTGATGGATGTATTATTTAGCTCTATATTGATGAAAAGTTATGCAGGTCTCACCAGTTATGCCAGGCATTGTTGTTATTCAAAAAGGCAAGACCTATTTCCTTAGCACAAGCATGCATAGTTCAACTGATGATGTACATTGGTGTCTGCCTTGCAGAATAAAAAAACATGTTAAAAAGCATCTTTTTAGAGTGCGTTTTGGGAATTCACACCTCAGTTCTTGTTCTATCAAAAAGCAATAGTTTATAGAAAAATAACACTGAACTTAATGTGTGTGCCCATATTAGAGTGCAACTAACTTTGGTTGCTTACTCTTATTTTCAATATCATAGATTGCCAGTATTGAGTTTGAGGGAAGTTATAAATAATTGACTGGGTAACCCTTGAAAGATATTTTGCAAAACAAACTGTACAAGATAATTATGATCATAGTATTATCATATTATAGATCAGTGTTTACAGTGCATATTTTATACCTGGCTTAAAGTTATGGCCTATTCTAGCTGTTTAACCATAACTGTTGATGACATCATCTACATATATATTAAGGTGATAACCGGATCAGTGCAGTGCGCTGACACTCATTACACCTCTTGAACTAATTGGCAGATAGTCGTTGAGAAAACATCTCTTTACTGTTATCCTGATGAGTACTACAGGAATAGAGTAAACATCGCCCTTACCAAATCTACCTTAGACTTCCTAGGAACTTCCTTGAATAATCCTAGGAATTGCTCGGTATTCCCAGCTACATTTGGTAAGGATGCACAGTCACATCAGTCAGAAAAGCAATTAGATAAGTATTTAGCACCTGTATTGGTGTTATGAGCCCAAAGATTGGCAAGTCCAATTTTTGTGGAACTATTAGCACCACAGTAAGCATGTGTATCATCAAAAAACTCTGTAATATGGTCATAGCTATAATTGGTCCACCAACGACAGCACTTATTAATAATTACTCATTCATGCCTGCAGTGGCCAAAATCTTTGCTAAAATCATGATGGCCAGGCTTTGATAAGTCACCCATTTGAAGGAGAAATAACGTATCAAAACCTTAATCATATCTCTCGTTCAAATATTTTGTGATTATATGTATAATTCCAAAGTTATTTTCAAAAATGTAAGAAGTACAGACAACACTCATGAAGATCTTCAGGCATGATAGGGTTAAGGTTTTCAGGATGCAATGGGTTACTACCACTCCTGGTGGAGACATTCCCTTGATGTTAATTGGTCGAAGAGAATTGCTGAAAATCATTCCTATACATTCTTATGTTACAAATTCCAGGCATAAGAAGGAATTCCTAGGAATATCCATGGAATATCCCAGGATTTCCTAGGAAGTCTAAGGTACGTTTGGCAAGGGTAGATATGAATATCATGGAAAGTATAGGTTCAATGACGTAAGGCCTATTAATATGTGGCAGTTTTAGTATCATTCGGTACATTATGAAGGCAGAGTAGTTGTGCTTATATTTGCAAGGCAGATGAGAGTGCTTATTGATTATGATTGTCCTATTGTATATCTTGATACAGAAGCAGCATGAAACATTTAACCAATTCATGCATGTAGCCACCAAAAAGCCTGTTTATTTGAATAATAATATTTCTAATCATCGCATTTATAGGACAATATTTGGAATACAAGTAATAAGCAAAACCCATGAAAATAACTCTCCTTTGTTTCGTAATTCAATCCACATTCCTTATTCATTTCCAAACAATTTTAGATTAAGAATTGGGTTTATCTACTGCCAGGCTCATAGGCATTCACGGGGATACAAAGTATTTTTATTTGAATAATAATATTTTCAATCATCACATTTATAGGACAATATTCCGAAGACAAATATCTAGCAAAACCAAGGATAATAATTATCTTTTATCATAAATCAATATACATTCCTTGTTTATTTCCAAACAATTTTATGTATCACATTAATTACAAATGGGTTTATCTATTACCAGGTTCACAGGCATTCAGGGGGATACAACGTTTTTTTCTCTATATATCCGGTCTTGGTTGTTTGTCCTTTTCTGCTGGGGTTCAGCATCCTAATGCTCTACTGTATCTTCATTATCTGAAGTAAACTCCTGATGTGACCCTTGAGGGAAGGGATCACAGGCATCTCAGAGAACCCACCAGGAGGCAAGCACAACATCCAGCCTCAATAGATGTAGCGTTTCAAGGCTTTGACCTTTAACCCTTATGCTTCTAGTGGCTGATTTTGCCTTTACAAAATGATGCAAAAATCATTAAAAAAAAATGACTGAAAAACTGCCAAATGGGTACTCATCTGAGAGTAAGAGCTTTACAATTAACACCAACGTGACATGGTTGAAATGGTTTTAAAAAAATGTTGCATCTTTGTGCTATGGAAGAAAGTAGCCTCAGCATTTAAAGGGTTAAACCCTTCCAATGCTACGGCTACTTTCGTCCAAAGCACTGTTGAAGAATACAAAAAACTTTGAAAAATATTTAAACCCTGTCAGGTTGGTATTCATTGGATAGTACTCTCAGATGGGTACCCATATGCCAGGATTTCAGTCATTTTTCCAGGTTTTTTGCATCACTTTGTATTGGTCAAATTAGTCACCAGCAGCATGAGGGTTAATATATAAGACTTGTCCTATGCTCTGTACATGTGAACCTGTCATTCTGAGGAAATATAAAGAAAAAAGATGAGAAGTCTTCAAGCAACAAAATAAACTTTGCCATAGGCTTGTAATGTTGATCATTTCATGGCCATTGTATGCCGCAAGATGATGTAAAGATGCATGCAGATTGATAATTATCTCATTTCAAAGTCAAAATCTAGAATAAAAGATTTTCAGTTGCGACTTCAATTTAAATGAACCATTTGATATTTTTTTTACTTTTTTTTTCAAATCTTTTTCTTTCTCATACAAATATGTCGAAGCTCTGGAAGATATTTAGGGTAACAAGTTGAGTTCAGTAAAGAGTGTCACGCTCCTTACCATGTTGTCTAGGGGTTTATCAAAAACCTTGAAATCTGGCCACGAGTCTCTTATGTTTATCCAGAGAAGTAACAGGGCCTAATTGATTTTCCTATGTAGCCGTAGATAGGGGGTTGAGGAATGTGTCCGTGGACGTAAATGTACCCGCTCACCTCTGGACTCTGATTGGTGAGGGTAAGTAGCGGTATAATGCTCGTTAGCCAGAACCAGAGAGATTCTCTCCCTTTGATATCAGAGAGAGATTGAGGCCAGTCATTTCAAGCACTCTTCTGCTTGAGAGTCAAGGAAGTCTTTGGATTAATGCTTGTTTCGCAAATTCAACTTAAGGATATATTTTTTTGTAAGAGCTTGTTTCTGTGATCAAAGAGAAGGCCTTAGCCCGAGAGTGCATGCCTCCATTCCATCCTCAATCTTAAGAAACAATTGCAATCAGGCGCGGCTTCCTGTCCATGTGAGGTTTTTCCGTGATGGATGCAGCACTAATCTGCCTGATCATGCTTAATCCTCAGGCGAAACCTACCATTACGCCAACCGAGAGCCCGAGGTTGAAAAACACTCCCGTGGCATCATTTATATGAAGACCGAGGCAGGAAGAACAAAGACGTTGTGGCCACTCTGTGAGATATGGGGGAAACGAAATCAGATCCAGTAGCAACCAGCACACAACACAACTGTAATTCTCTGTCATGCTGCGCATGGTTACTAATGTGTAAGCATCCATTTCATGCAGGAAATTAAGATAATATTACTGGTAGTAGCCTTACAAATGACATATCTGAATGTTAGTGCAGACATTACGGGTCCCTTAAAGTCTTGTGTTAACAGGAAGTTGGTGTTGTATTCCTATGCAGCTTTAAGTCTCTGTGGCATCATGGAGAATGGTGCAGTTCTGTAAGTAGTTAAGGGTAGATGCCTTGCTCTAGGGTATGTTGTTAATAATAGTTGCAAATAAATAAATGCAAATCCACCTGCATTAAATGCAATAAAGGTTGGTGACCATTATTTTGCGTCCTACTCAGGTGGAAACTTAGAGATTTATAGGGTCTGTACGATATTCAGAATAAAGTTGACCCTCATGCTGCTGACGTGGCTAATTTGGCCCTTATAAAATGATGCAAAAAAAAATTAGAATGACTGAAACCCTGGCACATGGGTACTCATCTGAGAGTACTCAGTGAGAGCTATCTAATGCATATGAACATGACAGGGTTTAGATGGTTTTCAAAGATCTTTGCATCCTTGTGTTTTGGACTAAAGTAGCCTCAGCATTGGAAGGGTTAAAAGTCTTAGTTGAATCCTTCCCATAACTCACCTTCTTCATTTAAGTCCTCTATCTACCTATGAGTGTGGCATCCATTTGTGAGAAATCTAATCTCAATACGATGTATGAAATCATAATGTTCATTTCTTCTCTGTGCATCAAAATTCAAGTACTCTGCCGATCTTGTATTGAATTATTTCTGGTATGCATTCTGGAATGACAAATATGCACTTTGCATTCAGCATGTGCATGCACTGCCAGTTGCAGATACAACATGATGTTTAACTAGTGACATCCGGGGAATAAACTCACTCTGATACTCATGGAATTTACTTGTTAACAAATGCATAATTTGAGAAGTACTTGACTCAGAGTTGTTGTTCGTGTTATATTTTACAATCCCTCTTCAAATTTCGATCAAACTTTTTCAAAGTTTACTCTGATGTGTTTTTTTTCAACGATGTCAGACTACGCGTGCACTTCTGATGCAAATGAGTTAAAAAACCGTTCAGGACCTAGAGAAAGTGAGCTGATCGTGGTGTGCGTGAAAAATGTTGATCTTTATCTCGTTTCCCAAGATCCCCTTCATTTGCATGGAATGGGCAGTCTCGGTTAATATTTTTTTCATCCCTCGAGTAGGAAGATTTTTCCAGCTTAGGCATTTGATGACATCTTTTGACCTGTGTAAGGTTTTGTCCTCATTTTGTATTCAAGGGCCTTGGTTTTGGGAGTTGTGTAGGTGACAATGAGATGGGGCTTGTTTAAAAGATAAACGTTTCCTGACTGAGTCTTCTTTAAGCGCTGTCTTTCCATTCCCCTGCTGCTTGTGTCTGTGTCTGTAGGTGTGGTATGGCAACTCTGTGCCGGAGAGATAGGAGTGCCATTAGGTGGTCACTGATGCACACTGACTGTCACATCAGACGCTTACACATGCAAGACACCATTGAGGGTTCTACAGTAGTCTTAATACCGATTGCCAAGGAAATCAATGATAATAGTTCACATTGATGTCTATTGTGATTTATCTCTTTAAATTTCAAGGGTAGGAGTTAAGAGGTAGAGGTAGTGGGAGAGAGAGAGAGAGAGAGAGAGAGAGAGAGAGAGAGAGAGAGAGAGAGAGAGAGAGAGAGAGAGAGAGAGAGAGAGAGAGAGACAGACAGACAGACAGACAGACAGACAGACAGGGACGGACTGACAGAGCGACAGAGACAGTGAGAGAGAGAGACAGAGACAGATAGGCAGATAGATAGATAGGCAAAGTGAGAGAGAGAGACAGACAGCTGACAGAGAGATATTGATAAAGACAGGGAGAGAGGTAGACAAAGAAGGGGTGGCTGCAATTATGAACAAAGAAAGAAATTGAGAGAGGATAAACTAATTGGCAAAACTGCTAGTAACAAAATGCTGCTTCTAAATTGAGGTCTGTCAATTAAACCTGCAAAATAACAGATTTTCTTAATGAGATGAAAGAGGATTAAAAATAATTGAATCTCTTCCTAAGTTCGCTAATTAGGACTGCCGGGAAATCACAGCTGAAATAAAATCCCTTTCAAATCTGCAATGGGCTCAGATGGCAGTTAAGCTTTAAAGGGACTAATATTTTTCCGGCCGGAATTATAATTAGTAGAAATTATTTTGCCGCTCGGAGCAGGGAGAAATTACTAGTATTGCAGTTCTTCCTGACCTGGTATTTAATAGGCCACCTTATTAATTCCTCCACGGGAATGCAATCCGGTGGAATACCTCTTAAGATGAAATGCTTCTGTACAAAGGTAGCCGTCCTCCTCCTCCAGATTTGATTAATTCAGAAAAAAGGCAATGTCTCGGGTGCTGACGCAAGAGCTCAGATCATAGCATGCAATAGATGAACAGGATGAATAGACAGGATTTTTATTTCATCAGAGGATTAGATTGGAGAGAGATTTTCTTGTAAGGCCTTCCACATGGGACCTCGTGCATGTTGTCAGATTTTCATTGGCTGCTTGCTATGAACAGGCGTACAAGATAAGTGTTCCTTAGCATCAGTAATTTGTAAAAAAAATGAAATAAAAAGAGAGAAAATATATATCAGATTTTGATTTGATTTGAGATTTAACCAATTGCTGCTCACAGCAACCAAAAGCACTTGACAATTTTGATTGAATTGTGTTGACAAAAGTCTAATTAGGAAAATATTTGATGTAGAAATGATAACCAGGGCAAAAGCAGTAAATCTCCTTCAAATATTTTGTAAAATCATTCTCATATCCAAACGTATTGCAACAAGTGGCAGAGATCCAGAAGATACTTTCAGGAGGGACGCTTTATTGAAGCAAGAAAAGGCCTTAATTACGAGTATAAAATAATAATCAAGTTGATGAGATTTTCACATGCCATTGGTAATTAGAAAGAATATGCAGATGATTGAGATTAGACGCCTGGTGTTTTTCATTAACCCACATCTCCTAAAAAGGGTTTTGCAATCAGGTGACCTTCTCACTGCGTGAGCAAGGGGAGTGAATATAAATTAGACAAATGAGGGGCTGCCAGAGAAGGCTAACGAGAGCGAGCATGTGAACTGCTACCTTTTAGTCCGCGGGAACCCCAGGGGCCGACACCAGCCCTTTCATTTCCGCACCTGCTCTCCATCACTTGCCAAAATGGAGATTTCCTTCGAGGGACGCTCTCTCGAATTTCTTCAGGCGGGGTCATTTATTATCACTAGAGATTCTCGCAGCGATTTTTGTGTAAGATTCTCATTTATTATCAGGGGAGTTGATTTCCCTGGTGGCAATCAAATGTGTACAGTAAATTGTTGTGTAAGGTTAGAGATGTTCTTTCTACTAAAGGACCCCTGTCATGCAAAATTACCTGAAAGCTTACAATAAGGATTAGAACGCACATCACAATTTATCACGCCTTTTGATAAAAAGTCTAATAGCCCTTACCACAAGTAGCAAGACCCTTATAATAATGAAGATGGGCAAACCCAGGATTGCTTTCTAATAGGGAAATACAAGGGTTTTCTAGAAATTCCCAGGTACATATGATATTGGCAGGAATTCCTGGAATAATGCTAAGAAAATCCAAGGATTCTGTGGGTTTTTGGAGCTACACTTAATCTTTTAAGATGTTTCAACAATAAGAAAATAACAAAAAATACTGAGTTGACTCAAAATTAAGGTTTTTAAATAGATCTGAAAAAAGGAAGTGAGATATATTATTTCTTCATTAAAAAAGTATTTTGGCATTGTTATCTTGATTTCTTGATAAACATGACCTGAACAAAACTGTAAGTAACAATTTAGCTGACTTGATTCAGTTTGAAGGCCATATTTGACTATTATAAACTGGCAGTGAAAATTGCTGGAAATATCAAAATATAGAGTATGTAAATGGTGTTTTGGAAAGTTTTTTTTCAGGAACTGTAAGTTGCCTGCTCTTACTACCATACAATTTTATCGCATATCAATTTATCACAATATCATTTCCCTGGCCTAATTACTTAAGTACACACCTAGTAAGGGATTGAAATAAAGGATTGAAAGAAGAATAAGACTGAGATAAAGTAAAAGGTGTGTTTGAACTCATAAAACTCATATTTTAGCAATTTGTTTATTTAATACCCATTCTTTATTTCCCTTTTTATTTGGCATAAGGCCACTCCAATTTAATTACTTGTCTTACGAGCTTTTTTTGGAAAAAAAATCCTGTCAGACTCCAAAAAAAAAAGAAAAAAAAAGTCATCTTTGGTGTCTTACGGACGAAAGTGGATTTGAAATTTTCTGTCAGACTCCAAAAAAAAAAAAAAAAAAAGTGCAAGTTTTAAGAATATTCTTTGTAAGTGTGATTCAATCAACTACAGGAAGCTATTATTGCTATAGTAGAGCCTCAGACTTGAGGAGGTATACCTCCCACCCTTCAGGTTACAGGGATTAATGGATTGATTAATTTTATTTAGTTGAGAATAGGCTGGTAGAAATATATTGCTGCCAGTCCTAGTCGTCAGACTCTAAAAAAAATAAAAAAAATAAAAAAAGTCACATTTTTCAACTTTTTTTTTTATTCCAAAATGGCTCATTTCCTACCTCCTGAGCACGTAAGACAAGTAAATAAATTGGAGTGGCTTAATTGATTATAAATAAAAGTGCAAATAATTTACGTTTCATATTGTGTGTAATTTATTTTCCTACCTTAGATTTAAAGTGCATTAGTAATTGCCTGCTGGGATAAATCAAGCTAGATGGGACAAGGATATAAATCAAGCATTAAATGCAAGTTTTGATTTTTTCCCTGAATACAAATGGTATTGTAGGCATTAGCTCTGTGATTTACTCTGATTATCATAAAAAGCAACAAAATGACTTTCATTTTATAGCTGTTTTCTTAGTGGTTAAGGTTTATGGAGGAGATTTTTATTGCATATAATTTAACCCAGCTCTTTAGGGTGTTCTTCATAGCCATGATATAAATAACACAGTCTTCATTAATCAAACCAGGTCATCTCTGTTCCTCGTAAAATAACGTTTTTCGGTATAAATATTTACATCCACTTACGTATCAATGACGTTTTTACTTTTCTGCATGAGGGCAGTGACCTGGTATTCAAAAACCAACCTATCTATATTAAGAAAATAACCAAAGAGGCAGACCAATGATTTATCTCCTGTGTTCAATCACAATTCATGAAATTAAAACCCCCAACCAATTATTATGGGCTATTTATGAAGCATGTAATTACAAGAATGGCATATCTTCCAAGAACCCAAGTGGTACTGTAGTTTGAAAATATTGACCAATTCGCTTTTACACAGGGCTGAAGAAGATTATCACAGACACACTGTCACTCGTACTCAACTCAGCCACTAGGTTATATTTTCTGCTGTCAGCTCCGATGATGTTTTTGATCCATCAGGCATTAGGTACCCTTTATTAGGGTTACAGTTGTTGCCTAGATACTAGTAGACGGAAGCTTGGAGGATTTCCTGGGAGACGAAGATAACAGACTGTGGGGAGTTCTCTTAGTAGCCTCAGCAATCAACATTGATTAGATTTTTTGCTAATAATGAAATCTTTTTCAATCACGGTCTACAGGTTTTGGCATCTTTCATCAATATAAATACCTTAGCAGAGTCTCCCCATATAAAAGTGTACATGTCTAGAATACATGGTGAATGCATGGAGCTGCCAAGTTTAGTGATAGTGTTCTTGGAAGAGTATATGGTTTCTGTAT
This sequence comes from Maea johnstoni, assembly GCA_963942565.1. Lineage (NCBI taxonomy): Eukaryota > Metazoa > Annelida > Polychaeta > Spionida > Magelonidae > Maea > Maea johnstoni. Next base: position 22,895,336 of record OZ012684.1, read on the forward strand.
ATTGTTCCATATGGTGTATGTGAATCCTTATGGATTCAATGATTTATGCATCGGGGACCTACTCTTTCCACAAAAAAGGGTGTCTGCATTTTTTACAGGGTTGCAGTGACACATGGGTGGCATCAGGCTGACTGCCCCACTTACAAAAAATTCAATTTACCATCACATCTTAAACCAGTTCTTTATGTTAATTTCCCTGATCCTGTGAATTTGGTTCTAAGTAAAAAGTATTCATCTAGATTCACTTAAAGCAAAGAAGGATACACATGCACTGGTTCAACAATAATGCATGTCATAAATGTGAAGTAAATCCTGCATTCTCCCTGGTAACTGATGCCTGATCATGAATTTAATATAGAAGAAAGGGAACTGTGTGAGAACTATTGTGCTGCATGTGAATGATAAATATTAGCATTTGAATGGTGGGTGTGATTTTGCTATGATTGACCTATCAGCATCAACTCAAAGCTGCAGAGTGTGTGATAAATATCACCACCCACAGTTCCCTGTGAGAGGGTAGCATTGAAAGATAGTTTGTAGCATATTTATGGCAGCAGCTGTAGCAGGATGAATATTGCCCCTACCTTCTCTTGATTGCAAGGTTGGCAATGCGAGCAGTAATTAAATGAGCCTCAGCAGCCCATTTTGTGAAAAGTCTGTCCCATAATGGTAATTGATGAATGAGTAAATCAATTTTCCAATTATTGTGTTGTTTATTAGGGCTCTGCGGGTCGGCACGACAGGAAATTATTGAGTAGGTCCTTGTTGCGCAAAAATATGCCTCTAGTCTCGAGAAACTTCCTCAGCCCCTTGGAGCATCCCCGTGGCTTTGTCTTTTATTATCTTTTCTTTATGCCCATCTGTTTGATTGGGTAATTACTACCGCTCAGACAGGAGCGGAAAATAAACAGAATTTAATTTAGCCGAGTGTATACATGAACCATGGGCTGCACCGTATGCATGGTGCGAGCGACAATTCTTGGAAGATTAATATTTGGCTTCATGAGGAGCGGTGATCAGAGCTGTCTATTTTAGTCAAAGCTTGAGTAACAGCGGAGAAAATGCAGCAAAACTATTTCCCGATGAGTGTGTAAATGCCAGTGTTCACAGCACTCAACGATAGTGACAACACGCCAGGCAAATATACCTATCCCTCTGGGTGGAGCAGTTCCGCAGAAAATGAATCACACTCTCTCATTTGTTGATAAAATGGCGACAGGAAATGAGTACTCCTACCTTTATTATTGCAACAATATTACAGATTCACTTGGGGTTTATGTAGGGACTAGACCGGCTTAATATATTTGATTAAAACTCTTGGGGGTCTATTGTACATTTCTGATTTTTTTTTTCTTAAATCTTATTGAGCAATCTCTCTTTTATACATAATCTTTCCCATTTCTGTTTTATTTGTAATTCTAGAAATTCCAATCCTAAATTCCTTCAGTCCAACCGTATGAGGTTTTCTTTAACTGAGAGAAATTTGTTATTCATTCATCTATTTTTATATTATTTTACTATTTTTGCATTTTATTTTTTTTTGGTAAATTAAGGAATTATTTACATGATTAAATAAAGCCCAGATTTAGCCTATGATGGACCAAAGGAATCAATTGTATAATACTTCATATTTTGGTACTTTTTGCAATGAATGATAAAACATATTTTGATTACTTGCAATTGAGTATGGAATAAGTCATGTAGGCCACATTTGTGGACACAATTTGCTATAGTAGCAACAGAAGTCCCAAGAGGTATTTTGTGACCTCTCACATTATTCAATAATTCCTATTATTCAGTGATTTTCAGATGACTTCTTGACCTCAATATCCCCTTGATAACCTTACAAGCCAATATGGCATGATGTAGATCAGCACATTTCTCCTAAGGTTTCTGGGAAATGACGAGAATTTCAGGACCACCCAATAACAGCCTTTACAGACTTCTTATTAAGACTCTTAGAGCAATCTGCCTTTATTACAAATACTTCAATCATCCTAACAGCATGCAGCGAACCTATTCATGTTTGTGGAACGAGCCATAAGACATGTAGCTTAGACGCTGAAGGAAATCCTTACATTATCCTGGCAATAACCTTGGAACATGTGGGTTAATTCTTAGGTACATTTTGTAAGGGGTCATTGTCCTCATTGATCTTGATGGAGTATGTTTTATATGAACCTAATTGAGTAGAAAGTATACTATATATAGCTTAGAGTTGATAAAGGTGAATGGTGGACAGGTAGAACTCTTATGCTGGTGGTGCCTAATTTTGCCAAATTACTGAAAATTTACTGAAACCCTGGAACATGGGTAACTCATCTGAAAGTCCTAAGTGAGAGCTACATAATGAATACCAGCATGACAGGGTTTAGATGGTTTTCAAAAATCTTTGCATCATTGTGCTTAGGACAAAAGTAGCCTATATAGCATTGGAAGTACTAAAATGTTTGTCTAGTCAATCATTGACTGTCCCCAGACACAGCTATGAGTGATTTCAAATACAGCCATGAGTAATGTGGAAAATATGAAGCTGCTACATTTTGGGGATCTAGTGAATATCTGGCATGAAATCACTTTGACACATCATCAATAATATCAGGAACATGGCCCAAAATCGAGAGTAACACACGGCCGATATGATCGCTGGTTTTGTGGTAGAGGAAATAGGCAAGATATATGTCTGGCTCTAGTATTATCTTTTTGGCTGACATTTCCTGAAAAGGGCACATGTCTGTGATAACTATTGGGATGCTTTCCAGCCATAGCTATCAGTTTACATCTCTTAAACATGGTAGCAGAGGGGAATGGGGGTTTCATTGATTGCTCCAAGAGGCCAATTGGTTTTGTAAAATTATAGTAACACATGTTCAGTTTTCATTGATTTATGATGAAAATATTCACATTAAATTGATACACAATTAAAAAGGCTTATACTTACGATTGTCTAATGCCTAGACTTACCTACATGTTGCCACTATTTGACAAAATCTGTATCTAATTGGCCTATTTATATATATATATATATATATATATATATATATATATATATATATATATATATATATATATATATATATATATATATATATATATATATATATATATATATATATATATATATATATATATATATATATATATATATATATATATATATATATATATATATATATATATATATATATATATATATATATATATATATATATATATATATATATATATATATATATATATATATATATATATATATATATATATATATATATATATATATATATATATATATATATATATATATATATATATATATATATATATATATATATATATATATATATATATATATATAATTATATATTCATGTATATATATATATATATATATATATATATATATATATATATATATATATATAATTATATATTGTTGAAAAATCTTAATGAGCAGGAAGAACGTGAACACTCTCTACACAAATATTCTTTGATGGACCCATCTGTCGTCCTACTTTTGGAGCTGGATCTAAATGACTCGATCCGTGCTGCCGAAAGGACAAATAGCTTCCATTAGGTTATTGCGGCCTGCTGTTCGCTTGTGCTGCTGCAGAAAACAGGGCCTTCGGGGGAATCAACACTGATTGTAAAATTGAATTACAAATGTAGCGCATCCTATGGGGATGACAAGCCTGACTTTTTAGGTCCAGGCCTCAGGCACCACAGCAGAATCAAGTGATTTATGAAAGGGAACGTGAAAAAAACACATGAATTCCTGATTTGGTGTTTGTTAGGCTACATGTTGTTAGTTTTCTCCGATGGGTAAAGAAATATGTGTACATTTAGAATTACTGATTGAGAGTCTGGAAGCTTTTTTGAATTTTTTGGATTTAGAAATAACTTTTTTTTTTATCAATGATCAATTGATTAAATGTCATTGCTGATTGTGCGTATAGAAGGTACCTACAGATAGCCGAACTTGGTAGTAGGCCTTATCATCATGAACATGTGATTTACTAGTTAAGGCTTTCTCACTTTTAAATCTACAACTTTATAAGATATTTTCAGATGTGCCGGATGATGTGTCTACAACAGATATTAATAGGTTAAGTGAAAGAATTTTAACTGGTCAATCCTCACTATTGTAGTTTATTCTTATCAAATCTAATATCAATTGCTTTAGTCAAAAATATCCCACTGATGATAAAAAGATTTGGTAGGCAAGATTTACATTTCAAAATATTTTGATTTATCCAGAATAACACAATTTTGCTCACTCAGTTGTTTATTTGCATGACCTTATCTTTTATCCCCTGACTGCTTATTGATTTTGTCAGTAGTTACTGATTGGTTGTTTTGTTATTCTTAAGTGCCCTGTCATTTCATGCTTTGCTGGGAATCAGCCATTCATTCTGCGGGGATAATTGGACTAATTACTTCCTATCATTCAAAGAAAATACACAATGTCCACATTGCCCTGTGGCAAGAAAACCATGCAATCACTATCGATTATAAAGGGTTCCTAATTGGGAGGTAGACTGTTAAAATTCTATCCATATGTTATTTTGAAATTTTCAGGAGTTGCTTCCACTGACATCTGTTGCATATTTTTTACCAGAAATATGAACGATATGTACCTGTAAACCCTTTCATAGTCAGATATCTCTGACAATTGCCATCTTGATCTATCACAATAATGAAATTGTTATTTATGAAATTAAGCGCAGATTTACTGAATGTTTGAGAGGTAAATTCTCTGTTCAAAAAGATATCAACAAAATAGCCAGAATGTTTTTGTGATAATAATATGATTGAAACAAAAGTGAATTCTTGTATAAATGTTATTGTTTATTAAGTATTCATGTTTTTCACCAATTTATTCTTACCAATTTTTTATTTTTTATCCTACTATGTTAAACTTCCTATTAGTATATTGATAAAAATATAGTAATTGGAGCTTGAACAGGAAAGGATGTTGAGAGATATTTAATTAAAAAAGATTATGTTACAGTACTGTATGGACAATTCAATACAGTCCAATTTCATGTGACGGACATTCAGTTTGATGTTCAACAAGTGATTTTATGAAACATCGTCAAGTGATGAATGTTTTTCTTAGAAAGTGGCAGGCTAAGAATTGTTACTTGATGAGATTGGAATTAGATATCAGTTCACATTAACTTTCCTAATTACATAACTTATCTATGCATTGTTCTCATATTCCCAAATTTATTCCAGTTTAAGTGGTCTTAATAATGCCAGGTGTTATAAGTGTCATATGCTTGTCAATAAAAATGTAGTTGTAACTGCCATTTATTTGAGTTTATACGACACCTCACTTATCCTGAATGTTTATGAAAGCTGATACAATATTTGTGTATATGTTATAAAACATTTTCTTTGCCTTACTGACTACAGATGCTGCCAAAAGATTAGTATACACCCTGCATGGTGTGTATATAAAGATAGTTGGGCCTGTTCACTCTAATAGAGCACAATATATTCATTTGTAGTGGAAATGTTAATTATGCACATATAGACCTAAGGTCTAGCTAGATCTATGAATAAGCAGATTTTTAGGGAAAAGGGGGATAAGTATGAAAGATCAAGACAATACTTGTTAAGTAAAACTTGGCATGAATGGGTTAAAATCGTAAGCCTAGATGTTATGATCATTTTACATGGTGTTATTTTACTATAAAAACAGCTGTTTGATGCTACATAAATAGCCATAGGAAGAAAGACATAATCAGTTGATTCTACCAGAATCTTGTATATTTGTATATTATAAAATGTGTAATAGCCTTCAGAATCAAGTATGTCATTTTAGTATATTATGGACCAATGCTGTTCAATAATTGTCCTTACTAAGAATATTTTAGGTTATTAAGTTTTTCGTTTGTATCAAAAGTTATGTTGTTTTTAGAAACTCCATCATGCCTTAGTACCAATCAGGTGATTTGGCATTGAGATAATTCTCAATAGATTATCAAAAATGTTTTTCATGTAATGGCTAAAATTGCTAACATCATCATTATAAGAATAAATCCCTAACCCAAAAATATTAGATATGTAGTTTGTTGAGAAAGTTGTGGATGACTCATTGCTCCAAAGCATCTCTTTAACCATATAGTATATAAGTGAATGGCATTAAATATTTCTTCAGATAGTAAATAATTGTCAGAGAAGAGGGTTAATTATGCTGGTTAATGTTTCAATATTTTTATTGAAAAAAAATACCTATAATTTGCAATTATGGAATATTTGTTTAATGATACATAATATCTGGAGAGAAGTGGGCAGGTTTTTGAAACAGACATGAAATGCACAGAATTAAAGTCATTCCATCTCTACACAAAGGGGCAAGAACCCAGGACGAGTATTTGAGTGCAGAAGCCTGAGTAAAATGCCCCGTAATGCCACTGTCTGACAAAGGTATTAACTAGTCTTATGGCTTCTTTCATCTGGGACATAGATCTATTCCGCAATCAATAAAAAGTTGGAAACGTACGCACACCCATTTAGGATGCATGACAGCATGAAATCTTTTTTCTCTTTCTCTCTCAGAGCAGCGAGGGAATCTCATTGGATATTTGTTGCATGACAATCAAGACAGATTTATAAATGTCCTGATATCAGCAAATGCAAACATTGCAAAACAGACCAATTTGTATTGCTTAACACTTGTGCTGCTGGTGGCTAATTTGGTGAATACAAAATGATGCAAAAAAAGCTGGAAAATCACTGAAATCATTACAAATGGGTACTCATCTGATAGTACTCATCAAGAGCTTTCAATTGCATACCAAAATGGCAGGGTTTATATGGATTTCAAAATTTTCTTTGTTCTTGTGCCTCTAAGGAAAATAGCCTCAGTATCGAAAGGGTTAGCATTCAATGTGACAAGCAAGCTAGCTGATTGAAAGGCATTAGGCTCTTTTTTAGTTCCTAAACTGAGTAAACAGATGAAGTCTTTAAAAACGGCAGGATTTTTTTTAATCAAACTGTGGAATTTTTTCTTTTCAGTTCATTTTGTATCTTAATGCAGCTGGTCTTTGAATAATTGTGGATTGTTTTGTTTTGTTTAAAACTTTTGACTTTTTAATAGGGATAACATCAGTCTTCAAATCAAGTCAAGTTAATTCCCTTTTAATTGGTTTCCTTGCAGGTTTAGTTTCTGCAAGGAGATTTCCTTAAAGAAGATACTGTCTGATAATAAAAACAGTTAAGTGGCGTGACCGTGTCTGAATAGCAATGGAATCTTTTACCCATAAATACCTGTAGCACCCAGAAATTTCCATTATTTTTTGTAATAGTTTTTACTGACGAGCACTTATTGCAAACTAGTCAAACTATAAATGATTATTAAAATTCAGCCTACAATGCAACCTTCCTCCAAAATTTTGCACCTGCATTTTATTAACAAAAGCATTATACAGCAACCATGTTAAAAGGGGATTGCTGAGGTAATTCTTAACCCTTCCAATATTGAGGCTACTTTCATCCAAAGGACAAGGACGCAAAGATTTTTGAAAAGATTTAAATCTTTTCATGTTGGTATTCATTGGATAGCTCTCAGATTCATTGAGTACTCTCAGATGATTGTGCCAGATCTTCTTTAATTTTCAGTTGTTGTTTTTTTTGCATTATTTTGTATTGGCCAAATTAGTCACTCCGGCAATAGGGTCAAACGGCTAGAAATAGGTAGTTTCTCAGTTTTACAGTCATTCCTCGAAAGTAGGTATGGTACTTGAATTATAGAGAAGAGATTGTGTTTGAATGAAGTGGAACAGAAACTGATATAATAATGATTTTGTCTCAAAGGGAAACCAAGTCAGCGAATAAATATGGAGTCTGTCTGGTGGTGTCTCAGATTAGATAAAGTGTCTTTGGTGGGTTGATTTTCTAGACTGTCTCTCTCTGGTGAATGTCACCGAGAGCTGCTTGACTTAAATGTTAAGTTCCTCCCTGGGTGTGGGATTAGTACCTAAGCTTCCCATGCCTTTAGGTAATAGGAGATTACCAATGACTGGCATTTTCCGTTTTTGCTAGGGATCTGGGAGTAGTAGACAGGGAGTGGGCACTGTGGTTGCATCATCAAATTTTGCTGCCTCCGACTATATGAGTCATAGATAACCTGTGTACCGCAGGATTTGCTGCCTGCTGAAAAAAATCACGTGACCAATTCTTCCCCAGGCAACACCGCGTAACCCGAGGCGCACATCACCTAGGTACTAGCATGCTGTGCCTATGGGGTTGCGGATCAAGGGGATGTATTTCTCTGCTAGGGATGAACAACTCAGACTTCGCATCTCTTGTGAAGTTCTACCATTCCTTCTCATTGCTTTACTGAACTACTGTGTTAAAATGCCTTTTTTCAGAAAACTGATCACTTTCATTTAAAGGAGTTATACTACGATAGACTGATTGAAGAAATTGAACATATTTGCATTATAAACGTGTTTTTTCAGAAAACTGATCACTTTCATTTAAAGGAGTTATACTACGATAGACTGATTGAAGAAGTTGAACATATTTGAATTATGAATGTGTGTGTAATAAAAATCTTTTCAATATTAAACTGTCCACTGGCTTATCAAATCTGATTGAATATTATATGCTATCTAAAGTTGGTGAAACATATTTTTTTGCTTTTTTCCAAAGCTTGATAAGTTACTGTACATATATATATATTTGCAGGGTGAAACATAGTTTCCAATATATTACTTGCCAAGCAAAGCAAGCTGCTCTTAGATTTAACTTCCCCCACCGGGAATTCCACTTGCCCCACCACTCTGTGTTAAACAAAAGTGAATTAAATTGTGAGGACTCTGCCCAAAACATTACTTACCGAGTGGGACAAAGTAGGGTCTTGTTCTGCTTGCCAGATTGCAGTTTTTTGCCGAATTCACTTGCAACTTGCAACGGGGCAAGCGGTTATATTTTGTTGCACACTGATTTGGCTATTGTTACCCCCAGCCTAGTCTGCAACACTCATCCCCTACTTTAAAATAGCACTGATTTTATCGCCAAGGCCAGCTTGATATATACGGCATTCTGAAGCCAAAATAACCAGCTGGGTAATGACTATGGTCTGAGAAGATAACATCAGGATTGCCTCTAAATCTCTCTACTGGACAGGGGGCAATGAAAATGCTTATTCTCAATCCTATTGCAGTAGTTGATGGCCGCTCATTTATTTGCTGACTAGAAGGTGATATATCTAGCTCCAGGTTTGAAGTAGATCAACTATTAGGCTTAAAAAAAGAAATTGTTTGTTTCCTGTAACGGTCCGGACAAAAAATAGGGTAGGTAGGTCGGTCAAAAGTGTTTTTTTTTATTATTTTTTTGGTTAAAAATGTGTGTTTTAGGCATGTTTTACAATGATTGGAAGTTGGGAGGACTGAAGAAACTTTAGGGTAGGGATTTATTTTGAATAAAGACTTGTTAGGGTAGGGTTACAGGAAACAAACAACTTTTTTAGGCCTTACTGAATGCGATAACATAATGGTTGTTGTTATCCATGAACGTGTCAGAAGTAGTTCTAAACTAGGTACTTGTTTTATCCCTTTTGCTATTGAGTGCACAAATAGTCTGACAACTTAGGACATAAATCATCACATAGAGGTTTATTTTAAAATAAAATTATTAAATACATCAAGAACAAAATAATTCTGTCAAATGTTTCTCAAAATGTTGCTTGACAATTTAGAAAGTTACATTGTGTATGCCCCAGATGTGAAAGAGGTAATTTGTAAAAAGGTTATTTATTGACTTACTGAGTGAAGCATGTAGAGATTGAATTCTAGTAAAACCATGGTATAAAAATAGGTACATATCTACAAATTATACAAGTTGGACTGAAAAATAAATAAATCCTTAAAAAGATGAGTACTCCTATTTTGAAACAGAAAATTTATAACACAACTGAAGACACAATGTTTCTGCTATATATAATTGGAAAAGATACTTTCTATAAAGCAGAGAATACCATTAATTCATTTCATTTCCACTGTGCATTTAATATTAAAGGTTTCTAGGGAACTGATAGCTTTTGTGGCAACCTATGCAGATTTTGACAAATCGCTGAACATTGCAGTCAAATTGTCGTAGTCTTGTTGATGACATATCTCTGACATTGCAATAAATGCAATGAGATTGGGGATGTTTTACAATTGTTAACATATAATACCATCGGCACGGTTTTGAAGCACTCGGAAAGCGCTGTAGCTGCATTATGTGGTCATCATCAGCACAGCTCCAGCTATGCAAAAGTGCAAGGAGCGTATTATCAGTGCAGGGAGAGCACGATATGATCGTGTCAACGTATGCATTACGCTTGAACAGCAATTGCATGGCATTTACATCCATCTTTACTATGTGTTTACTAAGCTTGTCGTAAGTTCATGAACACTGTAACAGCTCTGTGGTGGTGCAACAGACATGCAAAAATGATAAAAAAGCAAGCTAGAACTTCAACAATTTGATGTGATCAGATGGCAATCTTATTGCAATCTCCAAAGTGCTGTATGATCTTAAAAGGCGGCATAAAGTCATGGGTAGTTCTAGTGAGATGGGTTTTTTTAACCCTTTCAATGCTAAGGCTACTTTCATCCAAAGCACAATGACGCAAAGATTTTTGAAAATCATCGAAACCCTATCATGTTGGTATTCATTGGAAAGCTCTATGCAGCTAGCTTGCTGAGTACTTTCAGATGGGTACCCATTTGCTAGGGTTTTGGTCATTTTTCAAGTGTTTTGTTTTTTTTTCAAAATTTTGTATTGGCCAAGTTAACCACCAGTAGCATAAGGGTTGAAGCAAGTGGTTCCTCTGTGCTACATACAAAAGAGTTCTTACTATCACAATCAAAGCAACATTTTCTCTTAAGCACAGTTATAAGCTCATCTACAATGAGAGACGATTTAACAAAGTTTGGCTGCACTGAATCTGTCGAATATAATTAGGGTATCAGTGGATGATGAAAGCAGTGGGTTTCAGCTGATCTCCCTTCCCTGCTCATAAATCATACTTTGTGAAGAATCTTCTTGACTGGATGATGAATGTACTTTAAGATGACATAACACTGAAGGATGGTTATCCCTCACTACGCAATTGATAGCATACAATTGCATAGCAATGATGGCTCATGGATTTAAAGCTATGAAGATGAAGACATATGTTTTTGAAATTGTCCTTCACATTTTCTAGGTTTCAAGGGAGAAGAGGTTTGGTATAGACACCAGAATTTTAAAGGTTCCTAGACCACAAAATATCAACTCCACCCATATCACTTGTCAGGATGTTTGATAGAAGGCTTAAGAATTATAAGAAACAAAATACTAAGGAAATTACAGCTATGCTTGACAAGGGATACCTTTCTTTGTGGAAACTAATATTAATCCTTACCAAATGAAGCAGTGAATACCAAGTAATTCCTAGAATAATCTAATGAAAATGCCAGAATTTCCTAGGAAGTCTGAGCTGCATTCAGTAAGGGGAATTCGTCAAAAAATGTGAAAATAATGGCCACAATTCCTCTATTGGTACTGAGGGCTAGTTTACCAAATGTAACTAGGATTTCCACGAAATTCCTGGCACTTTCCTTCCATTTTCCTGGGAATGCCTGGGTGTTCCCATCATCATTTTGTTTATAAGGGCTTTCTTGGAATATCATCAGTGGAGCTAGGAGAGCTCTCTTCAGAGAAGTGGTTGCCATTATTTTATGCATTGTCTTGAGTGTGCTTAGATAGGTGTAATCCATACCTATGTTATCAGTGTGCACTTGTAGACAGCCCCTAGCTGGCTCTGGGGGATAAGTCAGGCCCTGGCTATCTCCCCTCTCTCTAGCTGGGAGTGTGGAGGCTGGCACATGTTTTCTGTCATCACCCATTATCACTCAGGCCACTAGAACAACTCCACATAATGTCAAGAACTCAACAAATTCATGCCCAGCATGCTTGGATATGTTTCAAAACATTTGGACTTAAAAGTACAAAAAATCTGCCAAAGCATATGTTTGAAAGTGTTTTATTATCTATTACCTTAGTATCAAAATATCCTTTGAGAAAGCGGCAATTATCGTTTTTGTCAAAGAAATATTTGTGAAGTTGAGTTCTTTTGAGCATAAATAGGTTAAGCCTTTCATTCTAAAAGTTATACTTGGAAAGTGTTCACAGAAAGTGTTCTTTGAATCATTTAGGGTTATTCTAAAAAGTAACGGAAATTCAGACAACTCTTGTCAAGCAGATCTCCAGGTGTGAATGGGTTAACCCTTCCAATGCTGAGGCTACCTTTGTCCAAAGCACAACACTGAAACCCTGTCAGGTTGGTATTCATTAAAGCCTCTTGCTGTTCTCTCAGATTAGTACCTGATTGTTCCAGGTTTTCAGTCATTTTTTAGGTTTTTTGCATCATTTTGTTTTGATCAAATTATATTAGGCATCAGCAGCATGCATCATTGGAGTGGCATCTGTGGGGGGATAACTCTGTGCAGTTAGATGAGGAACTTGTGTGGCACAAGGCATGCGGAGGTTGATAGGGAAAACGACAAGTTGATAGAAGGGTAGTGTAGGGGCGAGAGTAGCTCAAGGCTGATTAACCTATAATGATGAAGAACGCATTTCTCCTCCTGCCGACCGACCGACTCTCTCTGGTGGCTGAGCACAGCGGGCTTTACCCATTAATAATGCTTACAGCATAAGTAAAGTAAAATGGGAAAATATTTAAAGAAGGAATACTATTCAGGACATCGCCAACAATTCTCCTTCAAATATTTTGTGATATCACCCTTAATTTCAAAGTTATCATCAAAAGTATCATAGATCCAGACGACAATATGTCGAGGAACTTTTAAGCATCAATGGGTTAAGGAGAGGGCCCTCAAGGCTTGGCATGAGCACAAAATAGCAGTCTGCTACGTCAACACATGTCAGGCTGATTAGCTAAAGGGGAAATAAGAGGATAGCTTGGTGGATCGAACACAATGCACAAGTCTGAAATGTCAATACACTATTGTGATTACAGGATGGGAATAAGGAGATAGTTTGCAGGACTATACACTTACGTATCAGTCTGAAATGTCAATAAACTTCAGTGATTAAGGGATGGAAATAAGAAGATAGGTTGCGGGATTGAACGCTTTAGTACCAGTTTGAAATGTCAATAAAGTATAGTGATTAAGGGTGGAAATAACAAGTAGATAGAATGCAGGATTGAATGCTTTCAATACTAGTTTAAATGTCAACACAATAAAGAAATTAATATAATGGAAGAAAATAGGAAGATGAGTCAAATAGATCAAACATAAATCAATCAAAATGAAAAGTCAATACCCCATTGTGATTAAGGGGTAGAATAAAGATTTTTTTTTCTCATTATACACTTTTTGAACTTACCACTGCAGTCTTATAATGGAAGACCTTAACTAATCCATGATATAACTATTTTGAGCACTTTGACAATGTGATATTTTCTGATAAGATGGGCACTGACACATCTTCTATGTCCTGTTTCTGTGTAAGGCTCTCATCTGCCTTACAATTGATATAATGTGCTGTACCCTTACCAAATGAAGCTTGGAATTTAACCCAGGAGTTCCTGAAGGTAAATGCTAGGAAAATGGCAGGATTTTCTAGGAATTCCCTCAGGTACATCTCGTGAGGGCAAGCACTGCAATCTAGTTACTGTTTACAGCTTTACTTTGGAGAGCTATAAATTTTGCTAAACAGCCCAGTTGGAGGGTATTTGTGCTATTTTGAATTTGCGAATTCACACTCTTTATTTATTACAGTATATATATTAATTTGAAGAATGTTATTTTGGCGCTATCATTGGGATTGAGAAAATAGCAAAAATTAAATGCCTTTAGAAAATACCAGTTACTAAGTATAGTCAGTAAATCTATTGGAATACCTGACTACCTTACTATAAATAATATGGTATATATGTTCTGTGCACTTGGTCATTGTGATGTTTCTGATTAGCTGGGCAGTGACCCATAGCCCCTGTCCTACAGCCACTATGTATAATATACCTGCAGGCTTACGGTATCCTGTCACTCACATTATGGCAACAGCACTGATAGCAGCAGTAGTAGCAGCAGTCAGGCAAGGAGACACAGGGCTTGATTTCATTACTGCTACACGCTGCAATATCCTGTCACTTAAAACATGTTTGATATTGCCATCAAATCAACAGTTGAGTGGATTGTCATTACAGCAGGCAGCTGTGTTTGTTGAGCTGCACGAGTATTTTCCTTCCTCAGGCGACCACAAATCCTGTTAGATTGTGACGGTGATGGTCTGGCCAGTAAATCAACCCATTCAGGCTGTCACAGACCTTTATATCTTTGGATAAGCAATACCTCAATACCTGAATGATATTTAAAGGATTTTTTGTTCTTGTCATCTGCTTAGCAAATGATTCTTCTTCAATGTTCTTGAGGATGGTGCTTTATTATTTTGAAGATGTTACCAAAATCAGTGATGGATAGAGTAAGCTGATTCCACGCATGGGGGTATGGCACCAGTTGAATAAATGAAGCTGATGCTTCCTTAGAAGTTCTGGCATTCATATATAGGAATATTTGTATGTGATTACCTTAATGGTTTGACAATCAAAGGAGTTTTTTGAAGAAGCGCTATATACAAACTCTGATAAGGGTTGATATTGGGATATAAAAAGTATTTCTATAACTAGAGAATTATAGGAAACATGATGCATTTGTAAAATATATGTCTTCTCCCAAAAACATTAGCCATGTGTGTATATATATGTATGTGTGTATATATATATATGTATATATATATATATATATATATATATATATATATATATATATATATATATATATATATATATATATATATATATATATATATATATATATATATATATATGTGTGTGTGTGTATATGATCAGTTAAATGAGCATTGTTTTATTGAATAGATAAAAACCAATTCCTGGTACTTTATGCAATAGGAAGAATATATTGTTGTTTTCACAACTTAATTATGATAGATTGCCATCAGTTGCACACCATCCATCATTGCTATTGTTATGAAATGTCAAGAGCTAGCTGTACCACCTACTCCCTGTCATATACAAAAAGGTCACGGATAATGTGTCCACATGGAGCAGACACGTAACACACGCTCACTAATGGAAGGGCTAAAATTGCTTGTATTAGTTCGCATCGTTCCTTTAACTCCTTCGCTACATGAAGCGCTGTTGGTCTCTCCTCACGCGCACCTGCCTATCCTACGGAACGCCTAATAACGCTTACGTGGCAGATAAGCCTGTCCTGCGGAGCGCCTAATAGCGCTCACGCAATTGCCGTTACAATAAGGCATGGCGCTGCCGTTATCGCCGTAATTAAACAATAAAAGTTTTAAGTTTTTTCAAATTATAGATATCAAGTCACGTTTGGGGGGATTTTGATTTCATTTCACATTTCAGGTTTAAATTTATTGATCTAAGACAGCACACGGCTGTGCGAAGCTAGCAATGTTTTGCTGCACTGTACACAGACCCCGGAGCTGTGTACAGTGCAGTGAATTCACCCACATAGTTCTCTGCAGGGCAATACACATTTTATTCATAATTACAATGGGATACATATGTACCTTTTGATAGTTGTGTCCAAATATGTGCCTAAACATTGGTAAATTTCTTTTATATTTGAAATTAAACCTGCTTCAGATGATAGAGGTTTTGTGGACAGACACAAGTTTTCATGGGAGACATGTTTATTAGCATCATAGATACAGACAACTCTCTCCAAGGGAACCTTTAAAGGCTTGAATTGGTGCGAGAAATTTAGTATCAGTGTTTGTTGTTGAATAATTCAGCAGATACTATTTAACTGGTGGTCCAGGACGGAGCGGATTTATATGCAGCTGATCGTTGGTTTCCATGCTTCGCCGTCAATCTATAATCTAAATGAGAAAACAGCAGTCAGGAGACGTTAATGGCGCACGCCAGATAGTGGCGCCCCCTAGTCTGACCCGCGCTAATTACACACATCACACGGAGATCTCTAACCTAGCTGAGCTCACTTTAGCACATTGATATTCTACATCAAAATTATTCTCCCCTCCCTGGAGCTCTGGTGAATATCATGAAAATATGATTCGAGAAGGAGATGTGATTTTGGTTAATAAGTATTTATAGGCACATGGAAATTCACACATAAATAGATATGGTATGTTAATATCTATTTGGATTCATGAATATTTGATATGAGGGTGGAAAATGATAATCAAAGAAAGATGAGTTTTTCTCTTTCATGAATTTTGTGTAATAGAGCTCTGTCAGCATAAGGATATTAACTATATTAGCCTATGGATATTAGGACCACTAAACTTCTATAATCTAAAACATGAAATGATCTTGCAAGAAGAATTCTAATATTGTACCTGCTTCATTTTTGCCTTATGAATATAAAAACATTTTTTTCAAGACAAAAAAATCTATGCATATTTATTGATTTAGGGAAAATATTTTAAGGCAATTGGCCTATTTCCTTTTCCTAGTGTAAACAGAATTTTCAGGAAATCGTGGGAAATTTGCTATTTTCTAGTTTCACCCTAGGAATTTATTACAGGGCAATTTCTGCGGACTTGCAAACAAATTCAATTGATAGCTGAAAATAGACTGTTACAAGGTTAAATAAGTTTACGTGCGTCCTTTACCAAAATCACCATGTAGCTATTCAATAAGACAACCAATGCATTGTAAGCAGACTTCTTATTGGTACGGATTTCATTATTCTCTGATAGTGTCAGTTATTAAATTACCTATTTGAAATATATTGGCAGATACAGAAATATCTTGATGTACTTTCTTCTGGTCCCTATGTTTTCTATATTAATTGCTTTTCTCTGTGCGATATTTTCAGAACATACACACCTGCCAGTAGTCACTCTGGCAATGTATGGGTTAACGTTTTTGATCAGCTACTTTCGTCAAAGGTACAAGAACGCAGACAATTATGAAAACCTTTTAAACCCTGTCATGTTGGTATGCAATGGATAGCTCTCGCTGAGTACTCTCAAATGAGTACCCATTTGCCAGGGTTTCGGTGTTTTTCTAGCTTTTTTCGCATCATTGTGTATTGACCAAATTAGCCACCAGCAGCGCATTAGTGTTAAGAGCTATTTATATCGGTTATTGTAGGGCATGAGGTGGCTCATTGAGAATGCGGAGAAAGTAAGGCTAATTTCGACCATAAATCATCTTTGTTTATCATATTCTTATCTGTTGATGGTGAAAAGTGCGGCATTCATTGGCGCTTTTCTAAGAAAAGGGCATAGATTCCTCCACACCCAGAGATAAATAAGTCATTTTTCTCAAAAAAACTTCCAAGAAGTCATTTTTCTCAAAAAAAACATAATTTCCTTATCTTATTGGATAAGACTTGATTAGATATGCTGATAATAATGCATTGTTATGGTTTGTAGTACAATGTGCATGTAACTTATCCATCATTCCCTCCAATATAAGTCCTTCTCATATGCTGACCTATATGTGTCCATCACGCTGACTGATTACAGAGTATGATGACTATGATGCTGCTGGCACGGTGTCAGTGTGCCAGCAGTCTGTCTGAGGCTCCCTTTAGCCTACAGGCTGACTCCCGAGCTATGTGAAACAGGGCTGTGGGTTCCCCCTCTCCCCGTCGGCACGCTGAATCCTCGACACCGGTGTCAGCAAGATGAAGGAAGGTAGAAGGTTGATGGATCACCACAGAGGCGGGGAAAACTTTCATGAAAGACATAGGTGTTTGTGTTACCACATTGCCATCAATCAAATGTATTACTCATAAAGTATTAGAATATAATGCGTTGCTTGTGTATATTGGGATGGATCAATTTTGATCATGTGTATTCTTGGTAGGACAATAAACAAAGAGGTTTATAGGCCTGCTAGGAGTTGTAGCCCCTTGCCCCGAGGCAAAATTGTAGCCCCATCTCAAATAGCCCTACTATCAATTTTATCAAAAAGATAAAGACATTGAATATTGAAGATATCATTGTTCTCAATAATGTTTTTAAAATCAATTAATTATTATCAGTTTTATACTTTGAATGTGTTTGTTTTGTAGATTTCAACTGACCATTTGATTCATGAAGGTTGGCAAATAACATGCACATCATTCCTTATTTTGCCTTTCTATCAGCTTTAAGTTTTTTAGGCTTAACCCTATAAATGCAGCTGGCAGCTAATTTTACCTATACATTTTCGCAATTGCAAAAAAGCTTGAAAAATGGCTAAAACCCTGGCCCATGAGTACTCATCTGAGAGTGCTTAGTGAGAGCTATCTAATGAATACCAACATGACAGGTTTTAGGTGGTTATCAAAGATCATTGCATATGTGTGCTTTGGACAAAAGTAGCCTTAGCATTGGAAGGGTTAATATCAATACTAAAGCCAGTCACTGATTATGGGATTTATCTGAATTTAAAATATAAATTCAAAATTATTAGACTGAATGCTGAGCATGGAATAAATCCTCTGCTATTAAGGCATAGTTTGTCTGTCTATCACTGAAGAAGAAGTAATAAGAAACAGTTTACATGTAGGTTTCAAAGACCTTTGTGTAACTGGAACTGCTATGTGGATGTTCTTAGGCGATAGGGTTTTGCACACCAGGCAGTGTGGTTATAATTTGAGTATTCTTAGGAAATACGCCTAAAGGGCGCCTGCCCTATTTTTTGTGTGCAGGTCACGCATGTTTTTGTTCTGTTGGTACAGAGTGATTATGGTGTAAAGGTTAAGTCTAGCCTAATATAACTGTAAATAATCGTTTCTGTCACCTTTCTCTGACCTAGATGTTTTCTGTAAACATTAACTTGGTGTACTGTACATACACAACTTTACCCATTAACGGTTGCATCAGTCAAAAGCAGCCTCACACTTTGGATGAACTCAATCAGATGAAAGTATTTTAGGAAAGGAATTGAAGGAGAAATATTAATCAGAACACTACCATGAACTCTCCTTCAGTGCTTTGCAAGTTTAGACTTGCATAAGCCACTGCAGGCCAGTGTCACATGGTAGTAGTTGCTGATTAATCATTTCTCCTTCAATTTCCTTTCCTAGTTTAATACTAAGAGATCCACATATCCAGCATGTAAAATGCATGATAAAAATATGAAGTTGATTACATTACCTTATTGAAGGTTCTACAGGTACCTTTCTTAGAAGTGAACCTAAAAGATGATGCCTTCAAGACGAAACACATCATAAATGAATCAATAAATTACCTCCCTGTAAGAGCAGCAAGATTTATCATAATTAGGGGTGTCAGTAATAATGTGGAACAGTTCTCTTAGTGCAAGTAGAATTAATAGATTATCTGCCAAGGAAATGTGCAGAAAGATCAATAAATGTTATTACTTTTTGTGGCTAATCTATTGATCTCTAAGATGTATTAATTCTATATTTTTCTTCCGGACTTTATGAGGTCTTAAGAGGTGTAATCAGTGAATAAGTAGTTAAATCAAGACTGGTTAGGTATGGAGAAAGTAGATTTCCCTGATGGTTCTAAAACTGTATAAAGGCGCAACTTAAAATACCATAAAATCTTTCACCACTATAAAGCACCTGATATGATGTGACCTCACCTATTATAGTGAGGCTTGAACAGAACACACACATACACACACACACACATATATACGTATATATATTAATATATATATATATATATATATATATATATATATATATATATATATTATATATATATATATATATATATATATACATATATATATATATATATATATGTATATATATATATATATATATATATATATATATATATGTATATGTATATATATGTATATATATGTATATATATATATATATATATATATATATATATATATATATATATATATATATATATATATATATATATATATACATATACATATACATATATATATATATATATATATATATATATATGTATATATATATATATATATATATATATATATATATATATATATATATATAAACTCAATAACTGTATCCTCAATCTGCAATGCTTTGATACTAGTATAAGAAATCCATTTTTCTGTGCCCTCAAGTGCATCACATATTCTGTTTCAAAATAATCTCAGCTATAACTCTGCTATGATAGGATATCTTTGTGCGGCAAAAAGACACTGGTTAATTGACTAAATATGTTGAATAATTATTCAGAAAGACAGCTGTGACATATAATCCATCTACTTGACAACTATATAATCAAAAAACTAATTGATATTCAATTGAAGGGTAAACTGAGGACATTCTCATTTAATCTGCATTATCAACTGAGCAAATGTAAACCCAAAGTGTGAGGTGACAGACATGTTAGGTGCTGCCATCTTTTGTATGTTTCAGTCACTAAGTTTCAAGTGTCACACTGTAAAGGAAAGCATATTTTTGCTTATGCTTGAAATAGCTTAGCTTTGTAAATGCTCATATAGTTATTTCTATAAATATGCTTTCAATGATAGTGTTTCTCATGAATTCAGTCATTACAAGTTTAAAAAGAGTAAAAAAGTTCAATCACAAATAATTAGGGACTTCATTTTTCTTCAATGAAATGGCCTGCCCCAATCAAATGATTTAAAAGAAGGACTGGTTTGATTATAATTGTTTATGAATTCATAGTCAGCTGTCTAAATATTGCTTTTTACTGGCACTAATACTCTATATTTACATAGCTAGCTAGCACTTCAAGTTCTTAGCATCTGGTGGATGCAAATTCAGTTAAGGTTCTATTCATCAAGTTAATGAAATGAAATTAAACCATTAAATGTATATTCTATAATTCAAAGAATTCCAACTACACTTTTCCTTAAATGTAATGCTTATAATATTAATTTTGTGCCAATTCGAGTTTTGATTGATTTGGTATGAATTTCAAGTACTGTAAGTGTGTGTGCATGATATACATTGCTCTATTCTGACATCTATTGGTGAAAAAATGAACTAAAGTACATAGGCCGTGAATGTGCTAATATCAGTAGAGGTAAACTGCTATGATATAAAGTATTAAGTTTTATATTTATAAATGAACAATACAAAGGTTATTCCAGGTGTTCCCTTCCTGACCTGCATGGTACATTTCACATTATTATACCTCACGTGAAAATCTTAAGCTGTGATTGGCTTACAAAGGTTGGCCATTCCATCATGTCCACCGGCGAAATGTCCACCAGCAAAACGTCCACCGTTCTCACTGGATCTACTGGCAGTTATTGTTGTTTTCATTGATATTTTACCAAATTGGGGTTTGTTCGGTATAATAAAACAAATATGCCATGCCAGTGTGGGTATCCTAATGGAATGTCTCCCAGAGGGAGGATGGTTTTCCCGAGGGCGGAGCCCGAGGGTAAACCATCCTATGTATAATAGCATTAACTCTAAAAGAAATATCATGAATGATTTTTTTTCTACTCAGAACTACATGTAATTCAGCGTACCATTGCCCTGGTAAAAACTTTTAGACTTTTAGTGAGCATGAAATAAAAATTTTCAATTCAGCTTTTGTTGAGATATTTTGTGGATGATGATGGTGCCATGGAGATGATGACCATAATGGCTACCATGATGGTGATGGTGATGATGAGGATAATAATGAAGATGATGAAGCAGCAATCGTTTAGTGAGTCTGAAAAAAAACTCATTCTCTATACAATTGCTGGAAATATTTTCTTGATGGTTGTTCTTGGCTGTATATGGGTTCAATACATGTGGAAATACATGTGGAAAAATCCTATAATATGCATGTACTAACCTGTGTAATTAGCTTGTAATACAGTTATCACCTGTCTAAGGTTATAAAAAATGAGTTGCATATTTTGGGGTATTGTATACCATATTAAAATTGCGGCAGTTTGATTTATGTGTACTTTGCGCACCCCTAGAGTTCGCATTCATCAAACTATGCACCATTATTTGGACAATCCATTTTTGAGCTAGTATTATATAAAAACACTTGTCACTCAGCACAGCACATAAAATTTAAACTGCACATCAATGGGAGTGGATTATTTTACATTTGCAAGATATACATATCTCACATATTCAGTTTGTATTTTGCCATAACTCGCCAGATTTTATCGAGACCGACCAACCGGAAGTTGATTGGTCTGGATGTAAACAAACCGTCATTCAGGTCTACGTCTGTGGACATAATTCATACTGCACTACGTGGTACTTGACCACGTTCACATGACAGGCATAGTTATTATAAGAGGGGACTTCCCTAAGGATCTAGAAAGCACTTCCCCAGGTAGGGAAAGCACTGCCTGGCTGCTTAAAGGAGTGAGCCATTGGGTGTAGACAGTGCTGAGTGTTGTGAGTACAGTAGAGGCATGGTCAATGAAGCAAGCAGTCACAACACATGGTAGACTACCAGCCACACACGACACACGCACATACTCACACACACACACACACACACACACAGCTGTGCGCTAACATCCATAAGCCTGGATCTATATACTCAGCTTGGGAACTACCAAGATAGTGAGGATTAAGGATATGTACCATTTAGCTGGCCCGCCACGGTGGACAGCAGAAAGGGGTGGATCTATGGGCATGAGATTAAGCAGCAGCAGGTAAGACTTAGACAGCTCACTTGCTTCGTGCCCTCCTCAGTCACGGAGGAGACTAAATTAACTAGGTCAGCGGGCCCACAATTTAGGGCTATAGGTGACATGTAGGATATGGGTCTATTACCTCACTCCTATCTCACTGCTAATCACTTTCATCCATTCACACCTATTAGCTCACTTAAGGGAGATGCATGTGTTACTACTACTTTTACTACTACTACTACTACTACTACTACTACTACTACTACTACTACCACCACCACCACTACTACTACTGCTACTATTACATCTACTACTACCAATACTACTACTACTACTACTACTACTACTACTACTACTACTACTACTACTACTACTATCACTACCGCTACCACTACCACTACTACTACTACTACTACTACTACTACTACTACTACTACTACTACTACTACTACTACTACTACTACTACTGCTACTACTATCAAAGACATAATGATTTGATGAGGTTTTCTTGACCATTTAGTGGCTTTCAGAACATATCATAATGTATAAGCCTTTATGTAATTATTCCATCCCCCGTGCTTTTTATGCCTTCCCGATGTCCTGATAGGTACAGTATACACTGATGCAGACACTTTCTTCACACAAGTAAAGTCTATTCCATTGAAAAAAAAAATACTATGGAATAGGAAGAATAACTTTTGTTACTTGAGGCATTCTTATGATATCCATTTAAGTTTAAGAAACCTTCTTTTGTTTAGAACACTTAAACCTTATGGTTGCTAATGTTTTGCTTTCTTCTGTCTGAAAACAGACATAGATGAATGGAATATATTTCAGAAAATATCCTATTGGCGATGAATGTTAGAAAAGCAGCACATTCAACCTGTTTGTGGCATCTTCATAGAGAGAGAGGGGATGGGGGAGAGAGAGAGAGAGAGAGAGAGAGAGAGAGAGAGAGAGAGAGAGAGAGAGAGAGAGAGAGAGAGAGAGGCAAACACACAGACAGAGACAAACAGACAGGCAAACAGAGACAGATACAGGCAGAGACAGGCACAGAGAGAGAGAGAGTGAGAGAGAGCATTCCATTCTTCAAGTGATATGATACCTGTGTGTGGTGACCTTAGGTGTCCTTAACATGTACATTAGCACAGTCTTATGGACTCATTTACTAGGTTTACTCAAGAGTAACTTACCGCCCAGTCATCCAACCAATGCTCTTTATGCTACTAGATTGCATTGTATTCTTGATTCCAGTTGTGCTGTATATTAAGTTTGAAAATTAATATCACCAGAAGGAAGTTGTGCATTGATTATTATAAATTAGCTACTCTGCATGTTTCCAAACACATTTGAGGATAAGTTAAGCAATAACCTAGTATCTGTAGGAGGATACTAAGAGCATTCATAGGAATGGAATGTTCTGGATTAGGTGAATATATGGCTAGGAGGTTCCATTATCTAAATTACAAGAAAATGGTACATTCACCATTTTATTGTTCATTTCCGCAAATAGAATATATATATATATATATATATATATATATATATATATATATATATATATATATATATATATATATATATATGTATATATATATATATATATATATATATATATATATATATATATATATATATATATATATATATATATATATATTTATATATATGTATATATATATATATATATATATATATATATATATATATATATATATATATATATATATATATATATATATATATATATATAACATTATATGAATTATATCAAATTTGACTTCAGACACACTTTAGTCTCCTTGTCTCTGATTAAACGTAGTTACCTATTTCAAGAGATTTTCCATTAGTTGGTAGGTTGTGATTCTTAACAATGCAGGATAAACATTGACATTCCTAGTGTGAGTTGACTGGAACTTATAGGATGGTGTCATTCTAGCATCAAAAGGCAAGTTATCTAAGGTATTTTAAAGGGATGGAGAGAGGAGCTTTTGTCGGTGAACATGACTTTATCTCATGTCATACCTCACCTGGTAGCAGAGAAATACATCCCCTTGAACCGCAACGCCATAGGCACAGCATGCTAGCACCTAGGGTATGTGCGCCTCGGGTTACGCGGTGTAGCCTTGGTCACGTGATCTGATCTGTGCAATTAGCATGCAGCATCCTTTCTAGGTCAGATAGTTGCCAAGGAGATGGGAGGCAGCGATGCATGCACAGTGCCCGATCCCGGTCTACTCATCTCAGCCTGGTAGCTGACACGTCAAATATTTCAACCATCCCATCACATTGGACATATAATCTCTCTTGCAATAAATCTAACTAAGAAAAGATGTCAACACTCACCATACCTTTCAGGTTTTATCACCCCGAATCAACAAAAACATGATGAATCTTTTAATAATTTAGCATTTAGAGGCAATTCTGTTATGTTGAATCCAGCTCAGATTCCTCATGGGGTTCTGGGCCAGGGATATTTCAGATATGGTTTTGATGGAATTAGCATGGAGGACAGCACTCATGATTGTATGCACTCCTCACGGCAGATTGAACTTGTCGCCAGAAGGCAAACATGCTCATCCTTCTGTGGATAACAATAGAGCATGTCTTGACATTTCTACACTGCACTATGCACTTAAAGCTAGAGAAGGTCGCTAACTTGCATACCTTTTGTTGTGTGTAATCATACTCGGTGCATCTGAGCCTTATAAATCTGAAACTCAGACATAACGTGTATGCTTGACCTGATTTGGAATGAGAGAGAGAGAGAGAGAGAGAGAGAGAGAGAGAGAGAGAGAGAGAGAGAGAGAGAGAGAGAGAGAGAGAGAGAGAGAGAGAGAGAGAGAGTGATAGATACTTTATTGAAAAAGAGAGCAATAAAGGGAGAGGGCAATAGAGAGTATGAGAGGGAGTGAGTGCCAGAGAGAGAGAGAGAGAGAGAGAGAGAGAGAGAGAGAGATGCTATCTTTGAACTGTTACTTTACTGTTATGTAGTATGATTCTCTGTGAGGTAACCTTAAACTGTGATATAACTCCCTTGCCTGTCCTTATGTGACCATAGCTTTTCTCTAAGGGTGACTTGTGGTGAGTTGACTGACCTGCTGGTTGCCTGGAATTTATTTTATCACTCAATAGGAAGAAAAGGGTTGAATATCAGGGGACATTTAATGATGCACAGTTGCACTATCGTGACTAGCAAAGGCCTTAGAGTGCAAACGGTAAAATCCATTTGCTGTGAGTTATATTCTGCAAACATCTTAGAATTATGGCCAGTTGAGCCTTTCAGATATGTTATGTATGTATTATTTTTAATGTAGATTCCATTAAACTCATCAACTCACCATGTATCTTTATTGAGTGATTCTTGTTTTGTTATTGATGTTAACTTTTATCAATTTTTAGAATCATTTGTTGGAAGTCAGACATCAAAAAGTGCTGTGCTCCAGGACTGATTGGCTTTGCTGAAGGATTTTTGTACTGGGACACCCTTGAATCATATATTTTTTTTAATAGCATCTTTTATCTAATAAAGATTACCCCAAAATATTGAATTCCATTTAAGATACTCTAAAGTGAAATGCTGAATAACTTTTGTTCCAATCTCAGAGTTAAAAAGCAAAATGTTTATTGTACTTTCTTCTTTTTCAGTTTTGATGTTGAAAATGGAGCATCACCGAACAGAAGTCCCTTGGAGGGAGCCAGTCCCTCGTCAGGACTGGTCCTACAGAATTTACCACAGAGGAGAGAGTCCTTCCTTTACCGCTCCGACAGTGACTTTGATCTCTCTCCAAAGTCCCTCTCTAGAAATTCCTCCGTAACCAGTGAACTGTGAGTAACGCTTTACGTACACCTAACACAAGAAAATACATCCATGACAAAACCAATACAAAACATTTTGAATCACACACAAATTTCCCTATTAGACATGAAAACACACAAAAACAATTGTTGTTTTACAACATCACTTTGTTTTATACAGGTATATTGACAAACAATAGCCTTATTGTTACTCTTACTTCTGTCCTCCTACCCTTTGTTTTGTATGTCTAAAATGTGTTGTGTGAATGTATTTTTATTTGAATGTATGAACATGCCTGCGGCTCCAAGATTCAAGAAACAGGATTACAGCTGAATATCAAGGTGGGTTGCATTTATCATCTTATTATCAATTGTGTATATTTCCATTATTTAAGTTGTTTATGTAAACACAGGTTGACTTAACAGGAAGGGTTGTATCAGCAAAAAGCTTTTTGAAGCTCTCATGGGATCTTTTTATAGACATAGCTATCACATTTATCCTACCTTACGGTCAATAAACTTTTCTGATAACAGTTTATTGACAAGATCACACAACCCTTTTAAATGCAAAGAATACATAATTCATTGTGCAAAAAAAAAACTCAAATGATAGGGTGATTTGTAGCTCTATTTTGGCAATGTACTTAAACCATTGTGGCCTTGTTTATAGGTGTGTGCCCCTAATGCAATTTGCTAAGACACCATCCCATAATGATCAATCTGTGTTTACGTTAACCTATTCATGCCCAGGTTACCCAAGTGCTCTGATGCTTATATTACACAAATATTAAAATGTTGCTGAATTGAAAAAACATTTTGGAA
This sequence comes from Maea johnstoni, assembly GCA_963942565.1. Taxonomy (NCBI): domain Eukaryota; kingdom Metazoa; phylum Annelida; class Polychaeta; order Spionida; family Magelonidae; genus Maea; species Maea johnstoni. The sequence continues at coordinate 22,922,558 of OZ012684.1, forward strand.
CTATAGCATTGTAGTTTCCTCTTGAGAAACAATCCATTTTAGATGGTATTGGAATGTTTGTTCCAGTCAAGAAAAAAGGTATCGTAAGTTGTCTGAGCTGGTTGCCTGGGTATGAAGGGGTTAAATGGTCAGTGATTTCATGCTATGTATGATTGCACAATAGTGGAGTGTGTTTAGGTGGGTAGAGAAGATGATGCACCTAAAGGGCAATATGTTCATGCAGGAATGAATGCTGCAGCCTTGGGTTATAATGGGGGCAGCCTTGGCACACAGAACACTTGTTTTGGCTTTTGATAGTTTGGTAACTTCTTTTTGGATCATTTTTTTGTGACACATGGAACACTCGTTTTGGCCTTTGTGATATTAGATGATCTTGATTGATGATATGGCAACTTCAACAAAGTCTTTAATATATCAATATGTGTTTGACACATGGAAATCTTCTTTTGGCATTTGTGATAGTCTGTGACCTTGATTAAGTGACCTTCATAAAGATTTGGCAATTTATAGGTTTAAAGGCTATCGCAGTGTCGCAGTTTCCCATACCCATGTGTTAATTTCAAATTCTTTGTGCAAAACCTTTTTATACATTAACCCATTAACACTCAGAGCAGCCAAAAGAGGCCTCACAGTTTTGGAAATATTTCACTTACAAACACATTTTCTTGAAAACATTTGAAGGAAAAATGTTGATCACAAGCCAAACAAGAACTCTCCTTCAAATATTTGTGAATTTTTGCTTTATTCAAAAGATATTTTCAAAAGTATTAGAATAGCAGACGACACTTTCTAGAGAAACTCCTGAGTGTGAATGGGTTAAGTGAACACTTTTGGCCTGGTCCCAAGAAGTTCAGTTGTTAGGGGTTTATGCCTTGAGATACTGATTCCTTTATTAATTCATGTGCATATGGCCACAATGACATAGCTAAGACTTAACTGTGGCAATTCAGTTACCATTAGATCCCACGGCTCCTTAGCTGCATCATGTATAAGTGTAATTTGAAGTGTGAATGAATGATTTAACTATGTATGAATTGTAATGTGAAATTGTAAACCCTGAGCTGAAAAATGGAGATGGTTTAAATCTATGATTTTTTAAGGAAACAACTTTATTTATCAAATACTTGGCATTTCAGTTATTCATACATAAGTTACTAGAATTAGTAACTCCTGGATATTGGTGTTCTTTCTTTCATTTTTGTTACATAAAAAATGGCACTGTGTTGTGTCAGGAGGAATTGATATACAAATGATAATAATACATAGTGGTTGCATAAAAATGCATTACATTTAAGTAATGATTCTCGTTCTCCTTTCTCACACAACACAAGTTGCTTTCAAGAAGTTGTTCTCGTTCAAAAATATGAAATATGTGTGCCACATGTGGCTTTAATCAGGTCAGTGGTACACATATGGTCTGTGTCATTGGATGGCTTAATGAGGCATTGTGTCACATGACCTAGACTGCCTGAGGTAGGCACTATACATGCTAATTGTTGTAAACCACACATCATGCCCAGTAAATTGACCTTAATATCTTTTATATTCCATCTAATTATATGGAAAAAAATTCTGGTATATTATCTTTTTACGATTTTGTTTTGAAGAATCTAGAGAATGGTATGCAAAGCTCCTGAATTTTGCAGACATTAATTCATCTTTATGCTGAGCATCTCTCTTTAGTCTGAGTAACTATAACGTTGATAAAAAGCAGCCTACAGTAAAGCTATTGTCTAAGTCACTGGCCCAGTATGAAATATTTTTCCTTTACATTCATTGAGTCATAAAGTACTGAAAAAGACTTTCATTACAAATACCTTCATGTCTACAACCTTTCATCTAAAGATGATAACTTCACTCATGTATTTAAAAGTGTTAGCTATCCTGTGGTGGCTTATTGTCAGTGTGTTTGCCTCTCTTATTTAACCCTTTTATAAAGGATCTGAATTTCCTATATCATGATGAAAAAATCATTACTTAAATTAGTAAGATATTGGTTAGTAGTTTTTTTGCTATTTGAATATTTAACTATTTTTAATAGTTACTGAATTGCTATTCAAGTGCATTATTCTCAATGATATCATATCTTTAAATCTGGGCAATCTAGCTCGCAGCTTGGGTGAAGTGGTTAGGTGGTTTACTTTCTAGACACTTGCCATTTAGCTTGAACACTAGGGAAAAAGTGGAACAAGATTTTTTTAACTTTAATATTTTACCTGTGGTTGATATTGTGATTGTGTATTGGTGCGCGACTGTGCGAGTTGCTGCTGACGTCAGAGGTAATTAGGAGGTGCTAGGCCCCCTCTTTGAGCCTGTGCAGTGGGTATTGTGCCGACTAAACAGCCAGTCAGGGGCACAATGCGCTGATTATGCAGCGTGACTAATAGGGCAAGCAGTGGTGTATGTCTAGGTGGCGGCAATGACGTGTGGGCAAACCGCCCGCAGCAATCTGCCGGCACATTGACGTAAGCCCTTGTGCAATCTTCTTTGTATGTGAATGATCGTGTCAACTTGCTCGGTACGATCCTAGCTGCACTTTTCAGTGTTCGCTAAAGCCACTTGAGTGGGACGTGATTCGTGGAATACTGTGTTCGCTTTATGAAGTGAATAAAGAGGATCCTATGGCTTACTGGATGGGCACAGTTCATTGCCTCAAGAATTAAGTAAAGAGTTATTCTCCCCAGATATCAAACCTACCTGAATTCAAAGGGTAATTGGCTAACGAAAGGGAGGTTCATTATTATGAATGTAAAGGACTATCATGCAGATTAATATAAGTTTACTTTTAAGCCATACTGTACAGGTCAAATTCTGTTTACACCAACTATCCTCTTAGCCAATATGATTTAGGTACAATGGTGCATAAGTGCCAGCCACTTGCAAAGCAAGAAAGAAAGTGTTTAAAAGAATATTAACTCATTCACTTCTGGAGCATAAGTATAGTCTGTCAGATAAAGAAATATCTTGATTATGAAGCAATAATTGAATAAATATTTGACTTAAAGTTTTAACTCTTAGTTGTTTTGAAAATCTCTCTTCAATTTCCTTTCAAATATAACTCTATTAGATAAATTACATGTATTTTAAAAGTTGAAAGACCATGTATGCTCTGTAGTTGTATATGGGTTACTCACAACTTCATGGTTTAGAAATATGTTAATAATCCATCCTTAATTATCGCTTTGAAACTTTTCCATATTCCAATGTAGTTATGTTATTTATGATATATGTGATGAAAATGTTTTGTTATAATCAGAATTGGGACTTGAAAACTATAATATAGATATCAAGTTAACCATAAGCCCACTTTGATAGTTTACAGTATGTTTTAGCACAAAAGTCAATCCACCGGATACGCAACCAGCAGATCTCCTTGAACAACCTGGCTGCAATGTATAGGCCAAAAGTTGCGTTTGGTGCATGTTGGTGTGCAACTTTCTCTGTAATATAGACGATACGAGAGCCCTCATTGGTCTTTGCCTCTTGGTGACGTCACACTGAGACTAGATTTGAGACCCCTGGGATAGCCAGGTCTTCACTATAGCGCATATGGTAATTTGTCTCTCACTACAAATCCATTGTTTTATTCATCTAAGATTGTAGTACTATATGGTCACACGAGAGACTCTGCATGGGGGTGCAAACCAAAACAGGTTTATGGTTTTTGTTGATGTGCACTTGAGCCCCTTGGTTGCGCATGGCAGTATTTGGCAACAAGTGAAACTGCATGCCCTGAGTGAGATGTGACACATACCTCACCCAGCGAACACAACATTCTCATTAGCGCCAGCTAGATAAACAGTGCTCCGCTTAATTGCTTCTTGAAATGCAACCCCTACCCTCGGCAGCCGAGGAACACCAAATCTACAAACACTTCAGCTTGTTAACTTTATACACGGCGGAGCACTTAACACTTAAGAGCAGGATACCATGAGGATTGCCAGATCCGGAAAGTTGTCCCCAAGTTGGCGAAGGATTCTTGTGGATGATGAAGTATAACTGCGCTTGTGGGTATTGGAATGAGAGGATTTATATAGTGGATATGCTGAATGGCTGTGGTGCAGGTTGAAGACTGCTGGCCTCTTCGGGGTCAATGCGTATCAATTTGGAAATCACCCAGAGGGTCATTGGGTATAGGGTTTCAGCCTGGGTGCTCCACAGTACAGCTATAGTGCCTCTAGGACATGGTCACCACTTGCTCCACTTTTCACACTGTGCTAGCTAGCACACTGGACACGTACCTACAGATACTTCCTTAGATACTAACGGAATTACCATACCCTGACAGCTGGGTACTACACACAGGATGTACCCACCTGATATAGAGAAAATGGATTTAGATACAGCAGCATCCGATGGTAAAAAGACCACCATGATTGTACCGAGGACTCCTTGTGTGGTTATCACCCCTCCTGAACAACTGGAGAGACAAACAGGAGGAGGTGGAGGTCAGGGAGGACCCGCCAGGGGTGCAGGACGTTTGAGACCGCCATTCAGATATCAAAAGTCTCACTCAGATGGCAATGTTCAGGCTATGGTGTTAATACCAGGTGAGTTTTTAAAGGGACAGTGATTTTAGTGTTAGGGTTGTATAAGTGACTGGGCATGACCGGCCAAGTAGGTTTGATGGTTTACGATTTGTATCTTCATGCACTCTGAATGAGCTGGCCATAAAGGGGTATTGAAATCAAGTAAATAGGAATGGGCAAAAAGTGAAAACAGGTTTAGGATATCAGTCACTGCTGGGGCAATTTTGCCAACATTATACATTTTGAAAAAAAAATGAATGTGATGTTTGAGGAAATGAAGATTTGATAAACTCAGTGCTACTGCATGGGATGTTGTACCCCTACCATGCATATTATTGATACAAACTTTATATATGATTTATATATATATATATATATATATATATATATATATATATATATATATATATATATATATATATATATATATATATATATATATATATATGCATTTAAACTTGTTTCCATGAACTTGCTAATATGACAGTATGTGCTATACAGGATAGTTTATCAAGTTCATAGTACATTATATCTTCTGGTTTGCCAGATTAATTACATCCTGTTAATTAAAGCTTATTGTAATGGAGTTTTTCCTGACTGTTTTAGTGACCTATATCAAATCTATACAATGCCTTTAGTACCCTCATATGTGTATATGTGTGTGTGTATATATATATATATATATATATATATATATATATATATATATATATATATATATATATATATATATATATATATATGTATGCATGTTTCCATTATGAGGACACCCTGGTTTCAATATAGGTTCCAGTGCATCATGATCAGCTGTTTGGGATCATCTTGGAATGTGTGGTATTTTCTGTGACAAGATAGAGTCGTGGACCCTTGACACGTGTGTTTATAAATAGTAAGGAGGGTGAGTTTATCTCTATGACTCGGGGACCCGGGACAGCTAGTTAATTGAGAGAGTTTTTGCACTGTAGTGAGAATACAGGAACCACCTGTCTTTGTGGCATAGTCAGCTAACTATAGTGGCCTAAATCCTTATGCTGCTGGTGGGCTAATTTGGCCATTACAAAATGAGGCAAAAAACCTGAAAAATGACTGAAACCCGGGCACATGGGTATTCATCTGAGAGTAATAGCAAGAGCTGTCCAATGAACACCAACATGTTAGGCTTTAGATGTCCGTGTACTTTCGATGAAAGTAGGCTCAACATTTTAAGGGTTAAGGGGAAAAGAAAGCCATTCAATCTTGCTGTGAAAGGCTATGGCATGTATAGTGGTTCTACTGCCTAGGTGGATATTTGGGTACTTGAACTTATTACATCTGGGCTGTAGGCTGTACAAATTTTCTGAAACATATGGCAATATCTTCTTAAAATTATGAGTAAAAACTTACTGAAAGTTATTTTTCCCATTGGGTGTAACAAACCCTTCTCAAATTGTTCTTACTTTATTCTATTCAATTTGACAATTTATATTCAAAGGCAGATGGTGTATGTGCTTGAGGTGCAAATATATATATGGGTTAAGGTTTCAAATGATCTGTACTTCAAGGTTACTTTTAATCACCTCTCTGAACAGCATAACAGGTATGATTTTCACAGCCCATGTGTTACAATACTAGATAATTCATGCAGCTGTGACATGAATAATCATGGCAATATTTGATTATAATGTCCATGTGTCTGAAACAGTGCAGGAGCAGTGTATGTAAGGAAAGGTTTGGTACAGGTATTTCAGAACTTGACATCATCTTGTTTGACATATTGTCTGGAGCTTTTTTGCTACAGATGCTACATGTAATGTATTGAGAAGAGGTCGCTTCTTATGAGGAGTGTAAGAAATTAGTTCCTCTTTTGGACAAAAGATGGCAGCACAGTGCAGAATGATAGGCTGAAGCTCTTTCATCATTATAGCTGCTATCCAACGACCAGGGTGTGTGCATTATTTCCATGTGACTTGGTTCACAAATATAAGACTCAATCATTAAACATTATTTTTATTCTTTATACTGTGATGTTATAATTTGCGACAAAATATTGAATATAAACTATGTTTGATTAATTGATTTAACCACTCCTTAGACAACATCTATTGACGAAGATTTAGTTTCTTTTTCTCCCACTAGGCATCAGATAGTTACAGTGTATTAAATATCTAGTAGTGCAAAGAATACTCAAAGCATGACATCATACAAGTAATTATAGGAGATACTTATATACCATTATCAACCACTGATATTTACAACAATTAAATAGTGAAATGTAAAAAAGGGCATATCCTTACAAAACAGACCCATTTGTCATAGTATTACCCTGTCAATGCACTAGTAATAGACTGGCAACACATGCACTGCTCATTCAGTAAGGGTAAATGTAAGAGCCAGGTCACCTTTAGTTCTGTCTAGTAGAGTAGACTAAAAGGGTACATAATACATAGTAGATGTTTTGAGCTGCTGTTGGTTAGGATGTAGCCTCATGATGAGATATGACAGGTGAGTGGGAAGGTGTGCAGGTGTCTTAATGAGTGCAAAGCGTGACAGCAGCCATTTTTTCCTCCCTCGTATCATACTAGCATGTAAAACTTAAAAGGTGCTGGGAACATACTGAATCTGTCTCAGTGAGTGGGAATCCCGGTGGCACCAGTCATCCTAGTGTACCTAGCTACTTATATGTTACATGAAGGCAGGAACTGCTGGGAATGTATTGATAGAAGGCAAATATATTTCAGATAATAATAATAATAATAATAATAATATTGTCATTTGATATTGCGCCCTTTCTAGTCTGGCGGCCAAATCCAAAAAAGCCTCTAGAAAATGGTTTTGATGGCAAAATTTGTTACAAGCTGCCATCCATGCTAAATCATATCTTCAGAGGATGGGCTATATGGTTTGGGTGGATGGCGGGATTTCTTTTTTCGTTTAAGGTGTTTTTGGGGCAAAAAATGCAAAAAATGAACTAAAATGAGTGATTTTTGTAATTTACGTCAAAAAAATATGTATTGTTGACCTAAATTCATGAAAGTTTGTACATATATGCTTGAGGACATACTCTTTGAAATGGTAGAATTAGATTTAACAAAATATTAAGCGTTAACCTAAAAACTGATATAATATTGCGAAAAATGGCTGAAAACAGTCTTTTTTCAAGATTTACCTTAAAGAAAAACGTCCATAAAATTCCATTGGAAAGAGCTAGGATTATGAAACCTGGCCAAAAATATCCCTGATGTGTCCTGATAAGACTATGATATTGGTATACTATGTATGTGACCTAATGATCCTGTACTGGGGTTGTTGAATTTGAGATATATACAATTAATGAACATTGGCGCCATACCGTATATTACACTTATTACAATAGTATGTCATAATACATGACCCTCATTGATAGAGAACTTAATATAAGGTTAGCAGCAATGTTTCATATATTTTTTTGGTGGATGGCAGGATTTATTTTGCCGTTTAAGGTGTTTTTGGGGAAAAAATTAGATAAATTGAGTGAAAAAAGTAATTTATGTCAAAAAAATACTTGTTGTCCACCTAGGCTCATGACAATTTGTACATATATGCTAGGGAAAATGTTCTTTAATATACTTGCGTTAGCTTTAACAAAAACTGAAGCGTTATCCTAAAATGGATAGAATCTGGCCCAAAATGGCTAAAAACGGTCATTTTTCAATATTTTTGTATACAGAAAAACGTTAATGTAACCATCTAGCAAAGAGCTAGGAACATGAAACTAGGTCCAAAATATTCCGGAAGGGTTCCAAAAAAGGTACTTTATAGGATGTGTCTATATTTCACCAAAGAATTATGCAGAAGTTGCAAAAGTTGCAAAAGTCAGGATGTATAGCATATGGGCTCGGTCAAGTTGAAGTGAGCATCTAAGACAAAAAATAAACTTTATAGTAGCAATATGTATCTTACATATTTGGAAAGCTAGAAGTCTTACGTTTTTGGATCTTTGGTCAGATTTACTGTACCCCCATTTATGAAAAAGTTTTTACTGCAGGGTGTTTGTTGGTTTGTTCAACGCCTTTCTGACAGTAACATTTCACGAAGTGTTAAAACCACCATATTTTCTTGTAAAACAGTATTTTGAACTTCAATATTGTTTTTGATGATACAATTAGACCTGTGAAGTCTGTGCCAATAGATACAGGATTGAATATTATGTTTTGGGGTGTTTTTCATGAATTTTAAAATTTGGTGATCTGTGATTCCGTAACATGTGAGTCTGTCACAGAAAAATATCATTTTTTTTTACTTTTGAAAATGTTCAGATTGGGTCATTACCATGAAACTTCATAGAAAAAAGCATTTTAACATTAATTAACTATGAGGGGCACACTTTTGAAAAATAGATTTTCAAACAGTGTTTTGTGGGGGTTAAAGTTGGTGATTCCATAAGTACAGTTACAGAATCACATATTTGCTTAATTGACTGGTTCAAGCCTATAGATGTCTTGAATATTCTTTAAATGGACCAGTTTCTCATCTTGTCTTTAAGTATTAACTGATAGTTTCCATATTTAGAATTAGACACTGTGCACAATAGTTTGAAAAAAGAGTATCTGAAGTTCTAACGCATAGGTGATTTTGAGTAAGGTACAATTATTCAAATGTGTCATAGCACCAAACTACCCTTTTAAAACATTCACACACTTTTTAAGTAGAGTATAATTAAGCTGGCCTGCAGTGCATCTCACCCAGAGTTGGACAACCAATCCCTCAAAAATCACCCATCAGGGCACTTAAAAAAATTGTGTAACACTTCAAAATTCCATTTTCAAACATATAATTGAATTGTTTTCACTCCGGTATGAATTCAGAGACTTTTTGTTTTCACTCCAGTATGAATTAAGGCATTTATTTCAATAAGTACATGCATGTTCATGGTTGTAATGGGCCATATTAAGCTATTTAAATTGTTGGGGAAAGAATTTTAGAATATTGAATTCAATATATTTTCTCAAATTCAGGAAAACTTGCTCCCTCATCTGGCTGTTTTATCTTATAGAAATATCACATCTGAACCCTATTTGTTCCAGACTTTTGTAAAATAGTAGATTTTAAAGCATTTATATCTGTGGTGGACAGGAAAGCTCTTCAACAGAGATTTTAGATACCTTCACAGAAATATAAATCCTTCTTCAAGTAAAGAAGAAAATTGAAGTTTAGCACATGGTCAATGTAGCCCAGGTTCCGAAGTCTCTTTTCATGCATATATTTCAAAATTTGATCACCTTCATAAAAATTTTTGGAGGAATTTATTCAGTGTTTCAGATTGAACTTATACACTGTTGCAGACAGGAAACTTTTGTCATAAGTGCAGAAGGGGAAGGATTCAATACATAAAACATTTCTCAGAGATCAATCGGCTTCTTTCACACCTAACTCAGTGTTTCTATCCAGCCATCATGATGATTTAGGTTCAAAATATGCCTATACATGTCACCTTTCAAATTAGACCACCCTCAAGTCTGTCCTCCTCAGCACTCCTCAGATATGGCTTATGAAAGTGAGTAAAAAACAGGCCTGAGTATAAAGCCCTGCAAATGACTTTTTCTTTATCAGCTGATAATCCAAACATGAATTTGCCTTGTCAAATATGTGTAGTCAAGGAAGATAAGGAACCCCTGCAGTCACTTCCTGCCACTGATATCTCTCGATCAATCAGAAGGGGTACTCACTTTCATTAGCCATATCTGAGGAGTGCTGAGGAAGACAGACTTGAGGGTGGTCTTATTTGAAAGGTGACACATATAGGCACATTTTGAACCTAAATCAGGGATCCGCCGTGGCCTAGAGGTTACGATGCCTGGCTCCCAAGCGTGAGTTTCCAGGTTCCAGTCTCCGCTGGATCCTCAAGAGGGTTGGCCTGGTCGCTATATAAATGTGCTTTGTGGGGGACTGTCTATGGTCCTGCTGCAACTGAAAGACCCCTTGGAACTATTCGTGAAGAGTAGGGAATTTCTTCCCGGTTCCGGGTTTCTATCTCGTCGCGATATGACCTAAGCTGTTGAAAGCGACGTAAAACCCAATTCCTTCCTTCCTTCCCTGAACCTAAATCATCATGATGGTGCATTTGCCCTAAAAAGAATTCTCACCATACAATCAGGTTCATTGCCCTGTCACTGAGGTGGTACTTGGAGTTAGCTAGACCCTTGAGAGTGAAAGCCCATCAGATCTCTGAGGTCATTTAAAACAGAGCCTCCCCTTTGGGTTCAAGAGCAAGCCCTAGATATTATGAACTTCCACAACATCTGCAGTAGCCCCCTCTCAGGCCCTCTGTCTTGAAGCTAACAAAATCAAAAGTCTTGATGCTGCCACATATACTAATAAGACACTACTCCTTCCATCACCAAATTTATCAGACTAGGCTTGATATTCCATTAGAAGAATGTCCAAATAAATAAAATTATCATTCAGTATCAATAGCAAACAGTATGTTTAACATATGCTACACGTGCTAATTTTTGCATCTTCCGAGTTTAACAAACTTCTGCATGATTATTTGGTGAAATAAGCACAAATGCTATAATAGTTGCACATTCCTAGCTCTTTGCATGATGATTAAATTAATGTTTTTCTGTAGACCAAAATCTTGAAAAATGACCGTTTTTAGCCATTTTTCGGCCAGATTTTAGCAATTTTTAGCATAACACACAGGTTTTTGTTGAACCTAACCCAGGTATCTTAAATAACATGTTCTCTAGTATATATGTACAAATTTTCATGAGCCTAGGTGGACAAAAAATATTTCTTTGATATAAATTACTTTTTTCACTCAATTTTTCTAATTTTTGCCCCAAAAACACCTTAATCGACAAAATAAATCCTGCCATCCACCCATATAATATATGAAACATTGCTGCTAACCTTATATTACAAGTTCTCTATCAATGAGGGTCATGTAGTATGACATACTATTGTAATAAGTGTAATATACAGTATGGCGCCAATGTTCATTAATTGTTTATATCTTAAATTCAACAACCCCAGTACAGGATCATTAGGTCACATACACGGTATACCAATATCATATTCTTATTAGGACACATCAGGGATATTTTTGGCCAAGTGTCATAATCCTAGCTCTTTCCAATAGGATTTTGTGGACATTTTTCTTTAACGTAAATCTTGAAAAAAGACTGTTTTCAGCCATTTTTCGCCATATTATATCAGTTTTTAGGTTAACGCTTAATATTTTGTTAAATCTAATTCTACCATCTCAAAGAGTATGTCCTCAAACATATATGTACAAACTTTCATGAGCTGAGGTTGACAATAAATATTTTTTTGACGTAAATTACAAAAATCACTCATTTTAGTTCATTTTTTGCATTTTTTGCCCCAAAAACACCTAAAACGAAAAAAGAAATCCCGCCATCCACCCATACCATATTGCCCACCTTATGAAGATATGATTTAGCATGGATGGCAGCTTGTAACAAATTTTGCCATCAAAAGTCACATTTTTGGATTTGGCCGCCAGACTATTCCATATAAACATGCTCAAAGGCGTATTACATTCCATTGTCAAAGGATAGATGTTGATATCCACATAGTTAATTGATATATTCATCTTTGAACAGATGTGTTTTCAGTTGTCGTTTAAAGATTGCCACACTCCCAGCTGCCCGAATATTATCTGGGAGCTGATTCCATAGTTTTGGGGCACAGGCACTAAACGATCTGTCACCGTAGGTTTTCATGTTGTTTCTCGGCTCGCAGAGTAAGTTCTTGGATGTTGATCTCAGTGTCCGGGGTGGGACATACTCTTTCAGCAATTCCCTCAGGTAAATATATTTCAGATAGTGAAAATCATTGTCACTTTCATTTATTTTGCTGAATACTGAATGCAAATATATTTTAAATAATAAAAATCATGAACACTATCCTGTATGTAACTGAAAATTCACCCTTTTGTTTTGGTAAATACAAGGTTTAATTCTAGGGAGTTCTTACACCTAGGTTATAATTTCTTTGATGGTGAAAATCATGGCCACTGTCATGTGGCCGCCACTGAATATGTCTCAGATAGTGAAAATCATGGCCTCAGCATTAGAAGGGTTAGTCAAGGTCTACATCAGGGCACTTAGAGGGACCCAGTTTCTGTATCCTAAAACCTTTAGGGATAGGAGGATCAGCTGGTGCCATCTATCTTCCATGCCTGGTACTGCACCACACTGCTTGGTCAACGCAGAAGGGAATATCAACCCTTTAGGGACTAGGTGCCTAGTCTGTGTGTTATATTGATCTAGTACCTTTCTGAGCTCATTACTACAGGATTATAGAGCCTATATTAATCCCAATGCAGTGCTTGAGACAGGAGGAGTGGTTCTCTTATGTAAGGGCCTGCTGCTCCTGGCATAACTACGGCATCACCATTAAGGGGATCGACGCAAGGACAGCAGATCATGGCAGACTCTACATTGCAAAGCAAACTCACTTTATTATTGGTTTTGAACTAAGAAAAAATACAGAAATTATCTCTTTTTATTAGATCTAGAGATTGGTATTAATGTTGTCTTTTACATGTATCAAATTCAAAATTTGAATGCTTGCAGGGATGTTCTTCCTTCAGGAAACTCAGAATCATTAACGGCATGATTGGAAATATTCAGATTTCTTTTTCAAATGGCTTCACTTTAAAACCTTTTCAATTTGAATTGGTCTTAATTCAATTTGAGCTTAAATAAGATGAAATGAAAGCAATCGTCAGGGAAGACATTGAAAATTAGAAACTGAAATAAAGAACTGTGAAAATAAAGCAAACTTTTGATCCTGTCATACACTATGCATTTTGTGGGTTAACCCTCATGCTGCTTGTGTTTAATTTGGCCAATGAAAGATTAGGCAAAAAGCTGAAAAATGACTGAAAACCTGGCACATGAGTCCACATCTGAGAGAACTCAGTCAGAGCTTTTCGATGAATAACAACATGACAGGTTTTAGAGACGGTTTTCAAAAATCTTTGCTTCCTTAATTGATCCTAAGACGAAAGTAGCCTTAGCATTAGAAGGGTTAAGAATTGCACATAGTGCTGATTTTGATAAGTGAGGAGTCTCTAAATGTGAACCCTACATTCTGCTTGGATAGTCTAGCAGTATTTCATATTGATACAATCTTCATTCACCTCAATCATTTAACCCTTTCACTCATAGACAATCTCTTGGTGAGCAGACTCGATCATAAGCAACATATTTCTTGGTTGAAATATTTTTGTGGAAAAATAAGTCTTCTTCGTTCATTCCGTAATCCATTTCAATCAATTTTTTTTGACTCACATGTTCCTTTTTTAAAGGAAAAAGTTCTTGGCCAGATTGCTGTGATGCTATTGATCGTGAAGAGGTTAAGGTCATCAGTCTGTTACATGGTTCCCATGTTTGTTCTGCATACACAACTTGGGTGATGATTGATGGGCCCGATATTTGGCTTTCTTATTCCACTGTTTGAGATAAGCTCACCTGGAAGGTGCTGCCAGAGTGCACGTCTTGTTGTGTGTCATATTTGTCTTAGAAATGAAAGGATCAGGTGCCTTAGATTCATGCAAACCCTCTGAGGGATTGATGCGCAGAGTTCTACAACTGTGGCACTGTCCTTGAGGACTTTAAAATTCCTAGGAAAATGCTAGGAAAGTACCAGGAATTCCCAGGTATATTTGGTAAGGGTGAACAGTAGTTTACACTGGTTTTAACCACAATGATTCATTTATCAGCCATTTCGTTTTAATATTTGAAGAAGTCATCAGACTTGTTCTCGTTGTGCAAAGCGATGGAGAAGCATTGCTTATGATAGTGCTGTGTCCTTTGGATAAACAAGCAAGGATTGCTTTATGGATGGTGGTGACTGGTGAATATCTAATTGTTGTTCAAATACTTGATGCTGCGATTGTGATGGTGAGACATTAACCAGGAGCAGTGGAAGAAGCAGTAGAATCAGTAGTGGAAGAAGCAGTAGAATCAGCAGTGTAGAATGCAGTAGAATCAGCAGTGGAGGAAGCAGTAAAATTAGCAGTAGAATCTGCATCAGGTGCAGCATGTTAAAAGCGCGGCATGCAGTGTGTTAGTGAGGTAGACCCCACACAGGCCGGTTACTAGTTAGTTGATGCCTACGCTGCCTGCCGCATCATTTGAAGGCAGCAGTTTCCATGGAGTTACTTCCAGTGCTCGCCTGATCACTGCAGCAGCAGAAGCAGCAGCAGCAGAAGCAGCAGCAGTAGGCCGCTTCTACCAGGTTACTGTCCATTTGCTCTCACTCCTTAGAGCCACCACGCTGTGTGCTGCCACCATCACCACCGCCATCCCTCACGCTGCCGCCGAGACGCTCGGCAACCGCCGCTCAGCAGCTTTCTACCCTGGAACCGTATTCTTGCTCGCACCTGAGTGAAATATACTCACTCACCTCAACTACCTGAAACTTACCTTCTCCAAGGGATAATTCCACTGGCAAAAATGTTGGCTCCACCTGGAATGAAGTCAACGCTCTATCGCTATCAAGGTAAGACTTCTTTGTGCTAATTGCAATATAAAGTGATGTCATTAGCCAGGTGAGAACGGTTTTATCAAATGTTTTATCTCAGGTAGATTGGATGAATTGAAGCAAGATTGTTTTTTTGCCCAAATGGTATCTAATGATATACCAGTTTTTCTATACTATTCCAATCTATATTTATTAGCCAGGTGAGAATGTATTTATCAAATGTCTTATCTCAGGTAGATTGGATGAATTGAAGGAAGATTGTGTTTCTTCCCAAAAGGTATCTGATGATATGCCAATGTTTTTATACTATTCCAATTCACTTTTAAATGAAAAGTAAAAAAGTGCTTGTTTGTGTTCAGTGGGACAGGGTAGAATTCATAGGTTTTGCACATATTTTCATTGCATAAGTTGATTGAGTTGTGCTATACAACGTCATCTTGCCTGAGGCTTCCATGTGAGAAAAAGGAGAATGGACAATTCAGACTGATATTGAATTAGTGTAGTCTGTGAGTGATCGTAGAATTTAGCAATAATTTGTATTTGTTACCAGATTCTTGCATAATTAAGTGCAGGTGTGGCTTAGTGGAAATAAAATTTCCGGAGTTGAGTTTGTGTTTTCTGGATGGGTGGTTCGTGACTCAAAAAATTCAATTTTGCCTTGACTGTAACTTTGATGTTTGTTTGATGTCTGTAACAAGCTTTAGGCTGGTATAGACCCCTCAGAAACCCCTGCACCTGCCAAAAACAAATTTGCTTGATCAGGATCCAGCCTGCTTCATCAAACCGAATACTTGATGGCTTAATAATGCTTCAAAAGTCTCCCATGAGCATCACAGTATATAGATCCAAGAGTTGTCTAACTAAGTAATGCATTATGGGTTGACGTGGTGTAAATTAGTCTGCAATCCTGGAGTAGTCTTAACTATTTAGCTTGATACTGGAAAAGTTTAGCTATTCAGCTCATCCTGGAAAAGTCTAACTATTTAGCTCATCCTGGAATAGTCTAATTACTTAGCTCATCCTGGAAAAGTCTAACTATTTAGCTCATCCTGGAAAAGTCTAACTATTTAGCTCATCCTGGAATAGTTTTAACTACTTAGCTCATCATGGGTAAACATCCTTAAAGTGGTCTCTCACCAGGTCTACTTTTAATTGAAGGCGTAATAAAATTACCTACAAGCAATTATCAGCTTGCTCCATCAAACTGAATACTTGATCCTTATGCTGGTGGTGGCTAAATTGGCCAAAACAAAATGATGCAAAACACCTGAAAAATGACTGAAACCCTGGCACGTGGGTACTCATATGAATTTACTCAGTGATGGCGATCTAATGAATACCAACATGACAAGGTTTAGGTGATTTTCAAAAATCTTTGCATTTCTGTGCTTTGGATGAAAGTGGCCTTTAGCAATTTGGAAGATTTGATAGGAATAACTTTTCTTATTCAGACTATTCTGACCAATTAGTACATGAAGGGTTAACATGCTCACAGTGACTGCATGGTGGATGTTATTTATCTGTGTGACATTCTTGTACGAGCTCCACTTGCAGCCTGGTAACGTTGTACCTATGAAGGGCACTGTGCACCCAGTTTGATTAGAATCAACAGATTCCATGTTATGATCACTTCCTTCATAATGAAGACCTGCTACAGAGGAGCTAGTGAGTTGATGAACGTCACGCAGAGACACTGCTGGTAATGAACATGGATCATGATGTAATCATACGGGTAGAATTTCCTCTTTTGTTATCAGGAGATAACTTATTGTTAACGCCTGATTAGATCTCTGTGGTGGTCCAACACAGATGGAAATATAACAAGCTTCCGATTGAGTGCACCTTCAAATATATTTTGTGTTTTGTTTTTGAAAAACTTATTTTAATCAGCTGTGTTGACAAGGAATTCACTCAACCATGCTTGGGTCACCCATATGGTTCAACACAAACAAATATATACTTTAAACAGGATTACTTTTAGAATAATATAATGGGCAAGTAAATGTGCAATTGGCATGGCAATTGTATTGTTTTTTTGATTCTTGGGTAGTCCCAGCTTCTTTATAATGGCTCTGGTACAGGAAATTGCTGCTTGAGAAACCATCTTTTTCGAAAGACCACCTGTAGATAAAGACAGGTTTTACTATACTTGCTAAAGAAAAAAATGGACTATTTTTCACCTGTTTTTAGAAAGACCAATTATCAAAACAAGACTTGTCCTGCCATTGATCTTGAAATCTTAATTGATCAGAAAATACTGATATATTGTCATATGGTGTGTTTAGAGTTGGAATAGCTGCTCAATGAAAGGGTCGATATCCAAACCTTTATTCAAAACAGGGCTCCTCTGGAATATGCAGGACCTTGGCCTAATCATGTAATCGGCAAACATTGCCTAATTATGATAGATCACAGCAGAATGATTAGCTGCTTTCTCAATAGTGGGATCAATATTTCATCTCCAAGTGTGTGCTTTCTCTACCTTCAGGCATGCAACTACACTGTTACCATTATCGGTGGATAGGCTACAGTGTATAACAATGTAGCAACGTGTTTCCAACCAAGCCATGCACACAATGATGTAATGCTAGACTGCATCAAGCAAGCCCTAAAGGTTTAAGGATTAGTAAAACAAATTTCCTTCTTTTCCTAAATTCTAATGTCTATGAAAGGACTTTTTGAAAAATGAGTCCAGTTTGCTTTATTATCATCTGCTGATCAGTGTGCTTTGAGAAAAACCATGATGACAATTGTTTGTTCTTTAGAAACTTATGAAAAGGAAACAACTTAACTCTTAAATCATCATTTTTCTAGTAGTTGTCGTTATGTAGATAAAAGAGAGATAAACTTTAATCTGTTTTATTATGCTGTTATATTTTCCAATCAAAGCAGATATCATTTTTGCATATGCAGGATTTAGGGGGAGGGATGGTCTTAGAACTGGAATATCCCTTACCATATTTAGTCCTTCCAATGCTAGAAATCTTTCCTTTTCACCAGATTTGATATTGATTTTTTTAAATGTCACTTTTCAAATTTAGTCTTTCCAATTAAAGGAAATTCTTGGCTTTCACCAGCTTCACTTTTAGTAGATTCTATATTGATTTTTATGGATTTTTCTCCGATATTTAATGACTTCCTGCCTCCCCTCATGTATGTGCACGAGATTTGGTGCTGACAGTGCTACATGCCACCTGCTGATCTGTGATTGTATCCCCCCCCCCCCTGCATCCTCCCTGTTAGCCTGCCTCCCAGGCCATATTTAAATGTCATCCCTTGTGGATAGATGGCACTGCAGTATACTAGGTCAGTTGGAAATATATTAACACCAGTCTCCCTCGTGTGGCAATTGTGTGAACTAAATGGCCAACAGTAGGCCACAAGTCCCTATCTAGTATAGGTGCAGGCTTCTATATATAATAAAATAAAATCATAACATAGCCTTGTGGCTAGGCTACCTTCCTGTGTGTGTGTGGTTTTCTTTGACTATGTAATCCCTCAAAGACAAGCATTCCCCTGTGCGATATTGATTGGGGTGTGCATTATGAATGAGCCGTCAGATTAGACCAAAGATGCTGTGTATATTGCTCATTCCTGGAACCAGGCTACACACTGAAGTGCTGGGACGACAACACAGCGTGGCGAGATGCACATGAAATAGATATTCTGGCAGATTTTCAACAATCAATGTCAACCTCGGGAGAAAGCGGATAAGAATGATTGATTAGGCCTAGAATTGCACTCACCACTATTTGGACAGTTTCCACCTGTGAGGACGAAAACTGAAAGATTACTTTACATTCATGTGTGGAATACATAATTATTAAAATGCAGTCTTAAAACATACAATATTTCTTCTAATATTTCTCATGATTAAATTTCTTGCATCTAAAGTGTGCTTGTTGATCTTGTTTTTAACATTACTTTCAATATTGAAAAATGTTTGAGGAGAATTTTAAAAGGAATAATTAAGTTCAACTTTAGCGATACCTCTCAGTGAAATATTGCTAAAAAAGTTGTTGTTTTTGTTACAAAATGTATTATCACGTGTGAAACCATGGATTTACTCTTGTTGTGAATTGGTTAATAACAACATTTACATTCAGTATGCAAATCTGAATATTCTAGTCATGTATTGGTTAGTCATGATTTGTACTGCATTATGTTAACCATATCACTTGTCTGTGGCAGCCAAAAATGGTCTGACATTCTATAAAAGCATCTTTTTGCAAAATAGGTCTCTTGGTCAGGCAAGCATTGTATTGTTAGAATATTGTTATGAAATTGTATTGATAGGAAAGCATTGATAGTGTATCATATCACAAAATGTTTAACCCTTATGCTGGTGGTGGCTAATTGTTCAGGCAAAAACCTGAAAAATGACTGAAACCCTGGCATATGGTACTCATCCAAGAGAACTCAGTGAGAGCTATCCAATGAATACCAACATGACAGGGTTTAGATGGTTTTCAAAAATATTTGCATTCTTGTACTTTGGACAAAAAGTAGCCTTTGGAATTGCAAGGGTTAAGGTTTTTATACGTAGTTGTACTATTACTTTATGAACTCTATCACATATTGTTGAGATTGCCTGAGAGCTGTCTAGGACAGGTAGCTGTAGGCTAAAGTCAACATCATCTGTATAGTAGCCAGCTGCTGCGCCAGGTATCATGGTGATTACGTCTGCGCTTTAACGGTGCAACGAGAAAACAACACCCCACATGATATATGGGTCTATTTAATCAACACACACACCCCAAAGTAGATCTCGTGTTGTGAGTGAATTATGTTGAGCCAAGAAAGTGTTGATGATATCAGATTCGCTGGGACACGTCGGTGCTATATATTGTGCATACTATCTGCTGTGTAGAATTTACTTATTAAGCCGCAGTGAGCTAGCGATATAACCTGAGGCAACCAATACAGTGCCGACATTTAATTCTTGCACTAAATGTGCAGGCAGCCCAGGTATGATACACAACTGCATGCCTGATTGCCACCAAAACATGAGCCACCGTACTGAGTCGCTATATGGCCAGAAAACTGCATTTCTGTATCAAAGTAGAAAGGTAGACTGAAAGGTGCCATTATGATGATTACTTGAGTTCCCTGCACACCTGGTCTCACCTGTAGTATAAACATACCTGAGGGATGACCTACCTTACAGAAAAAAAACCTTTCCTTTTTATCACCTCCAATTTATGATTTATACAATATCTTCACTTTCGAGCTGTGTTGAATAAGTGTTCCTCCACTCGATAAAGGTATTAGTAATGTCATATCAAAATTTCAGGTTCACGTCAAGGTGATTAGGACTTATTATTCAAGCAAGCTTTGGAATGTGTGTTGAAAGCAACAGGCACCATCTACAATTCTTTGATAAACCAATATATACCAAGAATGTTGTGATAAAATTTAAGTTATAAAAATGACTTATAAAAAAATATATATTAAGAAAAAATATTTGAGTCAATATATGGCTTTTATTTGCACAGTGCGTTTCTCATTTCTCACAAGCACCTGTGTACACTTTAGGTCAGATTAAGTTAAACGTTACAAATATCATACAGAAGGAAGTGCATTTTATTCACAACATCTTCATCATCATCACTTTTTCTAGCTAAAATTAGAAAGGGAAGGTACTATGTTTTCTTGTCATAAACCGCAATTTCTTCAAAGAATTTACTTTGCCCACCATCATTTATGGCATGTAAATATTTTTGCGGGTGGCTATATATATGGTTATCCCTTTCAGGTAGTACTAAGATGAGACAATTTCCCTTTCTTTATAACCTATTACCTTATGCACCTGGCCATGTTTTAATGTCAGACAGGTGCCTATTCATACTGCTGTAAACAGCTTTTTTTATCTGGTTCAGCTACATTTCAGTGTGTTCTCATATTCACAATGATTCTGTGTGGAATCTCAGCTACATTTGGTAATTAAACCACCATGCTCTCATCCAACCATATTCTGGTCTACTACAATGTCTTCACAGCATCCAATTCAAGCTTTTAGATGACTTCTAGTATGACTTCCAGTAAATAGGGTATGAAGTGCATTATAGTTTGGAGAATGCATCTTCTATGAGTGTTGTACCTCATCAAGGGCGAAAGACGTTTCATTTTCTAAATGCAATACTATCCATAAACAATTAGTGCTTTCTGATGAGAATGGTATCCTAAATAACGGTTTCCATGGTGTGCGGTAGGCCATACCCATCACGCTGTGCTGCCTAATTTTACTTATTTGTCTGATGTCTTATTAATGTCCTGGAAGTGAACCTTCCTGTAACTTACCTTGACATGTAACACACTTTTCCATTATGGGTGAGGTAGAAGATGTTTTCCATCAAGGGAATGAGATTCTCATTTGATTTTTCAGAAGTAATCATCAACACATATCTTGGCATTGCATGTGG
>OZ012684.1:22948987-23023987 GCA_963942565.1 Maea johnstoni
AAATATGACTGAAACCCTGGCACATGGGTACTCATCTGCGAGTACTCAGCAAGAGCTATTTAATGAATACCAACATGATAAGGTTTAGATGGTTTTTAAAAAGTTTTGCGTCATTGTGCTTTGGATCAAAGTAGCCTTAGCATTGGAAGGGTTAAGAGGCTCCATGCCTTTCTTGATATGAAAGACATTTTTAATGAAAGGCCCTCAACTAATGAGTTTCTAGAAATCATTAAATGAAATTGTGTTTTTTGCCCTTATCTGAGGCTTGCTAAGAAATCTCGGGGTTTCCTAGGATAGTGCTTCGTAGTTTTTAGGAATACAAAGTTTTATTCAATAAGTGTAGACTTAAATGGTTCTTTTTTAGGAATGTAGTAAAAAAAACTATAAAGCTGGAGATCTATGTGCCATTTAAACACCTAAAGAAAAGTGTTAATGCTTCTATGTCCAAATGAACAACCAAGACAAGTAAAATATGTTTTCTTTCAAAGAAAAAAAGGAAGCCCTATGAAGTATAGCACGAGTATTTTTTCAGATGTCTGCTACAGATGTTCCTGTGTGTGTTGTGTAAAATGTCATTGATTGACTGTGCTGCTTTGGTTTAATCTTGCATGGATTAGTGGGTGTATTGACCGGCCTGCCCCTCGCCTGATCTCCTTCCTCAAGATTGCCGCTATCTGGCAATCGTCCACTTGCCAGCCACGCTAATCTATTGACCCCATCCTACGTTACCCTGCTTCTGCTTCCACCGGCCCTCCCTACACGTATACCAATGCTGAGACTGTCAAATCAGGGACTGGAAGCACTCTACTGCTTCCGACAGAGATTCACATAAACGACGTCAACAGAAATAAATCCATACCAACAAAATTAATCAAATCATTGGCATTAACTCAAAGTACTAAGTTATTGTGAAATTCTTATCAAGTAGTCAGAATGAATATTTTTTTTTGTATAATCCTATTGTTTATGAGTCTTAGAGTTGAGGACTCAGTAAACAAAGCGTGGCATTGGAATATCATTGTAAGCCAGAGACACGGTTGGATGAAAGAGGAATGCAGGATCCCTTCACGGTTCAGCCTTTAAGGAATATGATGACAGGAAGCCCGCCTGGAATAATTGCCATCATTGCAGTTGTCGGAAACGCGCAGCAGGAAACAGCAGTTACTTGTGGCAATTTGCACTAAGCGCTCGGTTTCCTCTTCCTACCTTTCTCTTAAGGCTGCTGCTCGCTGCAGCCTCTGTCATGCATCAACACTGGAAAAAGAACAAACACTTCTTCATGGGTAGGCAACCTATTTGCTTTTCTCTTAGCTCAGCGAAGCTCTCACAACCTGCTCAGTAGCCAATATATGGATAGCATTAAGGGATATACCACCAATCTGATGAAGGAAAATAATTAGACTTACTTCTATTTTATTTCACTCTTCCATAATTGACCAATTTTTGAAGCTAACAATTAGTCTTACTTTTATTTCATTTCATTTTTCTATAATTGACTAATTTTGGCATTTCTGTTTGTATGTGTATGGTATTAACTTATTTGATATGACAAATACAAATTTATGATGGTTCTGTTAATTGTATTTAGCAAATTCCCAATTGCAAGAAATCAAATTTCTAAATCATTCTCTCTATGAAACATAATAGTGACAAGTTGGTAAGGGTTAGTTTAATTCCCGTTAGTTAAATTCTGTGTTGCCCAAATTCTTTCAGTTGTTGCACTAAACTAAAATTTGAATATTGACAATTTTAAAAACTATTTGTTGTCACATATTTGGATGTTTGTCACGGAACAAATAGGTCTTTAACAATTATTGTTCAGCCAGTTGTACTATAGATACTGAAAGTATTGTGTATATGGACATCCATTACTTTTATCAGACTTTTAAAAAACAGTTAAATGAATATGTATATATCATACACAAGTTTATTTATCACAAACTTGCATTATATCTGATCAATGAACATTGCAACTGCTACTTCTTTAGCCATAAGCACTATCAAGTTAAAAAGCACTTTGCAGATGCACTTGATTTTTTGTAGCCTGTGGCTATATGGGTTATTCGATACTAGCTCACTGCAAAATACATAAAAAATACCTGGAAACATATATTTCTATCATACCATAGTGAATAAATGGAGGAGCTTATTAATACTGAAAGCCTTCAAAGGCAATTAAGTCATAATGATTTGATTATCTTGCATTTTACGATATACGTGAAAGGAACATTTATGCTTCCTAATAGATCATATTGCTTGAGTAGAGTTGAAAGCCGATGCTTTATCTAGTGATCAGGTTTTGAATGGATGAGCAAATATTCTATTAACCCATTGTGCGAACATGTGAACTATGAACATGTGAATTGAGACATATGAAAATATTTGTTTATAAGTTTTTTTTTCAACCCTTCCAATGCTAAGGCTAATTGCGTGCAAAGCACAAGGTATGCAAAGATTTTCGAAAAACCATCTAAACCCTATCATGTTGGTACTCATTAGATAGCTCTCACTGAGCACTTTCAGATGAGTACCCATGTGCCAGGGTTTCCTTCATTTTTCAGCTTTTTTGCATCATTTTGCATTGTAAAATTGGCAACCAGCAGCATAAGGGTTAAGGGTTTAACCATTCCAGTATCTACAAAATATTACTCTGGTCGACGAGTTATACTGACATTTCTTTTGGGTACTCCACCAATTACAATTAAGCCTTTTTTCCCCACCCCCCTTCAGGTCATGTTGGCTCGGTGTAGTTTGTAAGACTTTCAATCCCAGAATGTTTTGCTGGAGGAGACAGAAGTTTTATCATAAGGATTGAAATATTGAGGAGATGTCTTACTATCGACTAGCATCTATTTTACATTCATACCTAAGTGTAGTTTGTGAGACCTTCAATCTCATACTGTTTTGCTGGAGGAGACAGTGGGTTTATCTTAAAGATGGATGTATTGAGGAGATGTCAGACTATAGACTAGCAGCTATTTTACATTCATATCTTCCTCCGTCAGCCATAAGTCAGAGCTGGCACGTCCAATTTCATGTGGCTTAATTATTCATAAGAATAGGTCTGTTGCTTGAATGTTTATGGTTCTGTCTGCTAAGCAAGGATAGTAGACATGAATTCGCTTCAGCCAAACCTCTAGTTTGATACTGGGCTTGTCTAAAAATGTGAGGAATAATTTGTTCTGACTTTTTGAAAATTATAGCTTTTTTCTCTGATTAGAAGATTCATCAGCATATCTTCAAGGACACAACAACTATTTTTTAGTATTAAAGGATGGATGGTTTTGTTCATGTCTCTCCTCTGTAACAGGTTTAAAGCAGACTGACTATTTTTGCATAATCTACCTGACCTGAGCATTGTTAGAAAAATACTTGAATACTTGAAAAAAATGTCAGTTAGCAATAAAGTCATAACTCTACCTCAAATATTTTGCTCATTTTTGCTTTACTTCAAAGTTTTCATACATATCATGTCATGCAGGTGACATCCTGACTAAATGAAGCTGGGAATACCAAGGAATTTATAGGATGAACCTAGGAAAATCACAGGATTTCCTGGTAAGTCTGAGCTACTTTCGGACAGGGCACTTTCCATCTAACGTAACTCTAGAGTAAGAAAGGGTCAATGAACCGAATACTCCAGGTAATACCTGAAACTACTCCAGGTATTTATTTCTGTGCGTCATTGTCTCAATCAATGACATCACGGATAATCTCTGATTATCCCAAGTGTTTCCAGATACATTACATCCGGTCCTCATTATGCGATACTTGATTAGATGGCACATATTTCACCATACTTGGTTGATTGCCTGTTCCCTAAGGGGTCAATAATGGCTGCTTGGATGACGTCATTTTGAAAGCAATCCTTGCAGAGTGGTATCAGTTTATGCAAAACACTTTCATTTTTTTTGTGAAAGTTGAAAATAATATTCATTTTGAAAGCAGTCCTTGCGGAGTGGTATCAGTTTAGGTTTATGTTTATGCAAAACACTTCTAGTTTTTTTGTAAAAGGTGAAAATATGGCTTTGTTTCATAGATTTATACCGACTTTATATGTATTGCTATTCAAAAATGAGGCTTTAAATATGATTCAATGCTTTCTTGATGGATTGATGGATACTTTTCAATCGAGTATTTTGATAAATATCTCTCCTATGATGACGATAATTTCCCTTGTCAAAATATAAGAAACACTTCTCTATCAAATATTTTGATGAACACTCCTTTATTGACTGTTTGGATGATTACCTCTCTGAATCAAATCCCTTTCAAGTATGGTATTTATGAATTTAATGGGTCGATACAGTCAACTGTGTTTAGAGTTGTCTGCTAGTCCTGTTATGGAACAGGATTGAGGAATGGAGGTGTTCTGTGGTCCGCATTATCGCTGGGCTGAAGGCCAGCTGTCAGAATTGTAGAGTAAATGGTGGCTTTTCTTCCCTACAATCAGTTTGACTTCCTGACTGAAAGATAGTTACCCCGTGCTTTGCTCTGACTTTATCTCTACATGAAATAATAGTGTTGTTTGTGGGGCTGACAAGTCAACATCTGGGACTGTGACTGGTGTGGTGTACATTCCAACATGCTTAAAGGACAATTCCACCATGAGTAAAACAGAGGCCCAAATAGTTTCTTATGGTATTCTCTACTTAAATCCAAGTTCCTACCAGTGCCAACCTTCATACAAGAAGTATATTCGTGCTTTAACACCTCCATAACAGTGATAGAATGCATACACAGGGGGCGGCCATTTTGGGCTTTAATAGCCTCTAACAGGGCTGCTTGTGCAACTAATAGTCATTAGCAGTATGGCAGCTACCTTACTGCTAATGAC
The DNA here is from genome assembly GCA_963942565.1 of Maea johnstoni. Taxonomy (NCBI): domain Eukaryota; kingdom Metazoa; phylum Annelida; class Polychaeta; order Spionida; family Magelonidae; genus Maea; species Maea johnstoni. Next base: position 22,953,825 of record OZ012684.1, read on the forward strand.
TAATAGTTGCACAAGCAGCCCTGTTAGAGGCTATTAAAAGCCCAAAATGGCCGCCCCCAGTGTATGCATTCTGTGTCTGTTATGGAGTTGAAAAAGCAGCAATATACTTCTTGTATGAAGGTTGGCACTGGTTAAGGAACTTGGATTTAAGTAGAGAATATCATAAGAAACTATTTGGGCCTCTGTTTCATTCATGGTGGAATTGTCCTTTAACACTTATACTGCTGATTGCTAATTTGGCCAATGCAAAATATTGCAAAAATCCTGAAAAATCACTGGAACCCTGGCAAATGGGTACTCATCTGAGATTACTCTGTGAGGGCTTTCCAATGAGTACCTGCTTGACAGGGTTCAGAGGATTTTCAAAGATCTTTGCTTCCTTGTACTTTGGATGAAAGTAGCCTCAGCGTTGGAAGTGTTAAGTAAGTGTGCTCATACACATATTCATGTGCACTTGTATAATCATAAGTAAAATGTAACATGAAAAGAATCTGAAACTTTCCTTTGTGAATTATGTAATTTTTCTTAACCTTAGTATCTATGATATGCCCTCACGTTGCCAAGGAAATGTGCTGCCTTCTGGTTTTCCTCTTTGGTCTTTTTGGCATCCATTTTTTTTAACTATTTGCATAAATATATTTAACCATTCTCATCTGTAGTGTATTCATAGTTTGACACTTATGGAAATACATTGAAGCACAGTACTAATGAGGAATAATTGGGATAACGAGTTTTGTTCAAATTTGTCAGACCATCAGCAGTCACCCTAGATGTAGATTGACTAGATAACAGATTGGATGAACCGAATGGCACAGATAAGGCGAAACCAGTTCTGACATAACTCCATATAATCCCCCTCCAAATGGCCTGAACAAACTATGGTATTTTCTTGTTTTTGGAAAATAATTTATTTTTTTCGAAATACCAGTGGGTCCGACATGGCTTAGTTTGAACCCTGACGGATGAGATTCGCCTCGGATGAAAGTCATTAGTTTCGCTTGGTACGTTATCGATCAGAAAAAGCATTTTGCTCCCGGGTTATGTAAAAGCTCCATTTTCTTGCTGATGAAATGAATGATTACATTTTCTTGCAATAATACAACAACATCATCTGTCTTCTCACTCGTTCTGAGGATGATCCGATAAAACATGTTCTGGGGCATGTCTGGGGATGGAAATGACAGAGAATTTACTGTTGATACATGAATATGTGAAGCCATTGGAAACAATTTTTTATTGTTGATTCAAGGGTGACTTATAATGATGATGAAATTCAGTTTCTCTCTTGGTAATTTCAAACCTCTGAGAATGAATGAAATATCTACTTAGCACATATTATACCTTTGATATACTTTCTAACTACCTATCTACCTGAATTTATATAAAATATACTTGAAATTACTAGCATTAACTTGAAAATTGCTTGATTTCATAGGAAACTTCAGTTCAAGTTGAAGGGAATGAAATCTATGAAAGGATGATTAGCATAATGATATAGTTTTCTTGCAAATAAAATGTAAATTAATTAGATCATGAATCAAGTATAGTTAGGGGAAAAAAATGTGGAAATACATTTTATATTTTGTTTCTAATACTTAGCTTTCAAAAGCAAAAAAGAAACAGTTGTGCCAGTATTTTGATTTTTTCCAAATTCATTTGGATCTAGGATCATACTATGAAAATACAAGAATCTCTCATCAATGTCTTAGTTACATTTAATGATAGGTATGAAGGTTGCAGTTTGTTGACTTTCTTTAAGCCTATTCCTGTTAAACTCTTAAAGTATTTTTTATTGGCGTTGTGCGTGTTTTGATTCCTGACTTAACTCGTCAGCTTCCTGTAAAGTGTTCCTTACAACCTTGCTCTATCATCTCATCACCTAGTAAAACCACAGTCGAGGCTGTGCCGCAGCTAACAGAGCATCCGCGAATCCATCACTCCAACCTCCTAATGAGAGAGTGGCAACAAACTAAGGGGCAGCCACGCAGCACATAGCGACAGGTCAAAGATTGGAGCGGAAACATTGATAGATCCATAGAGTCATCAGCAGAGCTATCATGCGCTCATGAAGAGTGGCAAGGGGGGAAGCTGTCTCAATTAGAGATTTGGTGGGACAGCTGGGTCTATCCTAGAAATCAATCTCACCGCTTCAACGGTTTATCTCAATTTAACACTAATGACGGTTTTGGCTTGTCATAAAAAGGTGGTGGGCTGCATCCAATTATGAAGTTAATATATTTTTGCACATGTTAACTCTTTGAGATTTTTAAGTTGGCAGGTTTCAGCCAGGGCTGCATTTTGACTTTATTAAATGATATTTCTCAGGGAAATTGTAGAAGTTCTCCCTAATGTATTCTAACACATGTTAACTATTTTAGATTTTTAAGTTGGCGGGTTTCAGCCAGAGCTGCATTTTGACTTTATTATAAAATGATATTTCTTAAGGAATTTGTAGAAGCTCTCCCTAATGTATTCTGACACATGTTAACTATTTGAGATTTTTAAGTTGCGGGTTTCAGCCAGAGCTGCATTTTGACTTTACTAAATGATATTTCTTAAGGATTTTGTAGAAGCTCTCGCTCATTTCCACTCCTGTATATTTCATGGTGTGACATGCAAAGGCTAATTGTAATCAAGGTTCCTTTTTGGTAAATCAGTTCTTGGGGTTTTCATTGCTTCTCAAAAGTTTCCTTTGCCTTAGTACCCAAGGCATAAGTCACAGGTTTCCATATCCCTCCAGAAAAGCTAACTATGGATTATAAATTATAAGTCTGATAGATTATACTGACAGAGAAGATTTAATTATCTTCTCACTCTTGTGTTTCAGTGTACATTAAAATCTGTCACTTAAAGTAGATAACGAGAGAAAAAAAACTGCCTACACTTCTCTCCTTTATATTCATCTAACAGCCAGCTCTTAACAGCTAAAATCTGTATGGGATATCACTCCATTTTAGAAGATAATTACTGCCAATTTGATTTGTTTAGAATCTGCCTACGCTTCCTTTTTCAACATCATGTGAAACTGTAAGTAGCTATATCTGTTGATGGAGTATCACTCTGATGTGGAAGTTATCACCCACGCTTTCTCATTAAAATTCATCCAGCAAAAAGCTCTAAAACATCTAAATTCATGGAATATTTGGCCTCTTCAATATAGTTTAAAAAATCTACAGATGAATTCCATATAACATGCATTGTGTAATATTAATTGTTCTATTCTATTTGCTACTGGATTTATATAGTAATACATTCTATCCCAAATGTAAGTTCTACCTGTAGATCAATCATAACTATTCTTCCTTTATAGCAGCCTAAGAATGCCTGACACCTTAGGGAATAAAAAGAAAGGCAGGCCTGACACCTTAGGGGATAAAAATAAAAGCAAACTTTGGTAAATATTTAGACGGTATTATTATTTCACTCTCAAACTGCCTTGTAGATTCATTCTTAATAAGTTATTTTCCTAGATATCTGATATGCTTGTTGCATTAATGGGCTAATAATATACTCTAAATGTAAATCTGCTAATTCTAATTTGTGATTGGCCTGGTGTTGACTACTGCGAGACTGCTACTTCCGGTGTCAGAAAAAGGTGTATGTGTGTTGGGCCTGAAAGCGGCAGCAATAATACCTGCTCACAGAACATTGCTTGTTGAATTTTGCTTTTAATGTATGTGAAGTAATCAGGTATGAAACGCAATTAATTATAGCAGCCGCCATAGATCTACGTTTGTGTTGCCATGGCAATGGCGCAAACTTCAAGACATCCAAGGCCACTTAACGACATGGACTCTTCTCACTGATTGACTTAACCCATTCTTGCTTGTAGTACCCAAAATATCCTGACTATTTTGCCAATATCTTTTTAACCAGGGCATATCCCAAGAAATAATTAAAGGAGAATGCTAATCAAAACAGACCCTACAACTCTCTTTCAAATAATTTGTGAAGTTATGCTTAGTTTCAAAGTTATTTTGGATAGTATCATAGATCCAGACAACATTTAAGATGTAGGCATGAATGGGTTAAATGACTGCTAGGTCACGCTTCTTATGGCAGAGTTAATGAAATGTTATATCTGCAATACTCGTATTACTCATACTTGTAGAATATATGTCACTTTGGATCATTGGGTACATCATTTTGCGTGCATGGCATTTTTGTGGTAGTTTTGATTTCTTTTCCTAAAAGGTAATTGTTGTTATTTTGATACCAAGTGATTACGTATGATCATTATGTGCTATTATCATAATGGTTTGTGGCTGTTATCCATACTTAATGTAGCTGAGATTTCATTGAAATATTGTTTTTTAACAGGATTCATTAGTATTCGCTGCTGTATTAAGGGTGTCCTATTTCTGTCGGTGTAAGAAGACTTTCTTGAATTTTACTGGAACAAATTTTTATTCATCTGAAGTTACACTCGGAAATTATCTACTTGATGGAAATGATGAAGATGTAAAAACATGACATTTGAAAATAATGACAAGATTTGGTTAAACATTTTCCCTGGAATGTTTTTCTAGTGAAGCTGTTATTCAAAAGATATATCCATGAGAAAGAAGATTTTTGCAGGGCACATTGGCGATTTTTTTTTGTATCATAAACAAAATTAAAAGTTACTATTTTTGATTAATCAATTTATTTCCTATTTACAGCTTTTAAGAACTTTCCAGCTTTTCTTTAAATAAGTGCTTTGTGTTTGGATGCAGTGTTTACATACCATCTGTTTGTATCTCCCCTGTGATCATTGATTGATCGATGTAAGTCTACTTTGTATCCTGGGGTAATCAACTTGAATCACCGTTAGTGGTGAAATGGCACTCTTATGAGTTGTTTGACCTTTTGCTAGCTCTCTTTTATATGTGATGTGGGTGTAGTGTAGTGGAATTGATAGTGCCTGTATAAAGTCTGAATGGGAAGTGAGGTTAAGGAGAGGACCTGCAACAGAATTCAAATGTATTTTCTATCCATCCATTAACGGTTACATATGATATCTAATGACTTCCGTATTGAATAACATCATAAACAAATGTTTTAATTCCTTTTTGCTTTACCGTTCTTTAATAATACTCTCTGTCTCTGTCTCTGTCTCTGTCTCTCTGTCTGTCTCTCTCTCTCTCTCTCTCTCTCTCTCTCTCTCTCTCTCTCTCTCTCTCTCTCTCTCTCTCTCTCTCTCTCTCTCTCTCTCTCTCTCTCTCTCTCTCTCTCTCTCTCTCTCTCTCTCTCTCTCTCTCTCTCTATCTCTGTCTGTCTGTCTCTCTCTCTCTCTCTCTCTCTCTCTCTCTCTCTCTCTCTCTCTCTCTCTCTCTCTCTCTCTCTCTCTCTCTCTCTCTCTCTCTCTCTCTCTCTCTCTCTTTCTCTCTCATTGATTGAACTCTGATGGATCAGGTATGAGATTGCAAGTGAGATAGGAGATATTGAGGAGGGAGTGTGTGGGTGGGTGTCTCATCGTGACAACTAATCCCTGTAATACCATGGGATCTTATTGGAACATAACTAATTTAAATGCTGCATTAAACTCAGTGAGAAGTGCAATGGCAAACTTCAAAGCCAATATCCTTTCATTCAGAATGCTATCAGAACATTCAAAGGATTCTTTGGAAATGCAATATGTCTTGGCCTGCAGCCCATTAGTTTTCTATAGAATTACCTTGAATGGTGTGTTTTGCTTTTACTTTTCTGTTTATATTATTGCCCTTATTTTAGTGCTACTTTAGTTGCTAAATATAAGTGATGTCCAATGTCTAGATGGTGGTTTGTCAAATTCACGTATATTATTAATATACCTTATTAAATATATGTCTATGTATGGTTGAATTGCATCAAGAGTTGCACAGACAACTCAATCTAAATGTAGGTGACGTCAGACTTCCCAGGGAACCCTGGCATTTACCTGACATTATCCTAGTAACCGCAGCAACATTTGGATTTCTTTGACAAAATTCTTCTCCAGATGCATTCCATTCTTACTCTTCTTCCGCTGTGATACTTCCCAATTAAATCGACTAGAATAGATTAAACCTTGTCCATTCCTAACCCTTATGCTGCTGGTAGCTGGTTTCGCCAATACAAAATGATGCAAAAAACCCTGAAAAATGACTGAAACCCTGGGACATGGGTACTTATCTAAGAGCACTCAGTAAGAGTTATCTTAAATGAATACCAACATGACAAGGTTTAGATGGTTTTCAAAAATCTTTGCAACCTTGTGCTTTGGACTAGAGCCTTCGCATTGGAAGGGTTAAGAATACAGACATTTGGCGCATGGGGACATATCTTGTTACAATGCCATATTTTTTGAAAAGTTGATCAAAAAATTTGATTTTGTTGGGTCTATCAACTCCTTTTCAAATATTTTTCAATATAATACTATATCTGAATACTGTAAATCACTTAACTATAGCGGGAACAATAATTTAGCGATAATAGCGCTAATAAGCGCTATTTTAAAATCCCGTTTTTATTAAATTGTCCAATATACATATTGAAGGGCAGAACAAAAATGCAGTCATGGGGACGCTATGATTAGATCACGCTATACAGGGCAGTATCGTAATTGCGCTATATAATGTTAACGCCATATTTAAGTGATTTACAGTAGTTATACTGCAATATCAGATGATGTATACATTCTAGTATGGAAAGGACTAAAGGAAGGACATTTATTGAAGTGGAAATCATGGCCTTAGTATTAATATATTCCTCTTGTACCGTTGAGTTTCACTTCCAAAGGCTTTGGATTATTTTCTGTCCAGGATAAAACCAATTGTGCAAATTGCTAGTGCAAGCCTAGTTTATAGAGGTTGCCATAACACATAATACAACTGTGCAATTCCTTTATGACAGTGATGGGAATTATGGCCATAGTATTTATATATTCCTCTTTTACCATTGAGTTTCACTTCCAATGGCTTTGGATGATTTCCAGTCTAGGATGAAACCAATGGTGCAATATTACCAATATATTAAAGACTAGTTCATACAGCGCCCCATAATACATATCACAACTGTGCTATTCCATTTTGACAGTGATGTATAGCTACCGGTAGTATTGTGTACTACATAATAACGTCTAGTGTGTTTGTGATAAATGAGATATGCATTTATTTATCTAGGGGTGGCATATCATCAGATGAAGCTGACTTCATGAATACTTTGACAGGAATATATCATATATACTCAATGTTAACCGAAGTGTTTTGAAACTGATACATTATAATATTTGTTTGGAAAAATATTCTGTCAAAATTGTCTTTGACTGTTGAAACCAAACTCATTTCCTGTTGCTTGGATGTGATGACATAAATGGTAGACTCAGTCTTGCATCTTATTTTCATCCTCAATTTACATCCTTGGTATTTCACTGAGCTTTACTGTCTTACATTCTTTCCCTTTTCCATGGCCGAGAGAGCCAAAAAAGGAAATCTTTTTTTGTTCACTCATTTTTGGATTTTACCACAAAGTATGCAATATGTGAGTTCCTCCCTTGTATTACCTAGAAAACGTACAAGAAGCCATGGTAGCCTCTCCTGGTTTAACATTTAGTCTGCTGTGAGAGCCATAATACTAAAGACTTAAATCATAAGCCCCTGATCTAGTGTTGCATTTGGCTCCTTTTACATGATCGCCTGCTATAGGAGCTGCAGACCATATCGCACCTGGGAGACGCAGCAGGATAGTAATTAAGCCTTGGTTTATGTAGACTAAGGTTCTCATGCACACTTATAGACAGGGAAACAGAAAACCTGGGAGAGCATATTCACAGTTTTAAGGGATTCTTGATTTAAGGCGTGCTTGTGATTAAGCCTTTGTTTATATAGAGTAAGGTTCCTGCTGCGACTCATAGACAGCTAAATAGGTAAGTTGGGAAGGGATATTTGTGGATTTTAAGAGATTCTTCCCGTCATTATTATCAGCAGGAAAGCTGGGTAATATCTCATTTGTAATGGAGCTTTTACGACTGATCAGATACCTATGCCGTGTTGCATAAATCTCTCTTAAGCCACGGAAATCTTAGCTGTAAGTCTGTCATCCACAGAGAAAGATCACAATGTTTAAGACTTTTTTTTAGCTATAAGTTCTTCATCATGTACCAAGTAAAGGGAGAATGTACGTGGTGCTAACGACTCTGCAGAATTAGCTATTGAGGGCCTTATTTTTATATTTACTATGTATGCGTTTTTTTTCTTAGGACTTTTATGATTCGTGTGCAGCTTTACCCAAACATGTTTATTCTACAGAATTGTATGGTTCTTTTATGTGTACAACAAAATTTATACATCATAGGTATGGGTGAAGAGGGCCCAAGTCTTAAGGTGCGATGCCTACTCCCCATTCAATCAAATACAAATCTTGCACTTTAAGGGTATTAGAGATAGCAATTTCCTGTCAGATTGGCCTTATATAGTTAAGGAATTCCTCCTTAGAAGTTCGGTTTCAGCTACTGATATATAATGCTGTAATTATTTCCCATGCTGATGATAGTATACGTAGCAAGGATCAAAAGGAATCAGTTGAGAACATAAGAGAAAATGCTCTGGGTTCATCTACCCCTCTCCCCGCCCCATCAAATGTAAAAGATAAAGGAATTAATGTCCTCATAAAATGCCATGACCTTTTCTTTCTGATTCTAAAGCTAAAAGGCAGTCCTTGCCTTTCAGGTTCGATGTCCGCTCTAGTAGTACAACGTTTCAAATGTGACTGAACGGTTAGACTGATGATGATGATCAGGTGTGAGATAGGAACAAGGAAATTTGACTCAGGATTTAGCTTGATTCTGACACAATACCCCACTCTCATTACATGCATAAACTGTTGCATGCTGGCCTGATCCATGTGGGGGAGCAGAACTAGGTCACCATGAGGGGCACCAGCAATACCACATAGACATGTGTATAGGTTAACCCAGTTCGGCAGCAGGTGTCCTGAATAATTCAGCCGCAGTCAATGTTGACGGCTGATAGTTTATTGGGAAGGAAGGGTTTGCTGACTTTTTGCCAAACCTCTGTGATCAATATTGCGTGATACGTACGCGAGCTTCTTGCTTTAACACCACCATGGAAAGACCTGTGATGATTATTTTGGTGTTTTTTCACTAGTTTTTCTGCGCTCATTTAGTGACGTAGGGTAAATATTTATCATATTTTGCCTTTGTTCTGCATATTTCCTGTCGGCGGTATATAAAGCTAGGCCGCCTAAAGGATGATAGTAGAGTGCTACCAGAATTAGCGTGGTGTGATAAGTTAGTACAGACGCAGTGCAGAGAGGGGGCTGTGCGCAGTTCTGCATATTCACAACATGAAGAGGCTGGCCTTAGTAAAGGCTGCTTTGGTGGCGGAAGGTAAGTTTCTCTCTTGGTGTCCTCTGTCACTTCCATCCCTAGTGGAGCCATTAGTTTTCCTTGTAAAATAGATTATAGTCAATGACAAGGAACGCTCACATCAACAAGTCTTGATTCCCAACAGGGCTCCGGTATCCAGAGTTCTAAAAAAGTCTTAAAAACTCTGGTTTCATACCCAAAGCAGTAAACAGATGTGATATATAAATGCAGATGCCTACGGTGTGTTGTAGATTCTTTTACTCAATTAACAATTTGATTTAGTATGATTTACAATTGGAATTTGATTTTACTATCCACTAGAATATCACTTTATTGAAATTCTATATTATCATATGTAGCACTGATCATAGAATCTAATATTTTCGATGCAGAAAAATGACCCTATATTCTGAAATATTCCTCGAAGGGAATGGTAATGGACACTGTGCTTGAAGATATTTTACTTGGAAATTGATTATTGCGACCTTGGCTGTGTCCTTGGTGAGCCATGATAGCGAGCAAATTGGAAGATCTATTTAGTCAAACCTCCAATCCATTATCTGCTAGTGTTCCACCTAATAGAGAGGAATTAATTTGCAGGTTGATTTTATGCACACAGCAGGCTGTAATGCGATAAACAAACCTCTCGCGTTATTATGTGTAAACTATGTGTATCTCCTCTTGCCTATAATCTAAACCACAGCTGCGGAAAACATTGAGCCTGCACTGCAGGTATTACATCATATTATTTCTAATGAACATCCCATATCTATTGCAACTGCATGGTCGTGAGTTTCATACTTCAATAGAAATAGGCTAGACAAATGAGAATCCATATTGCCATACATTATCTAAGATTATTCATAATAACAAATTATGTAAGTGCCTTATTGACCTGTTTTGTATACATCATGCTGTCTTTAGTCACACGAAGGCCATAGGTTAAGAAACCAATCCTAAGATATTGATTTTCATATTGCACGATAAGATTTATTGATCTTACATAGATTGCATTCATTCATATACAGGTTCTAATCGTCACCTTGGGTGAACTTTTCAATTACCTCCCTGGCTTTTCATTGGGCAGTCTGGAATTGGGTCAAAATATTCTAATAGCCATTCATCGACATGCGTAGGGTTTTCCTTTTAACATCTCATTTTGGACATTTGATAATTTGGACAGTAACATATGAATACTTGTGTATGTATTTACAAAATAGTCATAAGCCTGTAGTTGGCAGGCTTCCGGGTGATTTATATTTTTTTCATATTTTATTATAAAGGTTCTTAAGTATCTGAGAAATTTTTCTACTTTATATATGATAATGATTTTCCTTTGACTGATTGCCTAAAAATTGCAGAAACAGCCTTTAATGTTGCAGCATAGTTGTTGCAAGACAAACCCATTGACCTATTTTTTTTTTAATTCAAAATTTTAGGGAGAATTACAATAATAGCAGATCCCCTGGGTATTGACCAAGCAGGAATGGACTAATTTCAACATTGATCCATGAGAACATAAATAAGCAATAGTCAATAGTAACACTATTGGTGCCCAAGAGCCATTTGGCCAATGTTTAAGTTGCTTTATGTAGTGACTCCTCCCGATTCAGCCCCATGTGGGTGACTTAAGAAGTCCAGCAGCCAAGGGAATGCCATTTCACTCTCTTTATTCCACTTATATTGGTGGTTCTCTTTTTTCTGTGGGATAAAAAAGGGTGCAGTTGACCTTAATTCATTCATCATCATATCTCCCTTCTTACTGATTAGGCATTGTGGTATCTTTGGTCTTCACCCCTATGAACCACATTATTGGGGTATTCACTAATTGGAATGTATTCTGAGCGGGCGGCCTCCCTTGGCCGTGTGTTCTGTGGATCAGTAGGCTCCTGGGAGTGCTCCGTGATTGAGTTAGTCCATCCAGAGGCCCCTCTGTCTTCTTAACTCACCCCCGCTGTCTACCCACAGACTCAACAGAAGCATAATGGGGAGGGGCTATTGTTAATGGGCTGTTTCTCTATACGAAACACGTACCTCCCGCAACCTGGCTGACAAATTGAATGGTGATGAAGGATGATATTTTTGAAAAAAGGTTTGAGTGAATAATGACCAAAGGTAAGGAAAGGGAGCTTTGATATGACTTGTATCTATATGATTTATCATAGCAGTGCACTTATTGTTGCATGTGCAACACTCAGAGAGGCCTTAACTTAAGTTGTTTTTGAAAGTATCATAGGCCTAGAGTCTACTTGGTTAAGGTATCCACTATCCAGGTATGAGTGGGTTAACCCTTGTGCTGCTGATGGTGTCTAATCTGGCCAATACAAAATGATGCAAAAAACCTGGGAAAATGACTGAAACCCTCTCACATGGTACTCATCTGAGAGTAATCAATGAGAGCTTTCCAATGAATACCAACATGACAGGGTTTAGATGGTTTTCAGAAATTTTGATGATCTTGTCCTTTGGATGAAAGTAGCCTCAGCATTGACAGGGTTAAATGTTGTTTCTAATTTTACTTGTATAGAAGGATTTGATCATTAATTTTCAATTAGTTTTTTGGTTGTAAGAATGAATTAAAAGTATTTCTATGATTTCAGTATTTACTATTACTAATGCTACTGCTAGCTTGGTCACATATTCATGTCCACAAGATTCATGTCAAAGATTACTCAAACTCTTATAACTATTATAGAAGGTGTGCTACAGTATTACACCAACTGTGTCAGCACTACACGATTTCAACCTTTATCCCTGAATAAGTCATCATGGATGCGGTCTCAATCCATAATTAATTACCATATCCTGAGTAATTTCTACTATTGAATAATCCAGTATGCATTGGCCTACATCTGTGCTGTTACATCATCCACAGCCAAGCCATATCCCATTCTAATCAGCCGTACCCTAAGGTTAATAAATTAACACATTTAACCCATTAATGCTCACAGCGGCCAAAACAGCCTGATGATTTTGATGAAATCTTTTAGCCAAAAGCATATTTCAGGAAATATTTGAAGGGGAAATGTTCATCAGAATATTACCAACAACTTTCCTTCAAATGTTTTCTAAAAGCATTCTTAATTTCTGAGTTATTGTCAAAAATGTCAAAGACCCAGACGACAATTTCAAAAGTAACTCTTAAGCATTAATGGGTTAACCCATTCATGCCTAGAAATCTTGAAACATATTCTGTGAAGTATTTTCATAGTACTATTGAATTTGGTAATTTAGATTACTATAAATTTACAAATTATTTGAAGAGAAGTTGTTTGCTGAGGGTGCACACCCAAAGAGCTTAGGTGTCTGTATATTACTGATCTTACTGAGGAAAATCCACTGGTTAACTTTTCCAATGCTCAGAGGCTACTTTGTCCAAAGAACAAGGGCGCAGATATTTTTGAAAACCATCTAAACACTGTCATGTTGGTATTCATTGGATAGCTCTCACTGAGTACTCTCAGATGAGTACCTATGTGCCAGGGTTTCATTCATTTTTAAGGTTTTTTGCATTATTTTCTAGTGGTCAAATTAGCCACCACCAGCATAAGGGTTAACGTTACTGCCCTTTCAGTGGCATAACGATGGGTTTGGGTATTGATTCTTTTCTACCTTGTTCCTTCATTAAATCATATATCCTTAAATAGTTAATACGGATACATTGTATTGCATTGTCAGGAACTCAATTGAATCCAATTTGTGACAAAACCTATCACCTGTTTCTGGCTGCAAAGCAAAGAAATATACAAAAGATATCACTAAGCCAATGATTGAATCTCTTAATTGATGTTTTTGTGAATGTATGCTGTTGCTGTTGAATGGTCTGAAGATGACACTGTGAAGCCAGTATTCTGATATGACTTCTTTGTGACAATGATAGCGCCATTGATATCAGGTGTTTTATTGTTAGTTTGGCGACAATAGCACCTCAGATGTATGAAAGCCGTGCAAGGAAGCTACTATGCAGACACAGCATTATTGAGATGATTAGTGGCATGTGGTGACAATTTCTATAGTGGGTGAGTGGGGTTTAAGGAGAGGTGCTGATAGATTGTCAAGTATCTGTAAACATTGCCAATCTTAACCCTTATGCTGCTGGTGGCTAAGTTGGCCAATACAAAATAATGCAAAAATCATGAAAAAACACCGAAACCCTTGCATATGGGTACTCATGTGAAAGTACTCAATGAGAGCTTTCAAATGAGTACCAACATGACAGGGTTTGGTTGGTTTTCAGAAATATTGGCGTCATTGTACTTTGGACAAAGGTAACCTCAGCCTTTCCACCCCAGAATTATCTTATAAGACCTGACTGTTTTTGGGAATACCTTTTTATCAAGAGCATCTTTTGGAAACTATGTTAAGGAGAAAGGTTTGACAGAATCCAAACTACAACTTAGTTATGAAAACCTTTCAAATTCCTGCATTATTACAGAGTTATTCTTGTTAGTGCCAGAGAGTATTTTTCATACATGGATGAGTTAACTCATCACGACCCAGGGCACATTGATAGTCTGACACTGGTGCAGATGTCTTGAATACCATGGAGAATTCAAGGAAGCATTTAAGTATTGAAAGATTGCACTCAACTTATGCAATATTTCCAGTGTATGCCTATCACAATAAGCATGGCTGCCATGAGCTTGGTCAATGTCTCAAACACCAGAATGATTAGGCACAAAAATGCTATTACCCAATTTTTTGTTTAAAGTTTGTCAATTGATTGTCTGAAAAATATTTTCTTTATTAAGGAATATCATATGAGTAATAATAGTACAATTCAAATACATTTTTCCAAAAATCATGATTTTTTTCAACTGTGTGACACACCTCCCAGTGTCTGTGTGATCAACTTTTCCTTTAACATCTCCTGAAGGGCCTGCTCTGACGGTCGTGTGGTCTAAGGCGCCGCTACTGACCGCACGCTGTCTCTCACCACTGCCTGGGTTCGAATCCCGGCCTGTGAGAAAGTTGCCAGTGACTTGGGGCTAGGTGATGGTTTTCGCTGGGTACTCCGGTTTCCTCCACTACTTACAACTGGCTAGTCACGAATTAGCCACAATTGGCATAAATGTGACGAAAAACAAAATTCAAATTCAAATTAAATCAAGTAGCATCTCCTGACTGTCGCCAGGATCTCCATAGAGACCAGGTGGGGAGGTGCCAAGGATGACCTCATGCCTATCCATCCTCATTAACCCTTATGCTGCTGGTGGCTAATTTGGCCAATACAAAATGATGCAAAAAAACGTTTAAATGACTGAAACCCTGGCATGTGGGTACTCATCTGAGAGTACTCAGCGAGAGCTATCTAATGAATACCAACATGACAGCGTTTAGATGGTTTTCTAAAATGTTTGGAAGAAAGTAGCCTTGGCATAGAAGGGTTAACCTCTGAGTGTTACCTTCAGGAATCGGTTCTCTAATATCAACCAGAGGAAGGCATAGATCTCACATGCACCTCTTACCATTCTAGGTGGTATAAGTTAGATAAAGGCGCAACTTCCAGCTGAGTTCCCACTTCTTGTCTATAAGATTACTTGATTCATAGCCAACTTGTTGCTACAAAACATTTGAAAATAAATTGGTAATTTGTCTTGAATTGGCAAAGTATGAAAATGAGAGTATATTTATTCTTATCTGAATGACATTTATTCTCAATTTTTCCATAAAAGGAATTGTTAATCAAAAATTACCAACAACTATCCTTCGAATACTTTGTGAAATCATTTCCAATTTCAAAATTATCATGTATCCAGACAAAATTTTCAACTATTAATGGATTAGAGGATCAGCTTGCTGTCAATGGTCTGAATAGTACCAGAATCAATAGCTGCACTCAACATATTGGGACGCTGAGGCAGCCCAATCTACACAGTGTGGCGCACAGTGTGTCTGAATGCATGGTGATTAGATGACTATTGAGAAACCCAGGAGAGTTTCACAATTATCATAACGTTACTCAGGTGCCAGTTGGTCATGAATAAGGTGTGGTATCACTGAATGCATATAGATGGCGCCAGGTGTTGACATGGACTGACACATTGATATATCTCAATAGCAAACAAATATTTTGTTAATAATTGACTGAAAGTTGCTACTGTTGCCTTTCAATCACTCTTCAGATATTTTTCAAATGTTTCTCAAGTTCAAAGGTGACCAGACCATCTGTATGCTCCAGATTAATATGAAATAAGGGGTCCTGTCCCTGCGCCAACTTGATGACAATGGCGTCTGAAATTCTACTTCCCCACCTGCTTAAACAATATTGATGTCAGTCTTCATCATGATGGCAGGTCTCAGGTGACATGTCCATCCCCGCTTAGATGGCATTCATTACGGGGTAAGTGCCGATGTATGGGTCATGGTGAGAAAAGGAAATTGCTTCAGAGGGTAACATGTCGGCTAAAGTGCTGGGAAGAAGAGCTCTTTCCTGCAGTAGTACATGATAATGCATGCTGCGGTATACCCGGAACATAGTCACTTTACGGCTAGTCTGGCAGTAATGGAGATTTCAGTTTCAATAATATCAAGGCCGCTAAATCTCTTGTCCTGAATAACATAGTGTTGTGTTTATGGTTGCTGTAATCTACATGGTGAAAGCATTACAAGCGGGGATGCCATCAAGTCAATTTTCCCAGCCCTGTAAGTAATGCACATCACAGGAGATGTTAACATATTTATTTTCATTTTTACATTTTCATAGAAATTTTATGTTGTACTTAAGGTGACTAGAAGGATAAGAGGAAAATTTTACTGAGAGCGTAATATAATCTTGGACAGATTCTAAGTCTTTGAGGCAGTATATAATGATGAACCATATAGATGTTATTTATTTCTATATAAAATAAAGCTTTCATGAAATCATTCCCAAGTATTAGATTATAAGGGATTCCCTTAGTGTATTCTGGCCTTTTTGAATTGTTCTTCAAACTTTCGCTGTGCAATTTCTCTATCCATCATCCCATCATTCCTGAAAATGCATCTACATGAATGTTCCAGTTCCAGCTTTAGTTTGTCCTTAAACCAATAGATGTCACCTCAAAAACTTAAATCCCAAATTATACCTACATCTTGATGGTTACCTTTACTATGCTACAATACATAAGAGGATTGTGCCGAATTCCTTATTGTCACTATCTACATAATTCCTTAGGTCCTTAAATCTCCTATGAGCATGGCAGGCTTATCTTGAGGACTACTTCCACTATTAATACTTCCACTAGCCTGGTTAGACTGCATCGTTCTGGATATGTTACTATAGCCCACCTGAGCTACAGCGTAACAAATCGATGTTACTAATGTTGCTAATTGTATTCAGAGACTGTTTTGTTTGGATATGTTCTAATTCCCTGGGCTGCATCAGTGGATTTGTTACTATTATCCCACCAGGTATAAAATTACAAGTCTAGGCTACTAATGTTGCCTGTATGTGCTAATTGTATATTCAGATGTGGATTTTGTGTGGATATGTTCTAATTCTCTAGGCTGTATCATCCGCTATGATACTAGCCCACTAGATACATCATAAAAAGTCTAGATACAGCATAACATTAGTCTATAGGCTACTATGTTACCTGTATGATGTGCTCACTGTATTCAGAGAGAGTTCTGAGTGGATATATGTTACTAGCCCACCAGATACAATGTCACAGTCTGGCTACTATGTTGCCTGTTTGTGTTAATTGTATTCAGAGAAGTCTTTTTATGGATTTGTGCTAATTCTCTATTCTAGACATGTGAAGTCTCTTCTTCTTAAGTGGCTCCTATTACCAACAGGAAAGTGGCCCTATAGTAGCAAAAGAAATAGCCTGTTGCCCTTTATACCTGCCTTGATGTACGAGGCCTCATCCTCTTAATGTGCTCTTAGGGAATGAGCTTATCAGCTTTCTGGTTTGTTTGGGTCTAATTGCTCCACCCTGAGTGTGTTCATACCATTCTGCATGTCATTAATTAGCTTACAGCTTTATATGCTATATTGTCTAGTAACATCTTCTTGCTGAAAATTATATAAGTGCTGATGATTTCTTCCCTTTTCTCCTTATTTGGAAATGATACTAATGCTTTGCTGGTTTGCATCTAGTAAAAAGATGACGCAGTGGTCATTTAGGAGGAAGACGCCTGGCTTCTACGTCCCACTATATCCTTATAGTAGATAAACAGGTACCCCATTTTAGAGGGCTATCCAAACTGGCAATGGCACACATGTCCTCATGGTTTTTCATAAATCCGTATATCCGAAGTGTATGAAAATGCATGATGACATCCTGGCAAATGGCATTGAGCTGAGAAATTTGATGTGTGCCACTGCCAGTTTGGGCGGCTCGAAAAACAGAGCCCGTTTGGGGGTTCCGCTGCTCTACTAAAAATGCAAACCTATTAGTCTGACTACTTAAAATGTAACTCACTAAGTAGGAGTAAACCAATATTTGTCCCAGAAAATGGACAAGTCTTCTGGGGCTTTGCTTGAATTCCGGGTCAAAATGGCATCTACATGTAGCACAACATGCATCAATTATGGCAAAGCACATTTAATTTTCTGTTTCATTCTTCATTAGACTTAAGAAAATCATGAAAATGATGAGGGATGAGGAGGGCAGTGACCTCTTCACAGAGTCAAAAAAATGGTAATTCCAAGTCCACTGGATGGCAGGTTATTCACTGTAAGGGGGGATATAAAGGGATTTACTGGTGCTGAAGAGCTATCAAGGGTTTCCATCCATTCATGTCTCTGTGAAGATGACTTTACGGAGCAAAAGAGTATGGCTTTGTTTGGCTATGATTCCTATGAAGGGGCCGTATGAGCGAGCTAGTTAAGGCCAAATCATGGCTATAATAGACTGCCCGGGGAGTTCATTAGAGTTTCAAAAGAAAGATCAAATTGGATGATGATGGAACTGTTATGGCTACCTAGAGGCCATGAAAAGCTCAATTCTCAGTAGAGCCACAGTGAATGGTGAGGCACCTTTCCTGAATGATCCGGCCGCTCAGGACCCTTTGACAAGTCAATCAGATAGGTTGTTCACATTCACTGGAAAATAGAAAAAAAATCACAGCTATTACTTTATGCTGTTTGGCAGTTGATGATGATGCATTGCACTCACTTTAGAAAAATATAGGTTGGAAGGACATTGATGTATACTCAAAATGTGTATGATAGTGAAATGATTGTTATTAACTATTTTTCAAATGAAATTATTAAGTTTGTTATTGGTTATTGATGGAATTGATATATTTCTGTGATACTGAAAGAAATTCTATCAGCTTATGCTTTAAATGGAGTTATGAAGTTGGAAAGGCATGAAAATAGCATTTCAGTATGCATTGTAACTCTCAATCAAACAACTTAATAAAAACAGTTCTGTAGAGTATACGTTTTATTGTACATACACTTATTGGCATAATCTTATTTTGCTGCAGCATAAGATTACGCTGAAAGGATCTAAATGGCATTCACTCACATCAGAGATGCAGAAAATTGACAATTGCATTGGGATATGAAAATAATTCAATAAGCATAAAATACCAAAACATGTTGGTATAGAATGTCCCTATATGTTGTTTTAATAGCTTTGTAATTTTGATAATTAGATAAAGCACACCTTTTCAGTACCTATAAAATTTGGAATGATATGTTTGTCTTGCTGTTGGCTTTTTGTGCGTGGAATACATAGGATTTCCTGGGATATCGCTTAATGAGGATATTCCTAGAAGTTACAGATACTGTTGGGAGTGGGATGTTTCATCCTCTCTTCTGACTCAGAAGACCTGTGACTGTTTCCAGAATGCACATTAATTGTGGCTGGAATATCTAGGAATTCCTAGGATGACGCTTGAAAAATGACAGTATTCCTAGAAGTTACCTTTGGGAATGGGATGTTTCATCTTCTATTCTGACTCAGAAGACCTGTGACTGTTTCCAGGATGCACATTAATTGTGGCTGGAATATCTAGGAATTCCTAGGATGACGCTTGAAAAATGACAGTATTCCTAGAAATTACCTTTTGGAATGGGATGTTTCGTCTTCTATTTTGACTCAGTAGAAAACCTGCGACTGTTTCCAAGACGTACGCGACTGTTTCCAAGACATACATTAATTGTGGCTCGAGTACCTAGGAATTCCTAGGATAATGCTTGAAAAATGACAGTTAAGTCCTAGAAGTCCCAGCTACCTTTGGGAATGGTATGTTTCATCTCCCATTCTGACTCAGTAGAAAACCTGTGACTGTTTTCAAGGCGCACATTTGTTTGGTTATCATTATATCCTGTTGCCTGCCAGGATGTCAGTCTATTGCACTCCTGCTGCTCCAGCTAATTCCATTTCCATTTCCTTCCTTGCAATCTCTCTGTAAATGGCAGAAATAACAACCCGGGAAATACTTCTCAGATCAATGCAATACCTAATGTAAGAAAAATTGCCAGTTTGAAGTATTCCAATCTTGCAAAGGATCTCTGGGCCGACGGCACAATATTGCTGCCACAAAAAGGGTTGGGTGCTTTCCGTCTCTCCAATTCAATAAGCTTTAGTGCAGAAAGGGATGAAAGGAGTGTGAGGTATTGTGGAAGTCACCTGTGAGAGAAGAGTGAGTGCTAGCTGGCTCTGTGTGCAGTCACTCAATGGATCATGCCTGCTGCGTGCAGTGCAATGCAAGAATATCGCTCATTTACCCACTTTCAGGCAGCAAAAAGTTCTCCTTAGATCCATAGGCTCCTTAGAAAGCAGTGAATGAAATGATATTTTGAAAGTAATATGGTAGGAAGATGTGGATTTTAATGTAATATGATAAAGAACGTTTTCGGTTTTGTTTTAATTCTTATCTCTCTTTAGCAAATATTTGTAAATGCTTTAATGTCTTAGATATATCAGAATTTCTGGTAAAGGCCTATTTGGGCCTTGAAAAGTGTTGGACTAGCAAAGAGTTAAAGATGAGATTTTTGACAAAAGAAGGGTCTACATCAGTTGATGGTTGGGTATATATGTGTTTCAATCTTTTCAAAATATTAAAAAAGATAAAAAAAAAACATCAAATCTTGAAAATGTCTGTGAAATGCATCTCACTATAAGTCGGAATAAAATGTGTGACAAAAAAGAAGTTTCTATATGAAAGGTATATGGTAAATGTCAGTGACAGTATAAGCTTTGATTGGCAGATCACATGGTTTGAGTGCTTGTGTATGTATCCATAATAGAGACGCAGATACCTGTTTTTAGAGCCAGTGTATGCTTGCATAATAGAGACGCAGATACCGGGTCTGTGGTCTGAGAGCTTGTGTATGTGTCCATAATAGAGATGCAGATACCTGGTCTGTGGTCTGAGAGCTTGTGTATGTGTCCATAATAGAGATGCAGATACCTGGTGTGTGGTCTGAGAGCTTGTGTATGTGTCCATAATAGAGACGCAGATACCGGGTCTGTGGTCTGAGAGCTTGTGCATGCATCCATAATAGAGACGCTGATACTGGGTCTGTGGTCTGAGAGCTTGTGTATGTGTCCATAATAGAGACGCAGATACCGGGTCTGTGGTCTGAGAGCTTGTGCATGCATCCATAATAGAGACGCAGATACCTGGTCTGTGGTCTGAGAGCTTGTGCATGCATCCATAATAGAGACGCAGATACCGGGTCTGTGGTCTGAGAGCTTGTGCATGCATCCATAATAGAGACGCAGATACCTGTTTTTAGAGCCAGTGTATGCATCCATAATAGAGACACAGATACCTGGTCTGTGTTCTGAGAGCTTGTGTGTGCATCCATAATAGAGACGCAGATACCTGGTCTGTGGTCTGAGAGCTTGTGCATGCATCCATAATAGAGACGCAGATACCGGGTCTGTGGTCTGAGAGCTTGTGCATGCATCCATAATAGAGACGCAGATACCTGTTTTTAGAGCCAGTGCATGCATCCATAATAGAGACGCAGATACCTGTTTTTAGCGCCAGTGCATGCATCCATAATAGAGACGCAGATACCTGGTCTGTGGTCTGAGAGCTTGTGCATGCATCCATAATAGAGACGCAGATACCTGTTTTTAGAGCCAGTGTATGCGTGCATAATCCATAATAGAGACGCAGATACCTGTTTTTAGAGCCAGTGTATGCGTGCATAATAGAGACGCAGATACCGGGTCTGTGGTCTGAGAGCTTGTGCATGCATCCATAATAGAGACGCAGATACCTGGTCTGTGGTCTGAGAGCTTGTGCATGTGTCCATAATAGAGACATTTGAGAAGAGCGGGGACAGGATAATGATACACTCAGCCCAGATTATGATATAGCTCCTGCTAGAAGACTATATTTACGGTCAGTCTCGAGACAAAGATGATGAGCGGGGCGTCTGAACGAGCACTTAGCACTATACATGTAGCTCCATAAACCTCCATAAACAGGCAAGACTCCGCACTTTCACCCTACCAAAATCACTTTCCAAAATACACTTAATGTGCCTCGAAAGAGGTAGCTTACATGTTGGGTATAAGGGCTTTTCTAGACCGATGATTTCTAGATTACATTAAGTCTCAGCATGTCCTAAGTGAAGGTCAGCTTAGTTGCTTATAGCAAGTCAATGCTCAACAGCTTTTCCCTGTAAGTAGTCAGGATTGGAGGAGGTGTTAGGGAAAGAAAAGGCAATGGCTTTTCTTCAAAAAGATAATTCAATAGATATCCATGTATTTTTTAGACTTTCTCTTATAAGAAAACATCATTCAACAGGCTTGCTTTAGGTAATTGATGTCTATGTATTTATCCAGGGGCTCAGGTTGTATTATTTGTCATTTAGATCAGTCATACATGCACATGCATGTAGGTTTTGCCAACTAACAGTATTATGATATTCATAATCATATTAGCTTGTCTGGCATTTTGTAACATTTTCCCATTAGACCATTGTCTGGGCCATTATTTCTCCTGAGATGTCTAGGAGAGTATGTAGAGTTGTATTAGAGAATGCACCAAGGTTCCTTTTTCAACCATGCCATACCAGATGCATCACATAGATAAGTTAGTTCCCTTCTCCGGCAATAGATGGCAGTCTAGTTCATGAAAGCCTTTCAGTACTACAGGGACATCTTGTTCAGGTCATGTAGCAGGTTAAATGTGTTAAGGATTGACATGGCTTTATGCTATTTTCCTTGCACTTTAATGCAGGTTAAATGCTCTAGATATTAAGTCTAACAAATGTATGCATTGTCAGGTAATTCCTCATCACAATTACTAAAGAATTATATGGCTTAGAGGGTCATGAGATATCTACTTAAGATGTTTCTCTACTATGATTTACATCAGAATATCAAAACCATTTATCCTTAAAGCTCAGCTTGAAAAGTGTCATCTGTATCTTTATAGACACTTTTGAAAGTAACTGTGAAATAGATTATGAATTCCTCAAATATTTGAGATGTGTTGGTTTGATTTATGGTCAACGTTTCTCCATCATTGGTTTTTTTGCCACTTTTGGCGACACATGGATTGATTGAGATATGTGAAACGCTCTCTTTTATTGCCAACATCAGCATTTATTTATTTCCTATAATGCAGTCAATTATAATAAATTATCTTCCATATATGCCTTTTTTGTTGACACCAATACAATTTTTCATTCATTCCAGATATAAATCATAGATATGTTCTTTAAGTTCTAAGATTAGAGATATATGCAAGGAATATATTCAAGGGATAGTAGGAATATTTTCACATTGACCTTAAATAGGGTGTCACCTCAAGATTTTGTGATGATTTATTAATCTTGATCATTTGATTATATGTGAAATGTTGGCATATGAATAGTTCTAGTGATTGTTTATAGATGGCAGCACTTGCTGCATGTTGCTCTGGGCTATTCAGAGGCTTCATAGATACATGAATGCTACACGATCATTTAACATATTGGGTTTGGTGTGTGGAGTTTTCTCTTTAGTTGCAGTGTATTATTAAATTTTATCAATATACATCCTTCTTTCAATAGAAGTTAGTGCTTCAAAATCTATTTCATTTTTGAAAGATATCAATTATTATTTGGTGGGCTGGTAGTCCTCACCAAATATAGCTTAGACTTTCAGAATTCCAGGGATTTTTATAGGAAAATCCTAAGATATCCTTGGCATCCCCAATTTTAGCCTGTGTTAAGTGAACATTGTGCACATTTTTGCGCCAGACATATGATGAAATGCATTTGAAAAGCAATCAATTTGTCATTATTCCGCGATGGTTACCTGGCACATTCTTATGGCGAGGACAGCATTGCATGCAAGCTCCATGCCTCGGCAATTGATTGAACCTTAATAAAGTGAAATAATTTGCCAGAATATTGATTAATGCTCGTATTGAGAGGAATGATTTTTAACCCATGTCCTACCCTCCAAGTAGAATGGGCCCTGGATTATGATCATTATCAAGACATTAAGCCCCAAGCCAGCAATGTTTTAGCATAATTAACCCAAACAATTGCTTGTGTTCCAAAAAGGCCATTTTTTCATGGAAAATATCTTGGAAATATGTGAATGAGAAATGCCAAACAAAAACTAACCATGAACGACTATATCCTTGGAAGTATTTTGCTCATTTATGTTTTATTACTTAAATATTTTCCGTTTCATCATAGCAACCTAATATAAGACACTTTTTTTATAAGATATTCACAATACTTGCAGAATTCACCTCTTTTAACCACTTGGTGTCTTATGATTTCCTCCCCAGGCCTATGGTTAAGGTGGGTAATGTTTCAATTCACACAATCTGTCCATTGGTCAGTGTTAGACTGCTCATTGACCTTTAATTACCACAAGTCCCCCACCTATGTGTCGCTCACTAATCATTATGCATATTTAGTATGCTATAATTACATTGTGGTCTCAATGGTTACCAGGTTAGAATATGGTTGTTGCCCACCCGCAGTCCTTAGATTATATGCCAATATTGCACGTGTACTATAGAAAACCCTATAGTATGAGCCTGACATTTCTGTGTCTGAGAAAGGTGAAGTCATAAGAGCTGTGGATGAGGAATGCTTCATTGAAAGCCACCATGCCTCAGAGCTGTGTAATCATGGACCAAGCAGGTCTTTTGGACCTCGCTTGATATTTATCAGCATCAAATATCAGAACATAAGAATTAGGATCTACTTTCGAGTGCGCTCACTTAAAAGCTACGGATAGGTGATCTGAGTGATGGAAATGGAAAAGGTTGCCACGCTGAGGTTTCATGATTTTTGATGTTAGGGATGCCGTAAAAGGATGTGTGGTTTAATGTTCACTGATGTGACTGAGTGCAGTTGGTGCCTAGGTAATATAAACCACTGCACCAAGCTGACCTCTAATAAAGACCAAACAGGTAAACGCCAATGATGTAAATGGTGCACTTGCTTTTTATGTAGTCCTGACCAATATTATTTTGTTCTCATTTCTTATATGTCTCTATGGCTTTGAAGTAGAGGGAGAAGATAGTATCATACAAAGTGACAATTATCAATATGTAGCACTCAGTACTCTATAACTAAGGATTGCAATAATAAATTGAGAGAGAACAATTCTAATTATTTCTATCCCTCCTACCAGCATTCTTCTGTCATTTCACCTATTGTTTTCGTGTAACGAATAATAGAAAACTCCTGTTGTTACCTTATATTGTTGCATATGCTCCTAATTGAAAAAGGTGTGATATAAGTGGAATGGATATGCATGCTGGTAACTCTCTCCTAAGAATTGTTGTGTGGAGACTATATTTCTTTACAAAAATGTGCCATTAAGAAAATTTGAGATTAGAATAGAAATACATAATTCAAAATAGAATATTAAGAAAATGATAGTAACACTATTTGAGGAAGTGTGATTTTCTTAGGTGATTTGAGTGAGAGGTCAGTGTTGAAATAGGTTCTTCTGCAATGATGGAAAAGAAAACAGACGTGACACTTAATTTACCTACAATCAAAATAGCTGTGATATATATATATGATCAGAAAAATAGTGATTGGAATTATTTCAATTTGTATTGCATTAAAGGTAGCTATTAAATATATGAAAAATGTTCTATATTCTACCTTATATATATTCTACTATGATAAGCTGTAGTATCTAGACTGTGTTTCTGTTGTTGACAGCAATGACAAATGCATACTGATTAAAAACTCATTTTACTGGATGTTATTGATCGAAGAAGTGAACCTTTTTGTACAAACTCTTTCCTCGTGTGCTTTCTTACAGTTGCCTGAATTTCAGTTTCTCTAGAAGAAGCTATGAGGAAAACCATCATGTGGCCAACAGCATAAAAGGCTTTGCTTGTACTCGAATGGGTTTCCGGTCCCATGTCGGCAGTTGGTTCAAGTCGAGGAAATATTTTGCTGGCTCAAAATGCCATTGAGCCCTCATTAGGAAGTATGATCCAGCACCATAACAGTTGCAGTGATGTAGGGGGCATGGTGAGGTAATCCCTCAGGAGAATGAAGAGTCAGCTCTGTATTCAAGGCAGCTTCTTCATCTTAACCCTTCTGATGCTGAGGTTACTCTCGTCCAATGCACAAAAAGCAGAAAATTATGAAAATCATTTCACCCCTGTTATGTTGGTATTCATTGGAAAGCTCTTGTTGAGCACTATCAGATGAGTACCCATTTAATATGGTTTCAGTCATATCTCACCATTTTATGTTGACCAGATTAGCAACCAGTAGCATATACAAGGTTAGAACTCCCCATTTTGTTGGCAATACTTGCTTTAAAATGTCTCCAAAGCCATACATAGCATGTGTTTCATTTATCATCATCATATATCAGAAAATGTTTATATGATAGAATATTTCACAGTACATTTATGTCAAAATTATTTCATCAAATTTAGATTGAACTACGTATGAGTTTCCAAGATATTGCTTGGAAAATTTCTGATAATCAAAACCTCATTAGATTCAGGTCAAGTATATTGATCAATTTGAATTACCCTTTATTTGCGAATTGCTTCACAATAGATTTAAACCATTAATGCTTGCAGCAGGTGAAGGTAGACTTACAATTTAGGTTAAATCTTTCAGTCACAAACAATTAGGTTGGTGAAATATTTGAAGGAGAAATGTTCATCAGAACGATATACTACCAACAACTTGCCTTCAAATAAAACCATTCTTAATTTCAAAATTTTTGTCAAAAGTATTTTAGATTCAGATGACAATTTGATAAGCTTGAATCAGTGGGTTAAAATTGAAGGATGAGATAGATTCACGCGATCCATATTGTACCTTGGCTATGAAACACCCAGTTTCTGAATCTATTTCCCATATATCACTCTGCAACGAAAACATTTGCATTGTCTGAATGTGAGGAACTAAGCCATGAGCGCTGAATGGATGAAATAGCCTCGCAGTAGCTAGAATAATGTTTGCTGATTGGCCCTCATTATTGTCGGCTTTACACGTGCCTCCTTGGCCCGGATCAGTATACACACAGTGCCAATACACTTGCCACATGTCATCATCATCGTCAGTCGTCGTGTCGGCAGGCGTCATTTTCGGCCGTCCGTAATGCTACCGCTCTATTGGCTGCATGGTCTGGGTGTAGCCTGGCAGCATTTCTAGCTGTGATCAAAACAAGTCTTCACGGCCGAGTCTGTTTGAGGTGGCATTAAGGCTATTGAGCGGCTTAATCAGATTGGGGCTGGCACTGATTGGACAGACTAAATGTGGCACGTTGCCACTTACCTATTAATTGCCTCTGGCCAAAGTTTATTAATGATGCCCAGGCCTGTGTCATTCAAATTTGCACTCTTTTGCTTCGTCTCTTAGAAATTTACATGTGATTTGTCTTCTGAGGAAACTGATAAGTGATGTAATGAGACGATTGATAAGATTGCATATAAAGTGTCAGGTCGAAGCTGGTCTGGAGGACAGGAGAAATGTGATTGCGAACATGTTTAGTGCAACAGAAAAAAGCTTGATACTGGCATTGATGGTTTAAAACACATTTAGCACCTACACCTATGTCAGTTAATAAGATTCACTGTAGAAAGCTGAGGTCTAGTTCCATAGCATCACTAAAGGACCTTCTATAAGAGCTATCTGATGGATTCTGATCATCAGTAGTGATGTGTCAACAACAGCCGCAGCAGCAATCATAACCACATGCCTAGGCGCGTTTGTATATCTGTAGACTTAGGTTAATACCAGATTGAACATCAGGGATCTGAGAGAGAGAGAGAGAGAGAGAGAGAGAGAGAGAGAGAGAGAGAGAGAGAGAGAGAGAGAGAGAGAGAGAGAGAGAGAGAGAGAGAGAGAGAGAGAGAGAGAGAGAGATAGAGGGAGGGAAGGAGGGAGGGAGGGAGAGAGAGAGAGAGAGAGAGAGAGAGAGAGAGAGAGAGAGAGAGAGAGAGAGAGAGAGAGAGAGGGGGGGGAGTGAGTAAGTGAGAGAGAGAGTGATGGAGTAAGTGAGAGAGAGAGTGATGGAGTAAGTGAGAGAGAGAGAGAGAGAGAGAGAGAGAGAGAGAGAGAGAGAGAGAGAGAGAGAGAGAGAGAGAGAGAGAGAGAGAGAGAGTTCCAACTCTAGCTGTTGCTGGCAAGGCAACCAGTACTAGTATTATCTTTGGTCATTGCCACTCATTGTCACTGTTGGCGAGCTCCACTACTAGTTTGCATCCACTGTCCAATTGCTCATTGGTTTTGTGCACAAAGACACATAGCACCTCTCCAGAAATTCTGTTTGCCAAGAAGGACTTATCACCTTGGCTTTAATTTCCTTAGACTGTGAGTAATATTGTTTCATTTGAATGCTAGGTATTTAAGCATTAACTAATATCATTACTAACTTACTACTCCCCCACTCCCTCCAATATGAATTCAACTCTCTCAAAAGGAATGTTAATACTTTTTTGAGATAAGTTTACTTTTCTGTTCTAGAAAAATCAAAATAAGCTTATTTAAGGCTAACTAAATAACCCCTTAACCCAGATATTTTTCTAAAAAGGCTCTGGTCACAAAGATATTACCAAAATAAACTCGGCAGTTTTGGGTGCATAAGGCATGAAAAGGTCAAAAACAGAATAGTCCCAGCACATAATTTGACATGATCATGTAGGAATCCCTCAAAACTTTTTTTCAAAAGATCCACAAACAAACAAAGAAACATCCTGTCAGCAGGAAGCCAACTTGCGTCAGCAGGTTGATTGGTGACCTAACACTTGTTTAGCGCAACGTGACACATGAGGCCACGTACCTAGACTTTCTTGAAGTCACCGTGCAATAATAACAGCATGACACATGAGATATTCAGTTCCTTACACTTACAGAGTGATTTTCAATCAAAAATCTAAATGCCCATTAAGCAAATGATTGTGTCTTACAGCGTATATTTATTTTAGATGGTCTACATGCATTTCTCAAATATATTGCAAATATTGACATGTCCCTCTGTTGTACTTGCACACTTAAAAGAAAATGGGTAAAATTTAGGATTTCTTTGACCAATAGACAGATGCGAGGTTTTCCTAGGAATTCTTGGCTACATGTACATTTCTTAAAGGATGTCACGACCCTAATAATAGTCCAGCGAAAAAATGCCGAAAAATCGGCCATTCTTGGAAAATTGCGCTGGGGTCTTCATCTTATTTTAAAATGTAGGTGAAAAGCTATCTGTGTGCAAAATTTGGTGCTTTTGCCAAAATTTGAGGATTTGCCCAAAAATCTGCGATAATCCGCTGGACTATAATGTTGACTAATAGGCCTTATTCACTGCTTCACATTGCAATATATTCCAAAAGGAGGTCAATCTCTGTTTATCCATAGCTTCTCTCAGAGATCCACATGCTCAATGATTCAGTGAGACTGGGAATAAACCATTCAGGCCATTAGATTACATACAGATGGAATAAATGATATGGGAAATTTGATTACTAGGCTACCAGCTAAATTAGTTAATGTTGATTGTCTCTGTCTTTGCTTTATCATTGACCACGAGCAATGCTGATAAAGAGGAGATATTTACGAGGAATTGTGAAGTAACATTAAGATTTTGATATATTTGAATAACTTTCTATACTTAAAAACCTCCATATTATAAATGTCTGGTTAGAAGCTTTAGATGTTGATCACCTACAATTAATAGGAATGTTTTGGAGATGAATTTCTTTAGAGGAGCATTACATACCTATCAATGTTCCTCATATTCATTCAGTCTTATGTACGCATTATGGCATTTAAGTATTCCACGAAAGGTTGTTTTTTACCTTGTCTGTTGTTGTTGTTGCACCTGCCTCAGTACCTGACATACAGGAGAGGCCTCCTCACTCTCTTGACGACTACTCCACACCCTAATGGTACTAGAGGAATCTCTACGACACAGTGCCAACGTCTTCTTTCAGTGGTAATCATGCCAAGATGTCATGTGAGAGAGCTAAGTTTGGATTAGATAGTTCAATCCTAACCATAAAGTAGGCCAATGTATTCATGTGAAACACGCGAATGATTTGGATTTTATAAGGAAAATGATCCCCTAATTAATCTTATAATTATATTTGTGATTGATACATATGCGATGCAAATAAATATAATTCAAGAAACCAAAGCTCTGTGTCCTGCCTGAAACACTTAAGTCACTATACTGTCCAGCACTGGATGTTTATATTCAATAATAAGAGAATACCTGGTATTCATACATGGAATTTATAAGAAGGCCTTAAACTGACCAACTTGATTTTGTTCATTCATTTATTTTCCTGCTTCTTACAGAAAATTAATTGAAACTTATTTTTCATCTTCTTTTTCAATGAACCTTGGAAATATGTGAGAATGTTTGCTCTGAAATTGCCTTGGTACTTGCTTAGGTAGGAGATTGGCAGATGACAGGCCTTCAGGGGTGGAGAACTACAGAGTAGCGAAGCCATATCTCAGCACGCTGCGACATGCAGAAAAACAGGGAACGTGTCAATTCCGATCAAGATTTACCGGAAAACGACACGCAAGCGGCACGCAGGGCTAATTATTTCACACTCGGTGAATACCTTCTCCACTTGTTCATCAAGCACTGGAGATTGCTGTGGATAAACAATCATGTGCTCTTTTCACTTGTCTGCAGAAATGACACTCCCCGCGCTGGATCAATGCTGCTAAATAGAAACGCTGCTTATTGAATCCCTGGAACATGCAGTAAACTGCCTTTTCTGGCATTTATGGACATTTCCTTGATTCAGGAATGGAAAGGAATTGTATATCTAATTCCTGCCCTGCACTGTCTACACAGTAATATTTCAATAGAGTGTTACAAAAGTATGTCTCTGATGAGGTTGCACAAAGCTGTTTGTTAAAAGTTTTTGTGTGAAAGTGAGAGAGAGAATGAGTGGACAATAAGACAATAAGAGATGGATTGATGAGAGAGAGAGAGAGAGAGAGAGAGAGAGAGAGAAGGAGAGAGAGAGAGAGAGAGAGAGAGAGAGAGAGAGAGAGAGAGAGAGAGAGAGAGAGAGAGAGAGAGAGAGAGAGAGAGGAGGCCCTGACCTAATATTAATGTACCTCAGACTTTCTAGAAATCCTGATATATTCTGAGGTTTATCCTTGGAATTCCTTGGTAGTATTCCCAACTTCACTTGGTATGGAAGAAATAGGATGGAGAGAGGGAGGAATTACATTTATATTTGGCTGAGCTTTCAATATAACAGCTAAGGAATTACTGAGTAAATAAGCAATATGAATATAGTTCAATGCTAAAAAAGTTTAGTTTGTGTTTGGGACTTAGTTCTGTCCAGTGAACATGCCTGAACGTCACTTAGCATTTTGCCGTGGGTGCTCTTAGCCGCGATGAGAGAAGCATGATTCCTGGAGGCGGGGATGCGAGGGATTCCGTTATTTATAAATACCATTTTGCATGCATGTGCCTGTGGGCCCCTATGATGGATATGTTGTTTGGCACACTGCTCCGCCAATCCATCACAAAAGACAACATCTAGTGATGTATGGAGCATAAATTGTGCTAATCAAGTCATGAAGCATCTGGAGTACTGTATGGATGCCTCGAGTATATTCTTTTCTGGAAAAGTCAAATTTTTCTACAGATGAGCCCTCCCTTAGGAGGGTTTTCTATACCCTAAGTGCTTAGGTGCAGGATGATGTATAACTGTGATGCGGCTCCCACACATACATGCGCGCACACACACACACACACACACACACACACACATATATACATATATATATATATATATATATATATATATATATATATATATATATATATATATATATATATATATATATATATATATATACATCATAGTATTGCAGATAGGTACATGGAAATAGATCATTTAAGCAGATGTATAATTAAAGTGAATTTATGGATGAAAAAAATATGAATATATATTGGTCAGTAAACATAATATCTGTATATTATAAAAACTAAGTTACAAACATCGAAACATTTTGTGATGTGTAGTTTAGCCAGCAGGTTTTAAGATGGTGCACCTTTGACGTGTTTTTTGCGCCTCATGGGGAAGTTAAGGATCTGTTCATGCAGAGGAAGTCAGTCTAGAGTCTGGTCCAGGCCTCCAACAGCTCAGCAGACAAACAGGATATGATGACATGCCCACAGACCTAGATTGTACCACACAAAACCATACTTAACTCTTTCCTTACTTTATTATTTCCTTAATTAGTCCGTCCATTATATATGTCTGTATCGCCAAGTAAGGCCTATTTGAGGCATATATTTCCAATGCAAGCATCTTTTTGGAAAATAACTATAAATAATGAATAAATGCTAGTCCTAATCCAACTATGATTTCTTCATGTTTTTAAAATATTTTATGAATTAACTATGTGTAGTACCTTATAAGCAGTTTTTGCATTTTTATTATATCTTGATTAACACATACCCAGTACATAAATATGATATCAACACCAATGATAATCTGTGAGCTACTTAAAACTGCAATGAAAACATCTTGATCTAAGTTTATTCTCTCTCTCTCATAACTCTCCCGTGTTTATTATCCTACAGACTCATGTTTCTTTTCCTGATGAGGAAGTCAGTGAGAGGGGGTGTCCATAATTGAAATAGGTGTTTATTTGCTTAACTCATTAGCCATAACTTGCGTGGCTCACTCCTAGGCTGCCTGCCTGCGTGTCTCTGCTTGCAGGAGGCGGGCGGGGAGGGTAATTGTCGCTTTAAAAGTGGCTGTCTCATCATAAGGCCGGCCGGCAGCCCGGCTAACGTAACTAGGAAGGATTATGTGGCAGAGCCGTAGCTGTTAATCCTCTTGAGAAGCCATATTAATGAATCAAGAAGCTGACACAGTGCGCTGAGCTATCGCACGAGGTGTTTGTTTCCTGGATGATGGCAGGATGCCTATCAGATGAGGAGCACATTTGCAATTACCTCCACCATAGAGCTCTAGTGCTGGCTGCATAGGAGCTTCTCTTATATATTGCCATAGATCCCTGGATTATCAGACTTATACTACAGTATTAGGTTCATATACAAATGATTCTGATTTAGTTCTGAGAGTATTGCTGCATACCATATACCTCATATGGTATATATTACCTCCAACCATAGAGATCCAATTAATGCTCAGGCAGGAGCTTCTGTTGGTGCCATAGATCACTAGATTCTCAGACTCTGAGAGCATTGCTACCATATACCATTTATGGTATATATTACCTCCACCACAGAGATCCAATACTGGCTGCATAGGATCTTCGCTTATTGCCATAGATCACTGCATTCTCAGAATCCTACTACAGTATCATTTGTTCATATTCTAATAATTCTGATTTAGTTCTGAGAGCATTGGTGCATACCATATACCATAAAAGAAGTATATATTACCTCCAACCACAGAGATCCAATGATCAGGCTGGGCATGGGAGCTCCTCTTCAGGTGCCATAGATCACTGCATTCTCAGACTCCTGCTACAGTATCATTTGTTCATATTCTAATAATTCTGATATAGTTCTGAGAGCAATGCTGCATACCATATACCATGTAAAGTAAATATTATAACCTCCAACCATAGAGATCCAATGCTGGTTGCATAGGAGCTTCTCTTGGTGCCTTTTATCACTGGATTATGTTGCCATATTTTAGATTCATTGTTGCCATATTTCATTGGATCCATTGTTGCCATGTTTCATTGGATCCATTGTTGCCATATCTTAGATTCATTGTTGCCTTATTTAATTAGATTCATTGTTGCCCTGCTTAATTGGATTCGTTGTTGCCATATGTTAAGGATCTCAGAGGACCAATTGCCAATATGAGTCTGTTGGTGGCAGTATAATATGCAGTAGATCAATCAATCTTGAGCTCACAAAACATATATTATAGTATCACATGCCTGTAATTCTTTTGGCCCCAACAGTACACTTGTATTCTATGTTTTCAAAAGATAATTAGATGGACCTAATAAATACAGTCCTCAACGCTAACTCTAACTGTAATTGGCCCTGTCGGACCAGTAACACCCAGTATCTACTGGTCATGCAAAGTTTTTACTTGTCCTACACTTTTTTCTTAAATGTAAAAAGATAAAATCATTGCACAAAATCCACAGACAACATTTATTTTCATTTATTTCATCTTCATTTATTTCAAAAACATTTAGCACAATCTTGAGGGGAAACTTGTTAACAATAATGTCCCCAAATGTTTACTGGCCCTGTAGGACTAGTTGAGGTCTTTTCTTACTGGCCCTAAGCCATTTAGGGAATTTTTTACTGGCCTTGGGCCATAGGACCACTGTTAGCGTCGAGCCCTGAAATAGTAATGTCCTTTTGAAACGACATGGCATCAATAAAAGCACAATTGCCGTGGTTGGGATTCAAACCAGGGCATGTGGTGGAAGACAGCGAGCAGTCAGTGGCAAAGCCTTAGACCACTCAGCCATCAGGGCAGGCCTCTACATCATTGGCCTCTGGCCATCATAATAAGACATCAATATTCAATTATTACATTGTGTCGCTGTGGTTAGTGGCAAAGCCTTAGACCACTCAGCCATCAGGGCAGCCCCCCCCCCCCATCATTGGCCTCTGGTCATCACAATAAGACATCATGCATTATTCAATTATTCCCTTGTTTGGCTGAGGTCAGTCCGTGGCAAAGCCTTAGACCACTCAGCCATCAGGGCAGGCCCCCACACCATTGGCCTCTGGTCATCACAATAAGACATCAATATTCAATTATTCCATTGTGTGGCTGAGGTCAGTCAGTGGCAAAGCCTTAGACCACTCAGCCATCAGGGCAGGCCCCCCCCCCCCCATCATTGGCCTCTGGTCATCACAATAAGACATCAATATTCAATTAATCCATTGTGTGGCTGAGGTCAGTCAGTGGCAAAGCCTTAGACCACTCAGCCATCAGGGCAGCCCCCCCCCCCCCCCCCCCCCCCATCATTGGCCTCTGGTCATCACAATAAGACATCAATATTCAATTATTCCATTGTGTGGCTGAGGTCTGTCAGTGGTTAAGTCTTAGGCTTACAGCACATGAATAGCACCTTATACATATGCCAGTGATTCTGTTTGAAATTCATAGCACTGTTACAGTGATGAGTAACCTGGTTTGTATTCAGAATCAGCAGTGTGATTTATTTACTGTTGAGTTTGTTGTTTTCCATGAGGCAGCAATGGCAGCTAGCGTTGGTGGTAGTTGAGCTTTGGAGGCATGTTTGGCAAATACCACATACTGTTTTGAATTATCGCACCCTGTACTGAAGCCCTATACCGGTTGTTTTCCTGATATTATTTGGACTGCTTCTGTTGGGAGATCTCTGCTACTGCTGGATTCATGCATCCGTAAATACAAACTATATAGTAGGATGCTTTTCCTTGTCAAAATGAAGCAGGGAATACCATAAGAAATTCCTGGGATTACCCTAGAAAAGTCCTAGGATTTCCAAGGAAGTCTTAAGCTACAATTAATAAGTGCAGTATTGCATGCATCAGGAAGATTTTAACACCTTTGACATTGGTCTCAATTAAGAATGGCATCTTTCTTGCTCATGAAAAATGGAGTTGTAATACTAGTAATGGAATTCATAGAAGCCTTGAAATATAGTGATGTGGATTTGGTTATGACTTTAAATTTGGAAAGTGCTTGTTTTTATATGATAATGATCAACATCAGAATAAGAATTTAACCCTCATGCTGCTGGTGGTTAATTTGGCCAATACAAAATGATGCGAGAAACCTGAAAAATGACCAAAACCCTGGCACATGGTTACTCATCTGCGAGTACTCAGTGATAGCTTTCCAGTGAAAACCAACATGACAGGGTTTAGATGGTTTTCAGAAAGATTTGCATCCTTGTGCTTTGGACGAAAGCAGCCTTAGCATTGTAAGGGTTAAATGGAATGAAATAAACAAAGCCTTAATTGATGATGTAGATTTTAGTTATGATTTCTAATTTAGAAAGCGCATGTTTCTTTATGGAAATGATCAGCATCCAAAATGTAATTGTGATGGGATACATAGAAGCCTTATATTGGTAAGGTGGATTTGGTCAATGACTTCAGATTCAGAAAGTGCATGTTTCTTGGCGGCAATGATTAGCAGCTGAAATGGAATTATAATAATGGAATGGAATACACAGAATCCTTATACTGGTGATGTTGGTGGGATGGAGGACTTGAGACAGTGTGTGTTTCTGTATTGTGGAACAGCATAGAGGTGGGTTTGGTTAATGACTTCACATTTAGAAGGTGCATGTTTCTTGATGGCAATGATTAGCAGCTGAAATGGAATTATAATAGAATGGAATACACAGACTCCTTATATTGGTGATGTGGGTGTGATGGAGGACTTGAGACAGTGTTTTTCTGTATAGTGGTGATCAGTAGAGAGGGAGGGAGCTTGAGGGGTTGTTGGCTGGCTGGCACGGTGAGGTAGACTGTCACTATTGCAGCTGTGTACCAGTCGTGCTGATACTCGACCATTCTTCATTGAGCCCACTAGCAGCTGCTGCTGCTGCCGCTTGCTGCTGGTGCCACCACTCCAACACTCACTTCACTTCACTGCGCCACGGCACTGAGGGATCGGATCGGGGAGGGCCGCCGCTAGCCGCCGTCAGCTTACCAAGCAAGCAGTAGGCTGAGGCAGGGAGGGAGGCAGTCCTGAGAGTGTGTAGTGTGTGGGGTGTGTAGTCCCAGTGCTGCTCGCTGCACCTCAACTCTCACAGCATGTTGAGCAAGGAATGGACCTGAAGTCCTCACTGGATGGTACCGGCAGTCCTTGTTGTTGTCACCGTCTTCATCATCGTTATTGTTGTTGTCCTCGTCGTCGACGTCGACGCAGGCCAGCAGCCGGCCTACTAGTGTGGAAGCCGCCGCAGCCGCCACTATGGGGAGTTGCCATCATAGCTGCCTGGCACGAGGTGGGTTTGGCCATCATCTATTACTACTACCATCACTCTGTTTCTTACATAGTAATCCTGCACTTCCATATCTCCTCTGAGCAGCCAGCCCGTACGTAGCTGCAGCAGTAGCAGCAGCAGCAGCTGTACATTACTTCACTCTAATAATTACCATACGCTGAAGTGTAGGCATTGGCACATACTACGCTATACATTATAGTATAAAGCGTTGCTGGCATTGACTTCAAATGCACTATACCAAGCTGTAGAGAGAAAGCGTAGCTATTGATGAAAACTTAACTGTATCACATGCTATCATAGAGAGAAGATGTGTAATTATTGACAGGCTCCAGATTTGCTGCTTGGTAAAGTGTACTGGTGTACAATTGATATTGAGCTATGCTGGGCCTCTGCATGCTTGCCTCTGGAAGGCGCTGTATGAAACTTGTGCTAAACTAGCCATAAAATCAACTGTAAATCATGGTTGCTGGATACGATGTTATTGGCTTCTAATGCCCGATGCCCTATGCCACTCTGGGCATCACCGTAAGAACTCATCTAATTTCTAGGTCACTGACAAGATAGCCATCAATGCTGATGGGCCTGTAGGAGCATTCTGGTCTGCTGTAGGGCGGCCGCATCGGAAGACTCCATTCTCCTTAATGGGATTACAAGATCATTACCACTAGCCACAGGATAATCAAATGAGTCAAATAATAAGAAGATGTTCAATTCATGTTTGAATAGATTAGATACTACCATCTGTTGGTTTCCATTCTGCGAAGAAATTTCCCTGTCCCTTCAAATCATAGTGCCATTTATCAGTGGGGCTAGCTTAGGTAGCAGGATGCGTGCCTGACAGCGTCCTTATCCCACATTTTTGTTTTGGCATGATAAGAAATATTGCGGGCACATGGTCTGATTTCATGTCTAGCTAGTGAAGCAAGTTAATCTGGTGATCAATAGGTTTTACCACCTCAATAGAGTACAGGGCAGGGAGGATTTGCTTACAGTGCATTATGCAAAGCCAGAGGGAAATTGATTTATTTATACACTGGGAAGTCTATAATCACCTCCCAGACCAGGCGACCTGCCATCCACTTAGGGAGGGGAAATGTTTATAAATATTTATAGGATGATATTTGAATACTACACACTTTTTTGTTGCTTGAAACTTCTACCTATGGAAACCAGGTCTTTTTATATGTACTGATTCAGAATGATATAGTATGCACCATGGTTGGTTGTTGATAGTATTACTTCCTTCTGATCTTTATGTATAAGTCTTAAAAATCTTTCCCCAAAAGTAACTGAGAATACCTGAAAATTCCATCCTTCTCCACAAGCTTTATTCCAAGAATTACTGGATCAGGATGACATATACATTGTAATTGTGTTCTCTCTCAAAATGTTGTCAAAATACATCCATTGCAAGATGCATTCATTCATGTTTAGGGTTTATCCTTTGTACAATGAATATGCATTTAAATGAATATAATAGAATTGCATAAATCTAGGTTTTATACGACTTTACCTTAATTAAGCCATTGCTGAAATGTCTAAGGTTCTCGGCCAAATAGAATCACCTTATTGGCTATAGCACTAACCCCTATCATATGAAGCTGGGTATACCAAGGAATTTCTAGGATGAACCTAGAAAAATCCCTGGGTTTCCTCATAAGGAAGTCTGAGCTGCCATCTGACAGGAGGGAAATCACTCTCAGATATACTTGATTGGCAATCAAACAATTTAACACACTATTGCACCAACTGAACAATTTGGACAGTATGCTTTATTTCAAATTCATATCAAAGGTACCCTAGTTTTTTGTTAGACAATCATGGTTTAAACCGTTTTGATTTAACACTTTCTTGCCTACAGTGCCCAAAAACATATTAACCATTTCTTAAGATATCTCTTTCATCAAAGCATTTTTCAGAAAATATTTTTCAGGAGAAATAGTGATCAGAACCAAACAAACAACTAACCTCTTCAATAACCTAGTGATTTTTACTCTGAATTCTTCAGTTATCTTTAGAAAGTAGCATAGGTTCAGACAACCCTTGTCATGATGATCTCTATATATGTGTAGGTGAATATCAAGCTACAATTTAGTGTTAAGTCTTGGTTAATTATAGATTTTTCAGGGTAAAGTATCCTATGAGTAATGTATTACAATGACATGCATATATATATACTGCTATCGACTGTTGTCTTGCAGGTTGATGAAGCATATTGCATTACACAATACTTTATAATAACTGAAATATCAATTCATATTGAAGTGGCTACAGGAATGGATTAAATCTTCATCTCTCAATGTATATTTACACACATTCATACATACACACATACATCATTCAATATTACAATATTGATACACACACACTAGGAAATTGAAGATATTGCCATTATATTAAACTAATAAAGGTATAATTACAAATTTCATTGACATTATTCATAACATTTGTGCAACACTTTTTGATTGTAATAGTCTTTTCTTTGATTTTGGCTAGAAAATATCCCCCCACCCCCTACCCTTATAACATCCTACTCGGTAGCTATTAAAGGTTTATACACATCTGGAAGAATGTTTTGCTGTCAGTGGTGTTGTGTACATGCCTCACCTTGGCCCACATGGATGAGAGAGGGAGATTTATTTCAGACTCCCCTCCCCCCTCCTGCCTGCTGAATACTGCCACCTGTCATACTTGACATTTATAGGCTCTCACATGATAGAGTTGTGTTAACAGGGCCCGATACATGTGGCTTGCCATGCCCATCATGGTCTAGGTATGAACACACACAAGCAGTCTTAGCCAGCAGGGTGCCTGGGTGTCTTTTTGCACACCCAAACCCTTAAAAAGCACCCCTCAGGACACCCAAAAATCTTTGTGAAGAATTTCTTAAAATGTCTATCTAAAGCATACAGTTGAATTTTTCCATCTTCATATAATTCCCATGATATTGTATAAGGATGTCATGCCTTATTTTGATAAATTTATACATGTTTATGGTTGAAATATTAGTAAATTGTGGTCCCCCTTAAAATTTTGGACGCCCAAAAATTTACAATAGCCAATTTTAGGCACCCAGTTTCCAAATCCTGGCTAAGACCCTGCACACAAGATGTTAAAAAGCAACCTTTATGCATTATGAGTTTGTCCTCTCCTCATCAATATTGTGTATTGAGTTTGGACTATTGCTTTAAATGATGTGATTTCTAGCTTTTGATCTTAATGTTAAATCTTAGATGAATCAAGGAATGGATATGTAGCGAGAGACCAATTACTATATGCGCTATAGTGAAGCCATGTCAATGCCAATAGTTTTGAATCTGCCCTCAATGTGATGTCACTAGGAGACAAAGACCAATGAGGGCTCTCATATTGTTTACATTATAGAGAAAGCTGCACTGCAGCATGCACAGGACACAACTTTTGAGTTATTCAATGCAGCCAGCCTGTTTAGGTTGACAGGCTGGTTTCATTTCCACTTGTTTTTATTCATCTAAGAGTTAATGCAATCAGTTTGTCATCTACTTCTCAATATCGTGTGTTTAAGTTTGGACTATCACTCTAAAATGATGTGATTTGTAACTTTTGATCTTAATCAAATGAGTATAGTGAATTCTATCCTTATTTATCTGAAATATTTCCCTCCAATTTTTATATCTGGAATACCATGAAAATCCTAGGGTACCACTATGAATAATTACCATGACTTGAGTTTGATCTTTAGATAAAGTTCAAATGGTTGTGATGAACATGATCTATTGTCATGAATCATTGATAAAATGATTTTCAGCCATCCATATGAATTAAGTTTGATGAGTTTTAGCTATATATCCTTATCCATTACTTTAGAGTGATATGAGTTTGATAAATCAGCCTCAATTTAGTGTGATGAGTTTGATCAATTTTCCATTGAGCTTGATGAATTTCATCAGTTTATAGCTATTGAGTGTGATTAAATGTTTTCGGCAAAGAGTTAATTGTGTTCCAGATTTAGGACTAAAAAAATTGTAAGACCTTCTTGAATGAACTGCGCCCTCGTCATTTGTATATCAAAACAATCCTTTTCTTGTGGAGGAAAATTTGTGATTTCAATAATCAAGACAGCTGAGCTCTAGTGATTGTCTCCAGTCCTTAATCATCCTTGTGGGGACTGTAAGCCAGGTTTCCGCTAGACCCTTTGAACTACATTGGATCATTGAACCAGTCTTCCAGTCATTCAATCTTCCAATTCATCACCAAATGTGCTTGAGACGTTCTAGGAATTTCTGTGTATTTCCCAGCATTTTCCAAGGAATTTCTGGATGTCCCTTGTACTGCTACAATTAAGACATAAACCCTTGGATGATAGAGTTCCAAGGAATTCCATTGAATACAATTAAACCACAGCTGGGATCTCATGTGTAAATGAGCCTGGAATGAGTGAGAACAAGCAGTAGTGTGGTGGAGACATCAAGCAGGTCTTGCTTTGATGCGGTGCCAGCGTGTATCCTGAGATAG
Organism: Maea johnstoni; assembly: GCA_963942565.1. Taxonomy (NCBI): domain Eukaryota; kingdom Metazoa; phylum Annelida; class Polychaeta; order Spionida; family Magelonidae; genus Maea; species Maea johnstoni. The sequence continues at coordinate 22,994,975 of OZ012684.1, forward strand.
GAGCGGGCATGTCAGGCTCCTCGCCTTGATTATTCCACAGCGCTCTCACTATGGACGGTTTGCATGTTGATTGTGTTGCCAGCTGTTGGGAGATGTAAGGTAAATAATTATGCTGTATGGGGCGCAGTATCAGCAGCATCTTTAACCTATTCAAACCTGTAGCATACCGACAATCTATTCATCACATAGCAATCTTGAAGAATGAGCCAATTAATTTGAAATATTTGTCAGAAAGTTGCAGTTCATGTTTGACTTCTCAATCTCTCTTTAGATATTTGGCAAATATTACAGAATTTGATGAGCTTTAGAGAGAGCTGATGGGCACTCCAGATGTAAGTGTGTTAACCCTTATTCTGCTGATGGCTTAAATGTGCCCAATACAAAATAATATTGGCATATTGGTACTCATCTGAGAGTACTCAGTGAGAGCTTTTCAATAAATACCAACACGGCAGGGTTTAGGTGGTTTTCAGATATCTTTGCGTCTTTGTATTTGGATGATAGTAGTCTCGGCATTGGGAGGGTTAAGCTATATGCGGACTAGTATTGTGTGGGCAGATGCGTACAGGAATGCTTACTCCCCTTAAGGCCATAGGTCAGTCTCAGCCAGCTTGTCAGAGAACCTGCCGCCATCCTGACCCAAATGATGCCTCGGCCCTAATTGGTTTATTTTGGTTCCACCTCGCTGTCTTACAGGAGGATGCTTCTGACTTGCAGCCAGGATGTCCTCCATCATGTGATGTCAGCATGAATATTTAAAATACAATAACCTGTGCCGTTGAATATAGCCATAGAGGGTAGAAAGGGTTTAGTGTGGAAATTTGATTTATCAGGTGTCACATAGGGAATATTCCATTGCAGAAAGTAGCTGATTTCTTAAAGATTTCTTTGCAATTTCTTTGCAGTTTCCTACCATTGTCTCTTAAAGAGGAATACTGCATTGCAGAAAGTAGCTTATTTTTTAGGGATTTCTTTGCAATTACCTATCATTTTCTCTCAAAGAGGTGAATATCTTAGGTATTACTTGGTATCCCCATGTATATTTAGTAAGGATTGATATCCTACACGCCTTGTTAAGTTTGATGAATTATATTATAAAATTCTGGAATGGCACTTAGAGCATGGAACGGGATTAATATTTAGAGTAACATGAATGTTTTACGTAACTTTATAGTGGGAATGATTATACAAAGTTACCGTTAGGACTTTATTGGCCACTGATTTGCTATTTACCATTTGTATTAGCTCAATATGCCAGTGGTCTCTTATTATTACTAGTGTGGCATTCTGCCAGTAACTATATATAGCTGTATACCTGCGGAGTCCATATATTGGTCAATACCACTTACCTGCACACTTTAATATGAGATCCTTGAGGCACATTTCTCTCTTAACAGTTTGAAATGATTGATACATAAAGTGTATGAAGCTTGTTGGATAAATGTTCTAAGATGGTACCACTTCAATGAAGATTTTGCTTTTTTAACAGTTAGAAATCATTGATACACCAAAGACAATTAATTGTATGGAGCTAATGTGAATAAAGGTTCTATGATGGTACCACTTCAATGAAGATTTCTTCTTTTTTAACAGTTTGAAATGATTGATACACCAAAGACAATTGTATGGAGCTTGTTGGATAAAGATTCTTTGATGGTACCCCCTTCAATGAAGATTTTTCTGAACTGAATCAATAGCATACAATTTGGTTGTATTTCATTGCTAGTTACACATTTGGTCATTGCTAAATCCACCCTGCTCATCTGTAGTAATTTAAATGGTGTGTGCTTGAAGGTATACCAGAACATGATTCTATAGCTGAGATTTCCTAGGAAATTGTGGTATTCTCCTAACATTGGCCTTGGGATTTCTAGCACTTTCATTCCTAGCACTATTGCCCAGCCTTGCTCACTGGCAACTCTTTTAGATAATATTTGAAGGAGAAGTGTTGTACAAACTCCAACCAACAACTCTCCTTCAAATATCTTTTGAATTTATGATCAATACCAAAATTATGATCAAAAGTATCATAAGTGCAGAAGACATTCGTCATGTGAATGGGTTAACTCTATGATATGTGCATAAAGGTAATATATCTCCCTGCCGTTCTTGTCCTCACAGGTGCTGAGTGCTTCTGCCTTTGAATTAGCGCCACAGATTGGTGTGACATTTGCAGCACCAGTAGAGTGTGTTCAGCCTACCAGGTCTGGCCCCACTCACAGTGCGCCGCCCATCACTTGGGCAGCAGACATATCAAATCGGCGCCTAATGAAACGATAGATATTTATTGAGCCAGTGTGCTCATGAATAGAAATACACTGTGGAATTGTCTGAGACAAGTGAGTTTCCTAAGAGGAACATAAATTGAGAACATAAGGTTTTTTATAAGGGACCGGTGGATGTGTTCTTGGAATCCTTATATATAACTTATTATGTAACAGTTTCTAAGTAAAGGCAATTTTTATGTTGATTGCTTTCTTTTTATGCATTATAGAGTTGACTTAGACAAGTGAGTTTCCTTGTGGGAGAATTAAGTAAGAACTGCAGGTTTTTAGGGAAGGATGCATTCTTGGAATACTTATATGATGCATTATGTAACAGTTTCTAAGTAAACATCATTTATGCACTTCGTTAACTTAGACAAGTGAGTTTTCTTGGAGTACAATGAGATTGAGCATTGCAACTTTGGGGGGTATGGATGCATTATTGGAATCAATGTTTATTGGGTTATGTGAGACTTTCTAAGAAAGTATGATATACAATTGGATAAATGATAAAGAATGCTGTATATTTATACTAAAAATTCAGCCTACATGTTGTGCATTCATAAAGCTTCAATAACATTTGTTATTATAAATATTACTATGTCATTGTGATTATTGACTTGGTATTGTCAAAACGTCCATGCCATATCTGATGTCTTGCAATTTGAATTATACTATCAATCTAAGCAGTATCATTCATTCTTAGCATACCACAGTGATGTTTGAAATATTTTCATAATCAAGCCTATCATTTGTTGATGATATCAAATTCATAATTATAACCCTACAGGGAATGATTTGAATAATAAGCTTTTGTTTAGCAATGCGTTCTTGCCGGAAGCTGCATGGATATTATTCAGGGTTGCATATGTTAGCTCTAGGTGTGTTCAATGAAGAGAATAGCTGGTCATTAGAGAGGGTTGACACAGCATGACCACATTGCTATTATGCCAAACACTACAATAGGAGTTCCCAATGCTCTGGCGTGTAATGCTAGGGTTGATAAGATATTGCTATTTATGTGTTCTTGTTCCACAGATGCGACAACTCACATTTCACCTGAGCTTGAGTTTTATCAAAGCTCTGCCTGTGTTTATTGATCCCTGCAGGCTCTGGTCTAATTTCATGCCAGCACAGCTGTATGTTATAGCGGCAATGCTGGAGCTATATTCATACCTCCCTGCATCCTCCACCGCTATTTCATTCATGGTACGGAAATATGATCCTGCATTTCTCTCCCCACCTCGTCATCCGGGGATCAGGTTCTGAAGGGTGAATGACAGAGTTCCTATGCAGCGACATGCACACAGTGAATGCTTCCACATAGAGGACTCCAACGAATAGCAAAAACGATAGCTAGAGAGAGAAGGGTATTTTGCTTATAAGCTGCATCAGATTTTGGAAACGTGGATTGAATTACTAAATGGTATGAAGCTTGTCAGGTCTGCATTACCCTTTTGTTTTGTTTCCAATCTTGTTTTGAATGTGAATGATGTTTTGCATTCTGCATCCCTATATAAGTTCAACAACCTAGACTCTTGACACTGGTCCTCTTCATTAGACATGGTGCAAGCAGGCACTTTGGTCAGACCTGTTATGTGGGAATTATTTAAAGCATACATGAGATAAATTTGCTATCAAATCCTGGTTGTACTGCATTGCAATGCTGAAATACCATAGTGCCATGCTTGTTTTGATAGGGCCATTGTTAAAACCTCAAGTGAAATGTTCATGAAATATATTGGCTTAATTTTGTCATGTATCAAGCTAATGGTAGTTCAATCTGTCCAATTTTGCTTACTTGTTGATGACACCTGACCTTTAGATATCTTTAAGAATAGAGTGAATTTAGTAGCATATTTGGAAAAGAATAGTTAATTTTGATGGTGACAAAAATCACAATATTTTGCAAATGTTTTCCTTTTACCAAAGTTGTTTTGAAGTGAAAACAAAATGTAACTTTTCAAGGTAACTTTTTAAAAGCAGATGTAGATGTTCACAATCCATATTCACATTCCCACATTCCCTCTGTATAAACCTCATGTGTCCAACAATATGTGACATGTCAACATTAAAGTCATTGACATTTACAGCAAAACCTTCTCTGAGTGTATAACGTGAAGGCTTTCTGGTCTCTTGACATTTTCCAAGCTTTTAACCTAGAACTTCTCCCACTCGCGTTGCACTAGCTTCATGTGTCTGATCGTTGTGATGTTGCATCGACACTAAGGTTCAATGACATTTCATTTTACAGTTGCAGCAATTTATTCTCCGAAAGTAGCTCGGAGACATCTGAAATTTCCCTTGCTATTATCCTAGAAATTCCTAGTCATTTTAAATGGAGAAACCCATGAAACCAATCTTCACTGTGCATAATGCATATTAAATTGCCTACTCTAAGCGTTTAATTTGCCAGTCTATATGGGTTGCCCGATTTTGATGGCTTTATTAGTTTTGAATGCAGTTTTTATTGGCGTCATTGGCTTAGAAATCCAATAGTCAATAGACGGAGGAGAAAAATGGCCTTTTGCTGGGGAGTTCAATGTGACAGTGCAGTGAGCATGCATAATAGTAATAATCTACGCCTCTTATGCAAGTTACAGTCAGCACAGCTGTTATCTAACAAGCTGATGGAAAGCAGGCTTACTAAAGTTAAGGGTGGACGCTAGCCAATGTTTTGATAGTGCTATTGTAGGCGTAGATAAAGACTTAAGCCAATTGCTGCCCAAACCACTCTATACTTCATCCTCCCTAAGGACGATGTGAGGTCAAGTCTCTACTTGATATGTCAAAAAGGAATTTACATAGTAAGAAACCAACAACTATGGGCTCTATCTTTGCTAGTTATTTCCTATGACTACTCAAACCATGAACAGTTAATTCAAGGCACCGTGATCTCTGCTAGATTGTCATTGCATAAGATAGCTTACTGTGGCATTAGCATTGCATTTGTAGCACAGTCACATAACGGTAGTCTCTAGCTAGTTCTGTAGTTACACAATTCTAGTCAATGGGGCTGCCCCAAACCACTCCATCTTTAACCCCCTAAATGATAAACGCACCATCCTAAAATGTCTTTTGTGCAAATACCAATTAAGGGTATCTTTTATACTTCATGCTCATTATTATTTTTCCCCATGTTGAGAAACCATAGCAATCTGTCAGGACATGAAAAATCTTAAACAAAAGTTGCACATGTTTTCATTTGAAAATACGGTCAACTAACTAGGAGCAATGGAGATGTGGGACCCAGTGAACGTTAATGTTCCCTGAAAATTGCCCTTCTATGTGTGTTTTTATCATAGGAGTATTGCCCCTCTCTCTCCTCCAAGGGGTGATAGGGGTAGCATATTTACCTGGTGACTATAATGATAACCAAGCGGTGACGAACAACACCTAATACTGCTCGGGCCTCTGTAGTCATCAGAGTGTGTCATGTGACCTGCAGGTTGCCATGGCGAGAGATCATTGATGACATTCACCATGTGTGGTGGTAGGAAGTAATAAAAGCTTTTGATATTACCTCTTCTGATTACCCCACTAATCTGGTATAATTTCCCCATTTTTCACTATTTATGTGCGCCAAGAAAGAAATGTGTTCCCTAGTGCGAATAGCAGCTTGGGCGTTGATGCAACCCTAGCAGAAATCCTACCTTGTATTTGAAAAAACAAATTGTTTCAACCCTTCCCTTCTTGAAGTAATTTATAAAATTGTTGTTTGAAAATGAATAAGGAATAAAGCTAGGATTAGCAAAATATTTAGAAGACAGTTGTAGTTTAGGTTCTGATAAGCATCCTTCCAAATATTTCCAAACAATACATTAGTTGTAAAGAGATATTTAACAAAATAGTTAGGCCTTTTGGTTTTTTTTAGGTATAAGTTGGTTAAAGAACCATTTTGAATTCATAAGTTACAATAATTGCAAATAATTTTAGCATTAAAATGGTGATGTTACGGAATGGTTGTTATGAAGGAGAACAACACTAATTCAAAAATAGTAACTAGATTATTCATTTGGAGAATAAATGCATGCATATATATATATATATATATATATATATATATATATATATATATATATATATATATATATATATATATATATATATATATATATATATATATATACTAGTATATATATACATATATATATATATATATATATATATATATATATATATATATATATATATATATATATATATATATATATATATGTATATATATATATATATATATATATATATATATATATATATATATATATATATATATATATATATATATATGTATATATATATATATATTTAAACACACATCTTTTTCTTTTTGGTCCTAATAAAGATACTGCTAAGATATGCAGGCCCTTTTACTTCAGCAGGGATGAATGGGTTAAGGAAATGAGTGCTATATATTAGGTTTCTTGATGGATCCTGACATTTTGCTCATGAACATGCTAGGCAATGAGAAATGATGTGACAGGTTCTACAGGTAGAATTTCAAACACGGTGACCTATTGCCTTGATCAGCATCCAGGCAGTCTATAATGGTTTGGGAATATTGACGCCTAACCGTTTGGTGCTGAAACGGTGCTCCCTTCTGCCTGACGTGAATGCAGAGTATTTACTCAGGCTACAATCAGATTAAGGGTAATGGTCTACGTTCTCTGCAAGAGTGATATAATTTGAGGTTTCGCGGAATGTATTAGCCCTGATTAGCTTAAAATGGCGACAATTTCTTCAAAATGAATATATATCATTGAGCTTAACATAATTGGTTCGACTGAAGGTTATAAATCACAAACAGAAATAAATCAAAATATCTGTGAATAGAAGGTGAGGAGGGGGGGGGGGGTCAAAAGCCTTGTCATGCAGACCCTTTATTTCACAAAATGTACTTTGTTTACTTTATAACAAAGTTGAAACTTACACCCACTAACAGCAAAAAAAGCTGTACTGAGTAGACATTATTTTTGCTACAAGAATGTAAAGGATGGCAACGGCTGTGTGGATATTATTTTTGCTTCAAGAATGTGAAATATGGAAACTTCTCTCATGACGGTGTTCTGTGGGACTCTGTAGACTGATGCAGATAAGTTGGAGAAGTAGTTGAGCCTTTGGTACCAGGCCAGACCTGGAGAGGGAGGATGAGACTGACGGTGTACGGGTCTAGTGCTACTCCTCTGTCATACACAGGCAAATGCCAAACAGATCTACTTACAGTCCCCTCACTGTTAATTGATCCTCTTCCTCCTTCTTCCTCCTCCTCCTCTTCCTCCTTCGATCTCCTCTCTTAAGCCTCCAAACCTGGCCTTAAAAGTCAGCCTAACCTGCCGCCAGTGGTAGAGAAGACTCCGACTGCTGCTGCTGGTGTCGTTGCCGACTGCAGACAAACTCAGAAGTTCATCGGAGTAGAAATTGCGTAATCTCTTCCTCCTCTTCCTCCTTCTCATCTTTCTGCTCAGTGTCATCATCTTCAGATGTTCTAGGTGCTGGACAGGTGCTCAGAAAGTTACAGGATGTTTTACTTACCCAGCCCTGAATCAGGTAGGAGGGTAAAGAAGCCTTTGAAAATATGATTGCATTGCATGACTCTGTTTTTGCTTTGTTCCTATCAATATCTTTTGAAAATGTAAACCTCCTTCTATAACAAGTTGTCTTAGTCTCCTTAACCCTCGTGATGCTGGTGGCTAGTTTGGCCAATACAAAATGATGCAATAAACATAAAAAATGGTTGAAACCCTGGCAAATGAGTACTCATTTGAGAGTACTCAGCTAGAGCTTTCCCATGAATACCAACATGACAGGATAGTTGATTTTCAAAAATATTTGGGCTTGTGTGCTTTGTTCGAAAGTAGCCTCAGCATTGGTAGGATTAAACAGCCCATTCATACTGGTATATAGATAGATAGACACATAAAATGATTAGTAGTTGTAACAAGATAGATTGTTTCCATTGGTGGTATCAGGATTGTTCTCGATTTCTGAAAGTGAGCCAGACCATCATAGATAAAATGCATAGTATGAAAGATAGGGGGCTAAACTGTATTTATGATATATTGATAGTTACCTCAGGATTCTTTATAAAACAAGACAGCAGTTAAGTGATTTATTGATTGGACACCTACAAATAAATCACAAAACTCAGCAATACACCTGAGCCAAAGTAAACTGTTGTTCTTAACTAAAATATGCTGCTATTCTGTAATATTTCAACATTCTTATGACACTGCACCTAGGTAACCCCTTAATTTGTCAAATTCAGTATTTCACGGCTGCATTGATTTGTTTATAAGTTGGATGATACATGGAAGTGCGCAAGTGGTCTGAACATTCAGAATATCACCAAATATATCACATGTATCAATATTAGAAAATATTCTTGAAGGATTATAAAGTCCAGCAGTTTTAATCATTTATTTCATTGAAAGATCAACATTTTTCTTCTCAAAATAAAAATCCAAATTATGCCTTTGTCAAAGAGTTGTGACCAAATTGACAGGCCATTTTGGGAACTACAGGTATTAATAGGTTAACCTATTCATTTCTGGAGATCTTGATTATATAATACTTTTATAAATAATGTTGGAATAAAGTATTATGTCACAAAACATTTGAAGGAAAGTTTTGGGTAGAGATCTGATGAACATTACTCCTTGAGATACTGTGCAATGTATACCTTTGTGAAAGAGATCACTGAAATAGTCAGATGTCATGGTTTGGGTGCTACATGCATATATGGGTTAAGATATTTGTAAAGCTGTCAGATTACCTAGTGATTTTGTGCATGAATAGGTTAAAATCATTCTAAATGCTGGGGGCTAGAACAACAACAATAGCTGTTTTGCTCATTCTTATAATGCACTCCGATGCTCACCTTGGCATACGAACGAGACTACAGAAATTCCATTGGGAACAGTGTGAATTTCCTACATTAATATTTCAGAATGGTCTAATCCACAACTTGTATCCCTTCCAATCCTGAGGCTACTTTCGTCCAAAGCATAAAGGACGCAAAGATTTGTGAAACCCATCTAAACCCTGTCATGTTGGTATTCATTGGATAGCATCCGCTGAGTTCTCACAGATGAGTGAGTGAGTAACCATGTGCCAGTGTTTCAGTCATTTTTAGATTTTTTTGCATTGATATTGCAATAAATACCTTTCCAAAATTTATAAACGGAATTGATAACTGTTCTGTTTACAAAAAGGAAAAAGAAATATGGGTTTACAAGCTTTTTCTGCGTAATGCACTAGGTCTAACAGCTTAATGATAGGGTTAATAAAAGTGCATTAAAGATTAATTGTGAAGTAAGAAATATGGGTTGAATATCATTTTTACAGCTCTGCACATACTTCTTTCTATTTTTTCCTCAAATGTGGGTGCTTATCTCTACCAGTTCAAGGTTGTACCTAGAACTCAAAGGTCAATCATGCCACCGCATCCCCTTGATAGCACTTATGTAGAAAATATAATAGGATAAAAGGCAATATTTACTACAGCTCATTGACAGCTCGTAGCTAGCTGGTCTATTGGTATTTGACAAGTAATTCTGTTCTCCCAGGCTCTCCCGGCACTTCACCACTGCAGGAATAGTTCACCATCTTACCAGCAGGAATCAGTTCCTTTTCACATATTACATATACAGGTTCTGTGATAATGCTTAGGGTATGTGGCCCCGTACTGTGTGTATCTTGAAGCTGTATTTTGATGATTGATAGGGGGATTTTGACCAACAAAGGATCTTCTATTGAATTAGCATCTATAAGCATTCTGAGGGGGCTTTGGAATGGCCGGGTCTGCATAATAGAATCAGGCCAGTTATTTTCTTGCAGATCTTTCCCTGCGTGGTGAGTTTCTTCAGACATTCACCTTTCTCAAAGAGAAATACTTGCAACAATGGCCTTTTGGAGATGATAAGGAATCAGAAGATGATTAGAAATAAAATACATCCACATCAGGCTATTCTTACCTGTGCATGTCTTTAGCAGCCAAAATCAGCCTAACAATTTTGGTGATATTTTTCTGTTGAAAGTATAGTTGGGAAAATATTTGATGAAGATTTTTTTATAAGAATATTATCAACAACTCTCCTTCAAATATTTTGTAAAATCATTCTTAATTCCACTTTTATTATCAAAATCATGAGTCCAGAAGAGACTTTCTGGAGGAACTTGTGAGGACTTATGGATTATTTCAAACACTAAAGTGCAAATGCACTAGATTTAATATCATTTGGTTCATGCATTTTATCTCAGCTGTTCCAGGGAATCAATGCTACAGTGACATTTAGTATGATTGTTTTTGTAAGCATTTATTCAACATGTTGCGTTTGTACATGTTTTTTCTCTTGAGTGCCATCTATGTTCCTATGCCAATACTTCACATGGCATGCAACAAATCCTACTGGCTCCATGATGCTCCCAAGACTTGTCAAAACCTCAGGTGCCTGCAACTGATCAAGGAAAATTAATTGACTATCTCTATAATGTTTTACTTATGTTGGCCTTTTTCTTTACATAACTCATTCACGTCCAACGTTTACGGGTTGTCTGATAACTTAACAGTATCCAACATTGATGCCACACCTACAGAATTCTTAGTGGCTTAAATGGGTTAATTTTTCTGAAGGAGAAGGTCAGGAAATTGTAATATTTTTAGATTCTGGGAAGAGTTCCAGTAAACAAACATTTTTTGTCTTGGAATTCAAAGCTTTCTTAACCTTTTCGAAAATGGAGACAGCAGGCTTGGCTCTGACTGCCATCCATGCATGCAAATATATACACATCTCTTGCTTAGCCCATTCATGTCTTAGAGTCCCTCCAGAAAGTATCGTCTGCTTCTATGGTACTTTTATCAATAACCTAGGAATTGAGGATGATTTTTATAAAATATTTGATATATATATACAGAACAGTGCATCTTACATACAGGAAAAGAACAATCCATCTTACTGGTAAAAATGCATTTTAATGCATCTTCATACAGGCAAAGAAGGATGCTTCTCACATACAGTTAAAAAATGCAGATCTCTCATAGAAGTAGAGAACAGTGTATCTCACATAAAGTGAAGAGTAATGCATCTGCATACAGACAAAGAATAATCCATCTTACAAACAAGTAAAGAATAATATATCTCACATACTTACAAGTAAAGAACCAGTGCATCTAATTTACAGCTAAATATTTGGGTTGGTATTTTATAAGCAGGCATTTTCTCTAGAAGTTATTTTTTTTTAATATCCTCGGAGAAGTCAGTGCCCATAGGCCACGTATGTGACCAGATTTCCCATTGTTAACCCTTTCAATGCTGAGGTTAATTTCGTCCAAAGTACAATGACGCCAATATTTCTGAAAACAAACCAAACCCTGTCATGTTGGTACTCATTTGAAAGCTCTCACTGAGTACTTTCACATGAGTACCCATATGCCAGGGTTTCGGTGTTTTTCATGATTTTTGCATTATTTTGGATTGGCCAACTTAGCCACCACCAGCATAAGGGTTAAGAGCCCACCCTGTGCATGCCCCAGAGGACTTAGGTTAAAGGTGTGATGTTAAAAGCCAACCCTCCTTACTCTGTCTGCTTTTGAATGTCTTTTTCACCACGCGCCTTCCCTTGCGACAATCACATCCTTCCTACCTTCTCATTACCGATGATGGATAGTGCTTCACTGCTTGTTAACCTCGCTCCAAATGCCTTATGGAAATCCTTAACCCATTAAGCCCAACAGCTATTGAAGAGGTCGGACTATTTTGGGAATGCATTTCTTTAGAAAGAATTCTCTTGGAACAATACCACCCATACCATATAAAAAATATTTGGCAAAGAAATGCTGATCTGACTTTTTTGGGAATACATTTCTTAAGAAGGCATCTTTTGGAACAATACCACCCATACTGTATAGGAAATATTTGCAAAGAAATGCTGATCTGACTACTGTATAACATATTTTTTATTTAATTTCCCCTACTTTCACGCTCCACATGATAGCGCCAAAATAACATCCCTGAAATGAATATCAAATAATTATATGGTTTAGTTTGAGTGCTTGAATGTGCAAATTTAAAGTAGCACAAATACTCTCCAGCAAGGCTTTAATGTGGAAATTTTTAGCACTACAAATTAAAGCTGTTAACAGTATTTTGGAAAAATATTTCTAATGAAAGTATCCTTTGGAAAATAGTAACATCAGCATACAGATTTCACTGTCCAACCTTTCATGATGATATATATTTTTTAAGATATCTATTTTCCTTTTTTTCTTATAATTATGACAAAACACCTTACCAGCTTAAAGCATGGTGTGCACTTGAAAGGGGCCTTTTTACATTAGATCTCCATCTGTCTTTACCAGAATATCGTAGATCAAACCCTTCCGAGCCAGCGGTAGGATCGAGTTTTCCAAAAGGCTAGTGGATATGCGGCATTATTGCCCCGGCTATAAAGATTGCATTGTGTCTGGCAAATGTCATAAGGAAATTGTGATTTATGTGTGCGGTGGTGGAGAGGATGAATGGGTGCTTAGCTGAGAGGGGGATGGGCAGTAGGTTCTAATGACCAGCATCTGAGATGAAGGTGATGCCGGGTGTTTCCCCCCTGATGGAGTCATACGGCTGATTAGGATGGACTATTAAGCAAGAGCTAGGGCCAATGAAGGCGCGGTAATGGGCTAACGCGATAATAGACACACAGCATTTTTGATGAAACAGCGCGGGGATAATATGCAGTTAGAGTGATTATCTTATTTCGCACATCACGTCAAGGCCCTATACAGGCAGACTCTAAATGTCACATGTAAAGTGGGTCTCAGGCTGCTGTGGCGCTTGCTCCCTATATCGGCCACCGTACAGCTACAGATAGTACCTTGTATATGTTAATTGCTGGTAATAGATTACTGCGACTGGCACGGAATATCTTTGGCAAGAATAGAAGCAATTCATTGACTATTGATGAGGACTTTGCCTCATCTGTCTTGATGCATGCATTTCTGAGCCCTCGCAGAAGAAAGATGGAACGAATTCCTGTTGATCATATATCACCATGTTATTAGTTTGTGATCTTGGTCTTGAGTTGGGGAGCAGAATATTGATGAAGTCAGCACAGTGGGACTGCATTAGAGGTAGACTAGCTCCTAGCCTATGACTTAATTAAAAAATTCTGTCCTCTGTTCTGGTCTCAATCTTTTATATATCATAGACTAGCTCCTAGTCTATGATATAACTTGAGAGGAATGAGATCATTCCGCTGCATTTGGAGACGAAACGAGTTGAGTTTTGTTTACTCTTGTTTACTTGGGCCACATGCTGGCCTGTTACATTGTTTAGCAGAGCTCACAGTCACCTGGGTGCCCCTATCAATCGCTCATTAAGTTAATACTGTCCTGTGTTCTGCTCTTGATCTTTTGGTCAGTATCTAGGTGTTAGTGAATGTGGCTATTGATAGATGGCGCCAAGGGTGGTCAGTAAAGAATCAAGCAACTGGAAAAAATCTTGTGAGCATATTCAGAACTAAATCAGGGTGGACTCAGTTTTGATTTGGAATAATTTTCATTTTAGATACATATAGTTGTGAAAAAAACTGCTTGGCCTAATTAGGGCTAGGCGGAGGGCCTCCCACAGTGTGTGTGTCATATGCTGCCTATGACACTTGAATCTCATGATTGAGAATATAGCAAAAGATAGACATGTGCTCTCCTCTGAAGAGACTCTCCACAAAACACAGCCACTAGGAGTACTGAGTGGGTGGGACTTAACCCATTCACACTTAGAGTTCCTCCAGAAAGTATCGTCTGCTACTCTCATACCTTTGAAAATAACTTGGTAGTAAAGCAAATTCTCACAAAATATTTGAAGGAAAGTTGTTGGTAATATTCTGATAAACATTTCTCCTTCAAATATTTTTGATAAAAACGCTTTTGTGAGGAAAATATCAACAAAATAGTCAGGCCTGTTTTGAGTGCCATTGGGTTAAGCACCAAAAAAATGCTGTGTATGGCATTTTGTATTAGCTCTAAGTACAAACAGCGCTAGTGATATTTACAAGACATCTATGTAATGAGATTGTTATCATTAAAACTTGCTAGATAAGCGTGTCTTATTAAGCCTGTCAGCACCATCCGCGGCATTTATAATAGATGTTGCTGGTACGAGTTGTTCATTATGTTGCTGTTCGTCAAAAATAGATATAAAGTAATGAAAGGATTTTCAGATCAGCTGATATGGATATGTGGTCTTTTGGGCTTTGCCTCTAACATAAAAATGACTTAATATTTTCACAGTCAATTTGACACCTTTCACTTAGCCACAGATGAAAATAAGTGCTTTAAAATCTTGTATGTATGTAATATATATAATTATAGGCTCTTAGCAAACTACATGCATAAGGAGATTCATCTGGAAGCCAGCCTCTCTGAGTGAGTGAAGAAGCTAAAGGTTGAGTAACCGGGCTATTTGTACTTGTCTCTAATTGCCATGCTTGAGGCTCTAGAATGCTGGCAAGGCAACCTCTATGGCTTAGCCACAATTTGGTGTTAAGAAAACAAAAATGGTTGAGTGACTAAGGAATTGAGGGAGTGTTTCTGAAAAACCCTGATACTATACATAACGCTAAGTCTTTGAGTCAGAAATAGTTATGCTCTATAAAAACATGGTTATACAAGTTTTTAGGGTCACGGTATATGACTCTTCCATGAGTCTTAAAAACCAAACTAAGATAAGTGGATTCCTAAAGCCAGTTTTGTCTTATCCAAATTAGACATTTAAAGAGAGGAAATGTGGTATTATATGTCACTAGGGAATTAATATGTATTGTGCTTTAAGCAATTTCTGTTGGTCATTCAATAAATGTATTCATCAGTGGGAACTATTCATAACTCAATGCAATAATTGTAGTTGAAGTGCCATTGGTGCAGATACGATGAACACAATCAATGGAAATTTTATAAATTGAAGTGATTGCCTAAAATCAACCCTTCATTTTTTTAAATATTATTATTGGTTGATAGTATATTTATTTACATAAAGCTATGTTAACAAAAGATATATTTAATAACAAAAATATTCAGATTGATATAATGCACTTGCCTCCAATGCATTTTAGTACTGCATGTGTCCCATAAATCCAGTTTGAGCTATTCCATCCTGTCAGGGTATGACCTCTGGCTCCACCCTCCATGCCTTGCCCTTTGCTCCACCCTTGTCCCTATCCTGCCATCTATCTCTTCTTGCAGGAATTCACATGTGCCGATATCCACGTCCTGGTCACAATTACCGCTGTCTGTGTCACTACTTACCTTAAATCACTTCCTGGACAGACTGCATGCTCTCTCAGTCTCACCTTGCTCCCCTCATCAACATTTTGAGACAATAAATTTGGTGTAGGGAACTGTGTGGGGGAGGGTGCATGCATGTTCTTGTAAATATGTTTTACCCTGCCACAACAGAAATAAACTAATATAACATCCTTGCAATGCATAAGTTCAACATTTAAAAAAATATATCAGGGGAATGAAACTATTTGTAAAATATTTGAAGAAGGAATGTTGAACAGTAAAGTAACTTTGGAAAAATATTTGTTCAGAAGCTAACTAACAACTCTCCTCCAGATATTTTTCCAATACATGACTATAATTCCTAAGTTATCTTCATAAGTATTGTAGGTCTATATTTCACTTGTCAAAGTAGATCTTTAGGCATGAATGGGTTAATAGAGTTTCCCTTTCCGGGGCATGATCTGTCTGTGCGTCTGACCACAGCTCCCGACAGCTCTGTGATTGGCTGCAGACAGGTATAATTACTGGGCAGGGAGGAGGGGAGTTGAATGGCAAAACCATGTCAACATCCACCAGCGTACTTTTAATTAAGCAGGATTGGTTTCCTTGGCCACTGCAGGGAGTCACCGTCACTGTTAAATGCATGGCTGCCTCTCCATTCCTTCAACACTCTCTCTCTCTGTGCTTCACCCCTTCTCATCTGGAGTGTACAAATGCTCTGACGGACGTAGGATAAAGAAAAAGATAATGTAAACCTTTATTTCAAATCGGTAATAATTATACATAGTAAACTCAAGCTGCCAGGGCTCTTTGCCGACTACAAAATAACAATTTAAGTATCATATACAGGGTGTAACAGCCTTAACTTGCAGGAAAATATCTTGATAAACAAGCAATATTTTGAGAAATATTTGACTGAAAATTACTCTTCCAGTCGGGTATGACAATACCTAATCAAATGATTTCTCAAATATTACTCTATTAAGCAATTGCATTGTTAGATTTCTGACCATGTGTGTACTCAAAATGCAAACAGGTTAACCTTTATTCTGCTGGCGGCTTATTTTGCCAATTAGTCAAAATTATGCAAAAAAAAAAAAAAAGGCTGAAGCCCTGGTACATGGGTAGTCGTCTGAGAGTACTCAGCGATGAAAGTAGCCTCAGCATTGGAAGGGCTAACACTCACTGGAGAAGGACTTTTTGAGGTGGATTCTAAGCATATAGCTCTGAGGTTTGTCTATGGTTGGATATCATGTGCTTGGCTAGCCATTATGATTATACGGATGAAGCGGTCGGCATGGCAGACTGTATAGTGCCGCCAACCAATGAAAACATCATCAGACCCTTCCTTACTCTTGCTGAGAGCGAAACAAAACAAAACAATATTTGGTGTATGGACTTATGATAATAAGGGGGATAACCCAAGAAATCTTCCATAGTGAGTTCATCTATTCCTTCTCTTTAGTGATTTAATGTTGATATTGACATCTTCTTTTATAGTCAGTTTGTTTTTTAGAAGAATTATGTATCTAGGGTTGTCAACTTTTATATAGGCTTTAGGATCAATCAGTCATAATGTTTCATCACTTGAATACATTTTCTTAGTATCTTAAAGTATTTGTTTCCTATGAACAACTGAGGTTTCTTGAAGACAAATTGAAACATATCAGAAATAATGCAATTATCCTCTCTAATTTAATAAAAAAAAAGACGTCTCTTACGCTCAGAACTCAAAGAGCAAAAGATTCATTCAGGTATGCAAGACTATTTAAGAAAGTGGACTTTCTCACTTGACTTTTAGTAGGAAAATATCTTCACTAAAATTTCTCAAAAATCCAGCTTGTGCAAACAGATGTAAATTGGTTTTAAACATTTTTTTCTACTCATGGTTGGATTTTTTTTTTTTTGCATTTTCATCTTCCTGTTTTAACCACTTATCCATAAAAGAAAAATATCTTCACTAAAATTTCTCCCAAATGCAGGTGGCATGCAAATTAAATGCTATGATAATTTCATTATTGACCCATATTTAGCAACTCTTTGACTTGTTTGTCGGAAGACAGGGAGTCACAGAGAGGCGTGGCCTTTGCCATTTGCTGTTTGTTGTTTGCTCTTTACTGTATATATACCTATTGAGGTGAGCCATGCTGTTCCACTAACCTAACATTCAAGCTAACCCATCTCTGACGCACTTCAGAAACACCCCCGCCTAGAACATGTGCTGCGTAGCCTCGGGGCAAATCATTCATGAGTAAGATTTCATAACAGATAGGAAGTGCGTCTGTTGGTATAAACGCAGTGTAAGTGATTTTGTTTTTGCTTCCCCTCATCATGACTAGCCTGACCTATGCAGATATGATGTCTTGAGAGATGTTTTCTCTTGGGGGAAGTTTCTGTTTTAGCCGTTGAGGAAATGGCGTAGTTTTGTTGATGTTGGAGCATAGGTAAACAAGGCTATAGATATGATGGCAGGGATATGAGATGTGTACGTCAGAGAGCATCCTCGCTGGCTTACGCTTACTCGCCCTGCGGACGACGCTACACGGCCAACCGACGCATCTGCCAACTGATGCAGTGCTGCATGGCGACCCTACAACCAGCAGTCCGTTGGGGAACTAAATTGACCCTACCGCAGTGCAGGATGAGGATGTGGTTCCCTTATAACATCAGTTAACCATTTCAATGCTGAGGCTGCTTTCGTCCAAAGCACAAGGAGGCAAAGATTTTTGAAAACCATTTAAACCCTGTCATGTTGGTCTTCATTGGATAGCTCTTGCTGAGTACTCTCAGATGAGTACCCAATTGTCCCAGGGTTTCAGTCATTTTTCAGTGACCCTACAACCAGCGATCCATTTGGGAACTAAATTGACTCTACCGCAGCGGGAGAATGAGGTTCCGTTTATAAGATCAACTAATTTATCCACAGGCCCATCTAATGCCCTCAGGTTGTGGCGCTTGGATTTCCTAGGACTCCCTGGGACTAATCTAGTGTTAGAAAATGCCAGGATTCTCTGTAAGGAATCTCCTCACATTTCAGAAGTGTATGTTCAGACGTTCTTTAACTTAACCCTTCCAATGCTGAGGCTACTTTTGTCCAATGTTTGGTGCCTAATTTGGCCAATACAAAATGATGCCAAAAACCTGTAAAATAACTGAAACCCTGTACTGCCACATGGGTACTCATCCAAGAGTACTCAATAAGGGCTATCAAATGAATACCAACCGGACAGGGTTTAAATGTTTTAAAAAAATATTTGCGTTCTTGTCTTTTGGCTGAAATAAAAGTAGCCTTTAAGCTAAGCATTGGAAGGGTTAAAATCCCCCATTTGGTCTTGTGCCACAAAGTGCAGAAGCTCCCCTCTGATCAGCTCACTACTCTTTGCCGATCACCTGTGTCTCCCAGGTCTGCCCTTTAGTACATACACGAGGAAGTTGTCGCGTGCGATGTGCGCATCCCGCCAATACGCCGTAGCCTCTAGGAGCCAGCCCATCACCCGAGATGAACCCGAGATGCCCCAGTCGCTGCCACTAAGCCCCGCCAAGCAGCCACATCAAGATTTTATTAGGAAATACTAAGTGAGCTTGATATTCCATTTAGTGCGCTGATTGTTCTGCATTCCTCATCAAAGCCTGGCAAGGACAGGTAATAGAATGGACATAAAGATAGCGCACTGGCTGATGCTGTCGGTATCGGGTGAAGACAGTGGGTGTTTCAGTGTATATAAGGACAACTCTCTCAGGGGGATGTGGGGAATAAGAATATAGTGCTTTGAATGGTGAATATCTCAGGAAATGATAATGATTTTAAGAAAATTAAGAATAAATAGTGCCCTGAATGATAAAAATTATAAATTTCTCAGAAAATAGTGACTAGGATATCAGCAATATATATGCATAATTGTTAAACTTATGTATCAATTTTATGGTTATATTAGGATTTTAAGGAAAAAAGAATAGTGCCTTGAATAATGACTAGAATAGTGCCCTGAACAATGAATATCTCAGGAAGTAGTAGGTGTTTTAGTATTTATAAGGACAACTCCCTCAGAGGAAAGTGGGAAATAAGGAAATAGTGCTTTGAATGATGAATTTCTCAGGAAATAGTGACCTTTGAGGGTATCATTAATACCTGTGCACTGTCTTTTACCACTGCCTTAGGCCGAGAGTTCCATTCCATTTTGAGGCATGTGAGAAAGTTGCCAATAAATTGGTGTTAGTCAGGGTCTTTTATTACCTACTTAGGTTTTTCTCCATCATCAACTTCTGGCTTATGTTATGATTTGGCCATGATAATACTAAAAAGGTGGTGATGATGAAAAATTCAGTTCAATAGGCATCCAATGATCTTTCCTGATTTTAATCAAGAGGAAAATGAAAAAAGTCTAACCATCAACTATTAATGCTGCCCTGCTGGAGAAACTAGTAAAGAGCGAGCCAGTGGCTATTTGTATGCTAAGACACGACTTGCCATTCCTAGTGGGCAACCTCTGTCTGTCTTGTGGGCAGGCCCCTGCCCTATCTCATCTACTATTAAGGCTGTATTTACGAGAAGGTAATGGAGATGCATTGCGCGCCCCTGACAAACTAGCCGCCATAAGGAGAGAAGAGTTTGTCTGTGAGAGTCATCTTTTCACAACAAGCTTGATGAAACCAGAACGATACATCACGGGCTCGTGGACGTCCACTGTCATCTCGACTCACGGTGCTTAAGCTCACGGCTAATTTGCTAATGGCTTCCTGCGTGCTGCATAGTAACAACAACAGCACCGGACTAATAACTACATGCATAAGGTAGAGAGTGTGTGTGCGTTATGGCGCTGGATGGTAATTATAAGGGGGTGCTGATGTGTGCTGCTGCTGACAGGCTTAAGGGTTTTAATGGGAATTAGCATTTTACGTTATACGCATGGGGTGTTCTATAGGATAGAATACATCATAATAAAGTATGAAGGAAATGAAATTCCCTCGTGGAGATATGATCAACCTATTCATATCTTTCGCGGAGAGATGGTCTGATACAGATGGAAATATCTTAATAACTTTAAGGATTCTTCAACTAAAAGATGTAGTTCCTTTTGGTTTTAACAATCTTTCTGAAAGTAGGTTTCAAATATTAGTTATATCCAATGTTCAATGTTATGTGCTTCGTGTCTGACCGAGTGTACACTCCACATGTAAATGAGTTGAGAGTGTATAGTCCAGCCATCTGGACATTGAGTGAACAAGATGAGGATTTTCTTTTATAGATGGCATAATAGTTGAAATTTGTGCATATAATTTATTCCTTCTGTTTGTCACTCAATCAGTTGCTTATAAGGTAATTGATCATAATAATACCGAAAAAAAATATTGTTAGAAAAATATAATATTAATGATAATGATAATAATAATAATGATAATAATAATTATAATAATTATAATAATAGTTATGACATTAATAATGATCTTTATTAATACAGGATAATTACATGATATGATCATATAGTGCTATTAGTGCTAGACAAGCAAGCATTTGTGTGAGCATTTTTTCTTGGGAATATCTGCTTGTCCTTGAATTAATTTAATATTTATGCAATAATGCAGGAGAGAATACCAAATATAGCTTAATTAATAGATTGCTTTGCACATCATCATATTCTTTTTCGCCCCATGGTCTATCATTGAGACACATATACAATAAAATACAATAGATTACATCCTGGTAGGTCTTGAATGTCATATTGTTAGTTTTGATCACCTAGATCATGTGGTCTATTTATTATTACGTAATTTTAATGTGTAGCTGTTGCCAGCCTGGGAAGAATTTTCACCAGTATATGTGTTCACCTATATGCTTGATAATTGAGTAATTAGGGCCATGGTTCCATCTATTTTGTGAGCTGTGAAAATTAGCCTGCAGCAGCTAGCTGGCCTGGCATACCATCACTATATGAATACTAAGTATCGAGTGGGCACAATAGTAGTTGATATTCTGATTGACACCTGTAGTAACGAGGTGGTACATAATACATGCAGCACAAAGGCTGCAGGGCCGCACCAGCCTCACCTTATCCCAGGAGATGTCAACCAGGGCAATCTGCAGCTGCTGAGCTGCTCCTCCGACCTCCTCCTCCTCCTCATCCTCATCCTCCTTAGCAATTGTGCAAGGAAATTATCCTGCCTCGGCCATGGATTATGAGCTACATGGCTATATTATAAAGGGTGAGTGGGCCTGCCTGGGAGCCTGCACGGAGAATATTGGCCTCCCTAGGTGTCCCCAGAGAGAAGAACGCCTCGCAATATACGAGGACAAGAGTGTTTTGTAGTGTTTTCAGCAGCTTAGTGAAATGTCTTTCTATATTGCCTGATCAGGTCACCCTGGGAGCTACTGCCTGTACTTGACAACATAGATTACCAAGCCACGTCTACTCTGCACAGTACCTCACAACGGCTTATAGGGGATTAAGTAGCAGGAACTCTGGAGTGCAGTCAGTGCAGTAATTTCTGTCAATAATATGAAAAGATTTCACCTGAGAGTCACCTCACAGAACTTGGATGTATATGCTTTACCTTACCTGACCCCTAACCCGCAGCTTTTAAAGGATTAAGTAGTTTGAACTCCTTTGCGGTCAGTGAAGTTATTTCTGTTATAAATATGAAAAGATTTCTCATCAAAATATTACCTCATAAACTTGAATGTATACTGCATGGTTAACCTGATCAGTTTTGGGGATTAAGTGGATTGAAATTTTAGAGCTTTTAGTTCAATTATTTCTGTCATAATATGGAAAGCGTTCACCCCAGAATGACCTTAGAGATCTAATGTACTATAGACCTGTCTTTGCCAGCTTTATGGGGATCAGGTAGTCTAAGCTATAAAGTATAGCAAGGAGCTCACCTCAAAAGACCTGATAGTGTATTCCTTGGGGCCGGTGAACCCCAACAGCCTAGTTTATTACATCATTTACCAAATGAAGCTAAGAATACCAAGGAATTCCTAGGATGAACCTGGGAAAATCTCAGGATTTCTTAGTAATTCTGAGATACTTTAACCCATTCACACTCAGAGTTCCCCAGGATAGTATCGTCTGCTATTTTCATACTTTTGAAAATAACTTGGAAATAAAGCAAATTCTCACAAAAATATTTGAAGGAGAGTGGTTGGTAATATTCTGATAAACATTTCTCCTTCAAATAATTTTGATAAAAACGCTTTTGTGAGGAAAATATCAACAAAATAGTCAGGCCTGTTTTGGCCGCTCTGAGTGTCAATGGGTTAAGAAAGGTTCGCTATCCTTGACCAGGGTCTTAGCCAGGATTTCAAAAATGCCTGTTCAAAATTGTAATTCCAAAATTTCTGCCCGTCCAGAAATAGCTACTAATCCACTTCAAAACCCTATACCAACTATATTCAATATCCTATTGTGTCCAAAAGGGCAATTTACACTTCAGCCATGTCCTAGAAGGTGGTTTATTAGGAAAATAATTGGTTATTACCCTCCAAAAGTCAAAATTTAGAATTCTTCACAGAGAATTTTGCCTGTCCAAAAAGGGGGTTTTCAGGAAAGTGCCTGTCCTTGACCCCTAACTTAGTGCTTCCAGTGCCTGGTGGTTAAATAACGTCTATTATAAGCCATTAACAATGCTTACAATATCAGCATTCCCATATCATTGACTATTTATAGGTCAGTGACAATTACCTGGGTGCCTGGGGTGTGAATCTACCTTTTGTATAATAGAATGATGTACTGGTTTGTGTTACATACTAATAATACATGCATGGAATGTAATTTACACAGCAGGAGAATTAGATATTAATCATCAATTTCCATAAAGCTTACCCACATTGCCCTTTTCACCTTTTTGGATGAAATTCAGTTTTTGATGTTATTCCAAAGCAAGGTCTACCACTGATTACTGATGATCAATGACAAAGCCATTCATGCCAGTAACACCCAAAATTATCCCCACTAATTAGGGTCTGTCGTAGTGACCAGAGCATCATCAGGAAAATATTGAAGGAGGAATTCTGATCAGAAACTCTAATAAATTCCGAATTTATTATGATAAGTCTTAACAATTCTGAGATACATTAGGAAAAGGAACCCACAAATATATGCCTTGAAGCTTTTCACATTTTTGGAGCAGCATTGAGGAATAATTGCTGCGATCCTCATGCACCCAGCAAATTCCAGCACTTGCTAGTGGGGATAGTCATGTATGAAGCCCGAAGAGGAGATGTTTGGGATGATTGTGGTCTAATTGTGTTAAAGTTGGGAACATCTGTCCATGAGCAAGACACCAGCACTCAGGACAAGCGCAGCACACTGCATAATTATGAGCTGGTATTTGCCAGCCTCTATATATAGGTTCACTGAGTAATCTAAGACTGTCTTAGTGCTGGTGCATGGTCTTGGCCTCCTTAGGCTGTTTAACTTGTTAATCTTTATGCTGCTGGTGGCTAATTTGGCTGTTACGAAATAATGCACAAAACCTGAAAAATGACTGAAACCCTGGCACTTTGGTACTCATCTGTGAGTGCTCAGCGAGAGTATCCAATGAATATATCAACAAGATATGGTTCAGATGATTTTCAAAAAATCTTCTTCATCCTTGTACTTTAGACGAAAGTAGCCTCAGCATTGGGTTAATACTTTAAAGAGTGCCTTGTGAAAATTGTCTGGTTCTATGACATTTTAAAAGATATCTTTTAGAATTAAGCATTGATTTGCAAAATATTTATAGGAGAATTTTAATTCTAGTTCTGATCAACATTTCTCCTTCAAATAATTTTCAAAAGATGTTTTTGCAAGAAAGATATGCCCAAAATAGGATTTGTGTGATACATTCCTGCATGGGTTAACGGTAGCTCTCTGCTGCTTCCTGTTGCGGCTGGCGACAGTATCGGCAGCCCCGGGGAGGGAGGTGTGGGGGAAGAGTGGGATTCCTCCATTTGCTGCCACTTCTGCAGATTGCTCTTTAACCAACCCTGCATCCACCAGCCAGTCAGCTTTGATTACCAGAAAGAGGGCCCTATGAATAATCTACTGCGAGCCTGGCAGCACGCATGCAACCAGTGCTGACATCTGGGAATTGACTGGAGAATTAAATAGAGATTGACAATCAGAGCACACGTGTGCAGTAAGCTTGTTACTCAATGCAGCCATTACTCTCAGGAATTATTGATGCAGTAATGCATGTTATGGGGCTGCATTTATTCTCTGTAGACATTAGGAATGGGGTCTAGGAATCCCCTATGGACTATATAGGAGATGGATAGTACTTAAAGCTGGTGCATTCTAAATATTAAATGTACAACTTGGTTCACGACATGTACTCCTTGGAATGAGGATGTTTATACACTGAGTTAGAGATTCAATTATGACTGAACTGCCGCATTTAATATTAACTGATAATAGAGTGATCCCTGATCAAGATTTTAGAAATGAATATGGCATTTTTATTGCAAATTCATTCATTATGTCAATTATTAAACAGTGATGGACTAAAGACTGAAATTCATCAGCAGATCTGGGGGATATATATATTGTTAAATGCTATACAATATATAATTCTTCTTCTTAGTTATCCAGAAAATGTAATTATTTCATTTGAAGACAATGCCAAGGTGTTTTTTATGACAAATCTACAGTTTGATTTGTCATAAACAACAAGAATATATCTGCAGAATTCTCAGAAATTCACAGCAATGTCCAGGGCCCCCTTGTGAAGAAAAATGCCTTTAGACTGATTAAATGTGTGCTCCTGTGCGCCCAGGGCCTCAGAGGAACAGATGATTTTCTCTGAGATGTCAATTCAGCTTTGCATTCCCTCCTCATCTCACTAATCATATTACCAAGGCACGCCGGGTAAGCTCGGATACTTCCAACATTTGGTGCTGCCATCTTTTGGTGAATTTAGGAAGGAGAGATAAAAAGTTTTACGCCACTGCTCTCATCGTAGCATATAAGAATATTTGGATCAAATGATAATTTTATCAAAATTCGCACCTGAAATGGGTGTACTATTAAGTGTGTTTTTATAGACATATATATTTTTTATTTACATGTATTTTCAGGGCTAGAAAGATAGTTTTGATAGATAGTTTAGTCTCTGGAATGTATATTTCTGATCACTAGTTTTATTTAGCCTATGAGAAAAATGACTTAATAATTTTGTATATAGCATATGTTTTAGCACGTCAAATTCAATAGTCATACTGTTTATTGCTTTTGACCAAACAGAGATTGATAGGTTCACATTGAGAAACAATGCCAGCCTATATATTTAAGGCTTCTGTTGCAATCATAAGTTGAAGTAGAAGCAAATATTTTAGTATTACCTTAATGTGTTTTTGTTCCCCTTGTGACCCAAAGCACAGCAAGAACTTAATAACTTAGTAAATAGGGTAGGTGAACAGGGTTGTCTATTGAAGGTCTCATTTTGGCTGGATGATATAGCACTGGAACCCAACAATGGGAGAAGTTTCATACATATAGATCTGATTTTTAGATTTATATCTTCATGCTGCTGCACTAGGATATTCCTAAATTGTGTGTGTGTGTGTGCTCCAGAACTCTTATTCCTGGACACCAGTAGTGAAGCTAAGTAAACAGCATCCAGGAAGTCTGTTTCGCTATAGGAAGAACCTGCATCAAAGTATTGCCTGGGGATATGTGACGCATAACATGATGACTGCTATTTTACTCATGCTAAATTGGCCTGCAACCATTTGAAAATGAAGTCAGACTTTTGAAATGTTTTCAGACAAGAAGCACAACTTAAATGGATGTTAAAATTTCACATATTGTCTATATTATTATTGATATAATTTTGGCCTCTCTGAGCAAACATTTTTACCTCTATTTATCAATTAATTTTTAATGTCCTCCTTGCAAATCTTGCAAAAGTTTGTTCAGATGCTTAGCCATGATTATTTTGAAAATGTCTGTGGAATATGGCATTAATATTGCAAACAATAAAATTCATTCATGCTTTGAGATCTTAACACGTGTCATCTGGATGTGTTGTACTTTTAAAGATAACTTGGGAACGAAGCATTACATTGACAATATATTTCAAAGATAGTTGTGGGTTCCGTTCTGAGAAGTATTTCTCCTTCAAATACTTTTCGTAAAATGCTCTGTTTGAAAAGATATTAGCAAAAGAGTGAAACCGTTTTTGAATGCCACAGGCATGAATAGGTTAATCATCATTGCATCATTGTTTTCTCCTTGTAATATTTCCAAAAGATGATTATGAGAAAAAGATACCATTGCATAGCCAGGCCATTTTGGGCTGCTGCCAGTACAGGTTTATGTCAGCATTGTGAGAGAAAATGTGCCAAGGGATGTTACATTAAGCCCTACAATTAGTGGAAAAGCCTCTTTTTGCCAGGCTGGCGCTTATCAAAATGACCTGAAGAGCCAGAGTGAAGATAGTACTTTTTCACAAAGGCCATACAAGTTTGTATGTCCTCTGGGCCTCTGGAGTTTGTTTATCACAGATGGTGTCACATTCTATTACTGAATTGGTAACATTGTTTCAGTTCAAGTATTTTGCTGGTCAGTTTTGGTTTATCATACACTCAGTTTAGCAGAAACCAACCCTTCCAATGCTGAGGCTACTTTCGTCCAAAGCTGACACAAGAATGCAAAGATTTTTGAAAAACATCTGAGCCCTGTTATGTTAATATTCATTGGTTTCAGTCATTTTTTAAAGGTATTTTGCATCATTTTGTATTGGCCAAATTAGCCACCAGCAGCATAAGGGTTAAGTATATGAAGCATTTTGGATGTAGCCGAAGATATGCACTACTATTACAGGCCCTCTGATGACTACAAGGCAATTTGCACAGATATGTGTTAGAGGGGTACCAGAATCCCATTTTGAGTAAGGGGTGTCCAGATGACCCATTTCAGCTTTATTGCATAATGGACACCCCACAATAAAAGATATCGTAGCACCCTTACCTGATATAGCTCAGAATACTAAGGGAATTCAAGAATATTTGTGGGCTTATCCTAGGAATTCCCTGATATTCCCAGCCTCACATGGTTAGGGAAATTATTGATGAATAACTGTTTTTCTGATTTTTGAATGAAATCAAACTCAATTAAAAAAACCTACTCAGAAATCCAGCCCTGGGCTAGCTCAAATTGTATTATCGGGCCTCAGTAGTATGGGATGACGGCAGGCTGTGCAGAGTTTGCATGCAGTGCTGTTGCAGCATGGATTTCTAACCTCCCTGCAGTGATGGCAGCAGCAGTAGCAGCAGTATTAGCTGCAGCAGTGACGGCAGCCGCAGCAGCAGTATTAGCTGCAGCATGACGTCAGCAGCAATGCCTCCGAGACAGCTGCGGTTAATTTAAGCTCCTTGAGCATACGTCTCGGTGCAGTGTTGTGACGTCTTTCCGATGGCAGCCTCTGCTGCTGCTGCTGCTGCTGCTCTAGATTCAGCCGTTCTGCAAGGGAAAGATTTGAATAAATGGCAGGACTAATGATAAATGACTCGCACCCTTAAATTGATTGCAGCCTATGATAAATGCTCGGTTTTCTATCTTAGTTCATGCTAGATTTAAGAGCATGCAAGGAAAGCATACATTATTAAGCAATGTATTTTACGATTTATAATAAAAATTCTAACTTAGTCATCAAAAGGGTCATCTTCATTAATGAACTCTTCTGAATTCTCATTTTATGGATTCAAGGGTATTTAATGAAAAAATGCATGTGATGTATCAAATTGTAATCTAAGCATATCTATTCATATGCTATGAATAGATGACCTCTCATGCAATTTTTATTCATTTTCTTTATGTAAAAAGAAAAAAATATGTAATTGAGGAACTTCCCTGTTTCTTTCATGGTTCACAAGATTAGAATGCATGTGAAATATAATATAGCAATAAGCTTGCAAGTGCAATATGCATCCAAGGAAAAGCTTAGAAATCTCCTTTCTTTGGACATCACAGCTGGATAAGAAGAGCGAGAATAGCTTTTTGCAATGGCATATAAGCCTTGGATTTTCAAGGAGAAGCTTAGAAAGGGGAAGAAATCCCTTGTGTTTCTTTGTATCTCTCGGCTAGCGCATAAGCAAGGATTATAAGCCATGCATGCTGCCAGATTCTGCAGAGAATTCTCTGAGAACAAGGATAGCTTTTTGGAATGGTATATAGGCCTTGGAAAAGCTTAAAAATCCCCTGTATTTCTTTGGCTGTCTCAGCTAGATCATAAGCAAGGATTATAAGCCATGCATGCTGTCAGATTCTGCAGAGAATTCTATGAGAACAAGGATAGCTTTTTGCAATGGTATATAGGCCTTGGAAAAGCTTTAAAATCCCATGTATTTCTTTGGCTGTCTCAGCTAGATCATAAGCAAGGCTTATAAGCCATGCATGCTGCTAGGTTCTGCAGAGAATTCTCTGAGAACAAGGATAGCTTTTTGCAATGGTATATAGGCCTTGCAAAAGCTTTAAAATCCCCTGTATTTCTTTG
>OZ012684.1:23026487-23053987 GCA_963942565.1 Maea johnstoni
ATCTATTGAATAGAATGCTATAATAGATCTAAGGGATTATAGTGTCTTTGTTCCTGTTAGAATTAGGATAGGGTTAGGTTGAGAAGAACCAATTAGTTATAGTACAAATGTATTGTGATAGTGTAGCTCATTGACTTTGCCATAAATTCACTTGCCTATAATTTACTATGATAGATTATTGCATAAAAAGTCAATTCAATATTACAAAATGTTGCTCATAAAATTTTCATGTGGGATTTTTTTGTATTGAAAAGTCAAACATCTTAACAATTAATGAGTTTGCAGTAGTTTGTGTGGATCACAGTATTAATATGTTTTATATACATATGGTTTCTCAGAAGAACTTGAAAATAATACTCAAGAATCTATGATTGCTGTATATTTTGATAGTTTACAAAGCTTAAGAAAATGTACTTGGAAAAATATACATGTATATGATTTAGAGGCAATTTTCATTCTAATATTAATGAAGTGAGCATTATATCTCATAATTATGACATTTTCCATGTTTGTCTCCAAGTTTTTTGTTGTTTTTTGGTATGGAAAAGGTTAACATGTGTGGTTTTTGTCACATGGGAGCAGAAAGTTAAAAAGTTACTCTCAGTGACAGGGTTTATAAATAAGTAGTTTTCCATCTCCATTGTCAGAGCTCCGGGTGCGAGTGTATGTTTATGTGTGTGCTATGTCACTGTATGTGTGCCTTTTCTCTCCCTCTCCCCCCTGCAGAGAGCCGGAGTGCTGAGAAGCTGGATTGGCTGGCCCGCGGGGACGACATGACCAGTCTCCCCAACGCCAGCATGCTGCCACGCGTCATGAGCACCAGTGCCTTGAGGGACCTCAAAACTACCGACGGCCGGCACCACCAGCGCTACTCTTTTTGGCACAGGTAAGATAGGTGGCGCCACTAGTAATACCGTCTTGGCCACAGGTAAGTGTCTTCATGACCCTATATGGAGACCACCAGCGCTGCGCCTTTTGGCACAGGTAAGATAGGTGGCGCTAGTAATACCGTCTTGGCCACAGGTAAGTCCATTCATGACCCTTATGTAAGAGGTAAGTCTCTTCATGACCATGACCCTATATGGGGACCACAAGCGCTTCTCCTTTTGGCACAGGTAAGATAGGTGGCGCCACTAGTAATACCGTCTTGGCCACAGGTAAGTCCGTTCATGACCCTTATGGAATCCTTTGAATTCAAATTTCAGATATTCATATTTCAAAATTACAATATTTTAATGTGCATTTTTGATTTTTCCGTTCTAAAATTACTATGAAATTTGGCGAATTCCAGTGTCCATTTTTTTTTTGGTTCAGTTATGATAAGCATATTGCATAATGACATTTCAATTCACCATTTACCTGGCCCCTTTTAGCTGAATATCCAATGCTAATTTATTTGAATAACATGGTTTTCATAGGAAATGTTCTGCCCTGCCTGCTGAAACCACTCAGCATGGCAATTAAGGTGTCCCAGAGAGCCCACCGCAGTGTCACACACTGACCCTGAAAGCAGTGTATTTGAATGTATGTTTAGATGGATGTCTGAAGCAGCAGCATCAGCATCAAACAGAGCAGTATCTGCCGGCAAAGCTTTTGTTACTGCGCTCTCTAAGTGTACAACACGACTTGTTCAATCAATATCCTTCTCGACTGCCGCCACCGCTGCACCAAAGCCACTGCTGCAACCGCAGCAACGGCGACCAACCGCTACTATAAGGAATGTGCAGTTCTCAAGCATCATCCACAAATTAGGCTTTAAGATATTAAGGAGCATAATCGGGATGTACTACACAATCAACATGAGCATGGTATGCGAGATATAAGAGCCGAAAATTACATGTAGCTGTTACTAGCTAATTCTGCTAGGTCGGAGTCCTAACTGACCAGCCAGCCAGCTTCGTTGCTAGCCTGCGGGGTGGTACGTCGTCGAGGACTCGGCTTCCTCGTCTTCTTTCCGAGACTGGAGGATGCCGCCGCATTATGCGCGTACTATGTCCTGAGCCAAAGTGCAGTCTGTGCAGTGAAGACATGAAGAAATCACGCATCAGGTAATAGCGATAATAATAAGTCTTTCTTTGATCCATTGCTGGTAATTCTACCTTTTCTAGAAGTCAGCGCAGTGAAATGCTCCCACGCTAAAATGGATTGCATATTTGCATGTGTTGTTTTATTATGTAATATCCACTATGTTTGTATCTTCAATCACCTGTGTGGGTGTTATTGAAGAATTTATTTGACCCAGAAAACCATCATACATCAATATAGGTAACAGCTTATACTCTGTTGATATGATGTCTGTATTGTGGCCTATTTCAACATATTTATTTTTATGCTGGAATAACTCCCTTGGTTATACTAATGCAGATGCTACTATTAGTACTACTACTGCTACTATCAGTACTACTACTACTACTACTACTACTACTACTACTACTACTACTACTACTATTACTACTATTACTACTACTATTACTACTATTACTACTACTACTACTACTAATACTACTACTACTACTACTACTACTACTACTACTACTACTTCTACTACTACTACTTCCACTACTAAGTATTCCTATTTCTACTACTAAGTACTACTACTTCTACTACTACTATTTTTTCTTCTACTACTACCAACTCTGATACTACAAATTCTACTAATATTGCGCCTGCCCTGACAGTAGAGTGGTCTAAGGCATAATACTATGCCACTGGTTCCTCATTGTCTATCACCACTGCCTGGTTTTAATCTTGCCAAGGGTATGTGAGAAACTTTCTAGTGACTTCGGTTTAGACAGAGGATTTTCCCTGGTATTCATTTTTTTAATTACTTTTACAACTACTGACTACTACTTCTAGTACTACAACTACAACTACTCCCGGGAGGGGCATGTGGGAAAGTTGCCAGTGACCTGGGGTTAAATTGGTGGTTTTCACCGGGTATTTCAGTTTCCTCCATCACTTACAACTGGCTGGTCACGATTTAGCCTAAATATCAAAAAATCTACTACCACTACTGCAGTACTACTAGGCCAATATGTGGATCAATAATATGCAACTGGGCACTCCTCACTACTGTCTGTAGCTCTGCTGTTACATGCTGCTCCTGATCAGAGTTGACCAAAATCAGCAAAGAATGTCATTTGATTCTGGCAAGCTTGCATGTAACATCTGTGAAGGCCGCTGTCAGGTTATATGGGAATGAAAAATTTGTCCCAAGTCAGTCTGTAAATGTAGGTTAGATTCACATTCGTATCAGCATTTATTATGTAGATGTGAATTGGCCTATTTGGGTATGTCTGGCGCATTATCCTATGCTTGGGAAAATGTAGATTTAGTAATACACATGTTCTGTATACTCATAATACACACAGAATACCCTTATGAATACATGGTGATAGTATATAAATGTTATTTTGAGAAAATGGACAATTTCACCTCCTATATTAAGCAGAGCAGCATTTGATGTATTATCATGATATCCATTTGGTAATATCATTCATTCCTTTTTATCTTATTTTGGACATCTTTGTTACCAAAATATATCCATACTACCAAAAATATGAAATATATGAATAATGTTAAAATGAAATATAAACCCATTTAAGTTATTTGGGATGTTCAATGCTCATGTTTACAAATGAGAAAATTGATAGGAAATATTGGCACCAATTGTGGTATGGTAGTGGTTAAATAAAGGTCTATTGTAATGTTCTTTCACTATTATCGGCAATAGTCATTTTGAAGTATTCAATCTATCATAATATATAAAAACCTTACTGTGATGTTGAATGTTTGAAGGTAAATGCAGTTTTTAGGTCTATATGAAATTGCAAACATTATACAGTAACTATGATGCTTTTGCCTAATTCTTATTTTGAGAGAAAATGATTGGCCTCAGTTATGTTTAGAATAGACCATTAAAGATAAATATATTTCGAAATATGCTTGTTTAAATTAGAAAAAAAAATTAAGATAATGCAAGTTGGAGAACTAGATATATGTTGGATAGTGGCCAGGTTTGAATATATACCTTTCCTGTAATACGCCACTAGTCTTTCATTGACCGAGGTTCGTATTTCTTTCTTATGACATGTCGCAGACCTCACTGACGTATCTATGTATCTCATCTTGTTACATCCCTCTTTAATGAGGACAAATGTAGTGGGCTTGGTTCGTCATAATACATGTCTCATGGGATTCCCAATCACTCACACCTGTAATGGGTAAGGTGATGCTAAATATAGGCATCCATGTCCTATACATAGGTGCTCACGCCTATTGGACAGGCCCCAAGAGGAAACCAAATGCCAGCAAAGTTTAATTAGCTTCTGATCGATTTAGGATTCTGTGACGTAGACATCGCACTTAATCCTGCTGGTTTTGACACCTCATACCAATGGTTGTATGTCATCAAGGGCTACTACTAGCATTAAGCATTCTTTAGCCTACAAAATTGTCATGTTATTGGTGAATTAACTTCAAATGAAAACACAACTTCTATGTGAAAATATAGGCTTTTCATCTCAGTAGTTTGATGTATCATTTTATTGGAAAAGAATTTACAATCAGGTGAGTTATGGATATATATATATATATATATATATATATATATATATATATATATATATATATATATATATATATATATATATATATATATATATATTACTGAAGACATAAGCAATAGGATATGATGAGAATGTACATGCATTGATAAAGGTAGGTTTCTTTTGTAAGCCATTCTTTTATGATGAGGAAGTTCAATTTATGATGATTTTTTATACATAAACACTAATAATTTCTTCTTTTTCAGTGAATGTTTTTTGTGTGAGTGCATTTTGAATGTCTGATTGCAGTATGATAATTGTCATTGTTTTACCTGTTCTGTGCTTTCCTGTTATTCTTGTGTCCCCCTTTCAACCTTCTTTAACTCTTTACATTGTCTTATCCACACTCTGCATACATGCTCCATGAACATGAGAGTTTAATTAGTTATTTCAATGTACAACACTGTTTACTGTGCAGACACATATGTCATAAAAAGATAAACTGACCACACTTACAAATACATACAGCAATGCAATGACTTACACAGACTTATACCACACAAACGATGAACACTTCACCTATTATATCCTACTTTATTATCTCATATCTAGATATATTTTTATATATCTATATATTATCAAGTTAATTTAAAGTTGTCTAAATCAATCCTATGTAGGATATGGATAATTACTTAAATGTCATTTTTCCTAAACATTATATGACAAGAGTTACTGGATTGATATTTAGATTATTATGAATTTCAATTAACTAATAGGGAATTTGTTTTGTGATAACATATCCAATTATTATATTTATTATATCTTTCTTGAAAGAAATATTTCAAATTTTGTTTAATTAATCATATAAATGTATTATTACACTTATAATGGTATAATCATTGATGTCAAAAGTTGCTTTCGGCACTGATATTATGAAGTTGCAATTTTGATAAAGTTTCTGGTTGGTGATTATGTATTTCTTTGTTTTACAGGCATGCTGATGACTTAATAGTTACCCCTTTTGCTCAAATCCTGGCAAGTCTTCGAAGTGTCCGCAATAACTACATTACCCTCACAAATGTGCCAACAAATAAGTAAGTACCCATTAATCAATTATTTCTGTGGAGTTGAAAATGTCCATTTCATTCTTAATCTAACATGCGGATAATGAAACTGGCATTTCACAACTTCTTTTCTGTATGTGGAATAAACATACTTCTTATAAATAGTATAAGAAGTATGAAAATTACAATTTTTTTTAATTTACATGTTTGCTTATTTGGAATTGGCACATTGTATTATTGCTATTCCTGTACAAGTGTATGTATAAACCCAAACATGCCAAGAACCTCAGGGTGGATCCATACATTTCCAGTGTTGCTGTTTTTTATAAAGAGAAAGTGATTAGAATATTAATATAAAAATGAATTTTAAGTTCAAGACATTTACAAATTTATTTGTACCATTTTGGGCATGAATGGGTAAATTTGTTTTATTGTCTGATACGTGTGGGGAGGGTACTGAAACAATTCAAACTCTGTTTTATCTCATTGTTCTATTTTCTATTGTTTGAGCTTGAGGTCTATGTAAAATGCTGATTGCATCAGAAAAGAAAACTATATTTATCTCTGTCAAATCAAATACACAACTACGATGGGATCAATTTCCTAGGAAATATTAGATTTAATCTTTTCTTAGTAGCATTGTTATTTTGTTTACTATTTTTAATTTGTGCAGTGTTTCCATGCAAAATCTTTCACACATTTGTATAGGCATCAACTTTTAGATGAAAATAAGATGTAATCTTTTCCCAGTAATGTTGTTATTATCCCAACCACCATTCATGTTATAATTTTTTGAGTATGTGAAAACATTTGACTGCTTGTGAGGCATTTCTGGATACAATAAATATATTAGAGTTGCAGTCATTAACCCATTCATGCTTAAAAGTTTCTCTAGAAATTGTCGTAAGGATATATGACCTATTTGACAATAACCTTGGATTTAAGGATGTTTTTGCAAAATATTTGAAGGAGAGTTGTTAGTAATGTTCTAATGAACATTTCTCCTTCAGATATCTTCCAAATTATGCCCTCACCTGAGCAATTTTACCAAAATTTTCAGGCTGCTTTTGGCCCCTATGAGCATTGATTAGTTAGCCCATTTATGACTGAAGAGCCCAAAAATGTCTTCCAGTAATGAATTGCATGCCAGATGATTTTTCATGAATTATTTGAAGAGGAAAGGTTAATCATATTCCCAACAACCTGCCTTCAAATAATTTGTGAATTAATGATGAATTCCAAAGTTATTTTGTAAAATATCACAGGTCCAGTAGATCTTTAATGTCAAGAAGATCTCTTGCCATAAATGGGTTAACCTAGTCATACTCAAAGATATGTCTAAAAAGTATCTGTTGTCAGAACTCTACTTTATATCGACAAAAATGCTCGTAAATAAAGCAAGTATATGAGTTGAAGTAGTAGACTAAGTACA
This sequence comes from Maea johnstoni, assembly GCA_963942565.1. Taxonomy (NCBI): domain Eukaryota; kingdom Metazoa; phylum Annelida; class Polychaeta; order Spionida; family Magelonidae; genus Maea; species Maea johnstoni. Next base: position 23,033,531 of record OZ012684.1, read on the forward strand.
ATTTCTGATGCAAATTATATTCAAAACAAACAATAGTCATGAGATAAAACTTAACAGTGAGGCATTGTTACAGACAAAACTTAACAGTGAGGCATTGTTACAGACAAAATTTAACAGTGAGGCATTGTTACAGACAAAACTTAACAGTGAGGCATTGTTACAGACAAAACTTAACAGTGAGGCATTGTTACAGACAAAACTTAACAGTGAGGCATTGTTACAGACAAAATTTAACAGTGAGGCATTGTTACAGACAAAACTTAACAGTGAGGCATTGTTACAGACAAAATTTAACAGTGAGGCATTGTTACAGACAAAGCATAACTTTATTTTGGTGTTGAAAGTAAAGATAGATATACTTAAATGTAGGGGAAAAGCAAGTTAAAGTTAGAATATATATATACATCACTCATCACTTGCTCACATATATTACAGCTGTATCAAACACTCTGCTGTATTAGCTCAGAAGCACCCCCTTACCAGAAAGTTGGTGTCAGTTTGGGTCATGTTATAAGCAATATATATTGAAGCCTATGTAATGCTTGAAGCTGTGTACGGCATGCTGTAGCCAGTGTGTCACAGTGACTTAGTGCCACGGCCAACAGAAACGTGCTTCAAGGCGGGCGGGCGGGGGTGGAAACTGAGTCACACAGCCAACATCTGATCCCATATGGAATTATCAATCTTCATCCCATGAAAGGTCACTTCAACTTCTCTTGGCAAAGGCATGCATGAATAATAAGAATAGAATGGAAATGATGAATTGAAATTAAGTCGCCTGGATTCACGATGATTGTGGGAGTTGTAGATGATTCATTATTAGAACGATTTCCTCCTATGTTTATTTTGATTTTAGCCTTGTAAGATGTGACAGCAGTTATTTGTAAATATATGACTAGTATTCTTACACACAGGAAGTTGCACACGTGTACAATATGAGGAATGATTGATAGGAGTGATAAAATCATTGGTGTAATATGATCAAACTATGGGTGTGCCTATTTTTTCTTTGGTATTTAATTCAATTTTAAGTTATATTTATTCATAATTAAAACCACCTTATTTTTAACCCATTCACACTTAGAGTTTCTCTAGAAAGTGTTGTCTGCTACTCTCATACTTTTGGAAATATCTTTTGAATAAAGCAAAAATTCACAAAATATTTGAAGGAGAGTTCTTGTCTGGCTTGTGATCAACATTTCTCCTTCCAATGTTTTCAAGAAAATGTGTTTGTAAGTTAAATATTCCCAAAATCGTCAGGCCTCTTTTGGCTGCTCTGAGTGTTAATGGGTTAATATCAAAATAAAATTAAATGTGCCCCTGATGTTTATTTTTATCTAAGAACAAAGGTAGTTTTATTTAAGATTTAGCATGTGAAAAAGATGCCTGTGATGTGGGGTTAAGTCATTTGTTTCTGTGCGTCAGTAAATTTCTTCTACAGTAGGATTATGTTTAGACTTAGCCTTGATATGGCAGAATGATGTAACAATACATCAATTAGAAACATTCCAAAAGTCTATTTGGATGAGTTCATTTAACCTTTATGCTCCCTTTGGCTAATTTGGCCAATAGAAAGTGCCAGCGGCATTGGGTTAGTGGTTAAGTAAGGTTAGTTACAAGTTAGTTACAAGTTAGTTATTATCATAATGTGGCAGAAAAAAGTGACGACAAAGAAAATTCAAAATCCCAAATGCTCTCTCTTGGTATTGTCTTCTAGCATGGTAATTCAGTGTGTTTATATAGATCTATGAGACAGAATTAAACTAAGTGACTGCAGTTAGTGTTTAGGTTAGTTATAAGTTAGCTATTATCATAAAATGGTAGAAAAAGTGATCATAAAGAAAATTCCAAATTCTAAATTCCAAATGCTCTCTCTTAGTATTGTCTTCTTGCATGGTAATTCAGTGTGTTTTTATAGATCCATGAGAGGGAATAGGATGTTCTACCCGCGCTCACTCCTAATAGATGGCGCTTCAAGCGCGCGGACCACCCGTGCCTGGTAGAGTACAGCTAGTTATGGTGGCGCTGTGTGTGTGTGTTTGTGTGTGTGAGCATTTGTGTGAGTGTGTGTGTGACATATGATAGCAAGCGAACACCTTCAAAACCACACGTGTAACTCTTTGCGTGTAAAAACATTGGTTTTAGAAAGAGAGATGAGCTCGTGACCATAGGCGCATTACACCCTGGTTTAGTCCAGACATAAACCCTTCATATTTTCTCATTTATGATATCATATGGAAGGTAGGGTTTTTGGTGCCAGCTCCCCTAAAGTATGTTAGCAGCTTTCCGACCAAAAACTAAGTCGGAAGCATTTTGCTATAATCTGGGCACATACAAACAACTGGGAAACGTATTTTTCCTCTTTTCAATCTATGTATTGCCGTCATAAATAAGTCAGTGCGCCGTTTAATTGGACTATGTCAGACTCTTTTAAACCCCAGCCGGTGATCGATCGAGAAAGTTGTAAATGTCCAGAATAATTTATTTATTATTATAAAATGTCCAGAATAAAGTTTTTGTAAAGCCGGAATCATTTACAGAACGGATTTGATTTGAAATGTTGAGTAGCGCAGATGCAACACGTATATTATTAACCTAAATAGTACGTATTGTTTCTATTTCGAAATATCCAGAATATTTGCTGGAACTAGGCATACACTATGATAGTTAATGACACTTTAAGGACCAAGAAGCCTAGCATTGGTTCTGGTTAGGGGTTTTATGCCATACCATCTCTGCTAACATAAAATTAGAGGATGGCATAGAACCTTATATGTGCAACACAGAACATCCAAAATCGTTGCATATAGTAAGGTTCAATATTATTGAAGTAACCCTGGTTCAGTACCGAAACCCTAGCACCCTTTTATTGATTTCTGGTGTTTATACATAGCGGGACTAGGGTTAAGTGTCGTCTCCCATAAACTATATCAGCGGCTTAGACGAAGAAAAGAATAGATATGTAGCAAGAAACTAATTTCTATATGCGCTATAGTGAAGGGTTGGACACAACAGGGGTTTCTGATCTGGCATCAGGGTGAGGTTACGAGGAAACAAGGACCAATCAAGGCTCTCGTATCATTTACATTACAGATAAACCTGTGCGCCAGCATCATCTGAGTATGCGTAGAGCTCGACTTATAGACTTGGTTGAGGCTAGCCTGTTCAGGTTGACCGGCTGGTATCATATTCACTTGTTTTTTTATTGATCTAAGGTCAGTAGGCTTCCGACCAAAACCAAGCCCTAAGCATTTTGCTATGCTCCGTACACGTACCAAGGGTTGGGAAACGTATTTCCCCTCTTTTCAGTAACTGACCGCTAGGTCTATGTATTGCTGTCATTAATTAATGACAGCGCCGTTCAATAAGACTAAATCAGACTCTTTTCACTTCCAAACCAGCGATCGAGTTAGATGCGTTGTAAATGTCCACCATATTGATTTTGTAAAAGCCGGAAATATTTACGGAAAGGATGTAATTCGAAAATTACGGAAAGGATGTAATTTGAAAATTAAAATTTAAAAACCTTACATGTACAACATAGGACATCCACAATACGATATCGTTGCATATAGTGAGGTTCAATATTATTAAATTAATCACACCCATACATCCATAAAACTAAACTATAGCCTATGCGACACAATGTTGTTGACGTACGTATTATTCATGTATGTATGCATGAACACACACACATATATGTATATATATATATATATATATATATATATATATATATATATATATATATATATATATATATATATATATATATATATATATATATATATATATATATATATATGTATATATATACATACATACATACATACACACATATGTGTTTGTGTGTGTGTCTGTGCCTCTATGTCCGTACTGACTGTTTCAAAAGTGATAGTTTAATAATCGATCATACGATTTCCTTATTAGAGTCAGTAGTTGGGGCACCACTATATATTTATGTATATCAAACATGTTAGAATATCCTTACTTGGTTTTGAATTATTTATCATCCCTTAATGAAATGTGTTTACCACTTTGGCGCCACCTATATGGACGGCATGACTGGTGACCCCCTTTTTTATTCTAGATATTGGACCTGGCAGGCAATGAAAGCTAACACAAGGTTTGAGAAAAATCTAACGGTGATGTGTTTTAACCCTTTCTCTGCTGAGACTATTTCGTTTTGAAAACCATCTTAACCCTGCCATGTTGGTGTTCATTGGATATCTCTGACTCGTGTGTACTCTCAGATGAGTACCAATGTGCCAGGGTTTCAGCCATTTTCACATCACCTTGTATTGGCTAAATTAACCACCAGCAGCATAACGGTTTAATGAACTTTCAATTTTAGACATGAAATACGCACATTTAGTGGCACTTTGGTGTCACCTTATACGGACCGCCTTTTTGAGATTTTCAAAGGAGGTCTGACAATGATAGCTTATGCGAAGTTTAATGGGTTGGGTATTTCTAAATGGACTTATAATTAAGATGTCACTGTCACCTTGTCGAATACCCTACTACAGTATGCCTTTAACAGGAGTTTCTAATGATTTCTCAGAACCAGCAGTCAAACGCGCCGTCCAGTAGTCTTAGATGAATAAAAGCAATTTATGTATATTATTTCAAGATAGTGGTGAAAGTTAATCGCGCGTAAAAAGTTTTTATAAGCGACTATTACACGCATGGTTTGAAGGCATCAATTTGCCGTATGTATGTGACTGCCAGGCGGAGCGCACGCGGGCTGACCCACTTTGGTCCGGATCCGCTCGAAGCGCCGCTACGCGGAATAGTTCCTAGAACATCCTATTAAACTAAGTGACTGCAGTTAGTGTTTAGGTTAGTTATAAGTAAGCTAATATCATAAAATGGCAGAAAAAGTGACGATAAAGAAAATTCTAAATTTCAAATGCTCTCTCTTGTTATTGTCTTCTTGCATGGTTATTCAGTGTGTTTATATAGATCCATGAGGTGGAATTAAACTAAGTGGCTGCAGTCCTGGACAGATAATTAGGTCACCTAGTTGTCTCATTTCTAGGTTTGTTTGAACAACTGCAGAAAGCAAACTTAATACAGTTCACATGCAGGACAATTTTCCCTACCACAACAGTGAGATATCGATTTTAATTACACAAGACTTGATGACAGGTGAATTTCCCCTCCAACTTGGGAATGGAATAAAGATTTTCCAAGAAGCAGCAGTGTCTCTATGGGAAAGACAAAATTAAGCAAAAAAATCCAAATCGATTTGTTTTAAGTAGAGAAGCCCCAAAAAACATTTTAACCTTTCCAATGCTGAGGTTGCTTTCGTCCAAAGCACAAGGACGCAAAGTTTTTTGAAAACAATCTAAACCCTGTCATGTTGGTATTCATTGGATAGCTCCCGCAGAGTACTTTCAGATGAGTACCTATTTGCCAGGATTTCGGTCATTTTCATGCTTTTTGCATCATTTGGTATTGGCCAAATTAGTCACCACCAGCATTAAGCATGATTTATAGAGATAGTTTGGTGAACACCTTTTTCATATAGATAAGTTCAGCTTATAAAATAACTATTCTGTTAGGGCTTTAGTTTAGGGAAGTAACATTTTAACCTTAATTCCAAATAATTTTAATCTTTAGTCAGAAGTCAATAATGTTTTTGCAATTCATTAAGCTCTGTAAAAACAAATATTTCCACAAACGTCCCAGGATAAACAGAACATACATTGTTTATTTTTTCACAAATACCAACATAGCAAATATTACAGTTAACATCATTTCAACTAGTAAAAGCCAGCTTGGAGTGTGCAGACACCAATTGTTAATTTGATTCTCCAATCTTTAATGAAAGAGTTGCTCAGTATGGAACGGTTGAAATAATATTGATAGCAGTATTAAAGATTCATGATATGAATACTATCAACCAAGTATACCAACCAATCAATCAAGGGATTTAAGCATTGAAAATATTTCATTCATTTGTACTCTGTTTTAACAATGGTCAGTAAAACAGCATGTGATATAGTTTACCAGATTTTGATATCAAGATAAATAGTTAAATTTAAAGTAACTTTAAATATTAAGCTATATCAACAATGAAACTGTGACAACAAGACATTAAACATTCATTCTGATTACTGTTGAAGTAACTGAATGGCCTGGTCATCAATCAATGAAACTATTTTGATGATATTTCTTTTTCTATTAAGATGATAAACTTAATGTAGTTGAATGGCTGAGGTGATAGTAGTTTAGGTTTCGTTATCTCCAAAATATGCTTCAATCATCACAACGTTATCTGATTTTAATGACGGAATAATACTATGGAGCAGTTGGGAGACATACATTCAAAAAGTTTTCATTAGAAATCAACAGCAAGATGCATTAATGCTCACAGCAGCCAAAACAGCCTTGCAATTTTGATGAAATCTTTCAGGTGAAAGTCAGGTTGGGAAAATGTCTGAAGGAGAAAAGTTACTGAGAATACTATCAACGACTCTCTTTCAAATATTTTGTTAAATTATTTTCAATTCTCAAGTGTTATCAATCCAGATTACATTTTCTAAAGGAACTCTTAAGCATCAATAGGTTGATTGACCTTACCTTGGTGGTGCCTTTCAGAACGAGTCATTTTCTTTTTTCAGCTAATATCTAAATTCTCTCTTCCTCCACTGACGTTCAGATGAGAAATCTACATGTGTGAAATAATCGTCAAAATATACTTCCTGAATTCCACAATCTACCCTAGAGGCTTCATTTTTCCCTTTTTCTCCTCGGTGGTGAAGATTGTCGCTAGATCAGATTTCGCTTGGTGCGTTTCTTGTAAACAATCATGGAGTTGACCTCTGGAGTCGAGTGTAGCGTACACGATACGTCCCCTTTCGCACGTACATTACTCTAGCTAGCAAGGGACGCATGATTCCTAAACCACTATATCATAGGCCTGGCAAAATAATCTCTCATCACTTGACGTTTTCTTTTCTTTTTGTCCTCTTTCTGGTATTTACCCAAGAACCTGAAACATCATCTTTGAAGGTCAATTATGTGCTTATATCGTTCAATGAGTGCTCTAAAAAGCCATTGTTGAAATCATTATAGGGTAGTGTAAGTTTATTTTGTCGGAATATATTATTAAGGCCAGACCAATTTAACTCTTTAATGTTGGCGGCAGCCAAAAGCAGCCTAACAATTTCGGTTAAATATCATAGGCAAAAGCATGTTTGGAGAAAGGATTTGATTATACATTGCTAACAACTCTCCTTCAAAAATATCATAGAATCATTCTTAATTTCAAAGTCATTATCAGGCGTATACTAGGTACGGACAACAGTTTATTGTTGTACTCTTAAGCATGAATTTGGTTGATTCATCATATACTTTTATTTTTGCTTTATTGAAAATGTTTCAATACATTTCAGTTTAAAACACTCATCCATTGTTGTTTCCTTCATTCAAAGTGTTTTACTGAAGATTGATGCAAATATCATCACATTTTTATCATAATTTGTTTTCCTCGGAAAAATCGTCCAAGGAATTAAGGAATTTTTTTTATCTACTATCTGAAAATTTCATTGTTTATTTTTTTCTTAATTGCAAATAATTGGCAGGACCCCTTAAGACAGAAAAAAGGTCTCACAGAAATATATATGGATCTGTGTATGTAGGATTCATTTCTTTTTTTTTCTTCTTTTTTTAAAATAGTTTTTTATTCATTCTCCAGCATGTCAACAATTACAGTATACATGTAATGTATTATATAGGAAACATTTCTTGGTAGATTAAGGTCTGTGACACTGAGCGCCATGGATAATGTAACTACTGCCTGGTAGTCCTGACACTCTCTCCTTTGAAAGGCTGTCTTTATAGCTTGGATTGAATCAGGGATATTGCCGTGAGAAGAGAAATATTTGAAGTGATCAATAAGAGCGTATGACGTGAATTGAGCCCTATTTCTCCACGAGAAGAGGCGTGGCAAGCCTCGAGAAATCCTAGCAAGTGACTGAATGTGATACTTGTGCGGCTGAACGGTAGGGCTTCACTCTGGTCTACATGAGGAACTGCACGTGCCACGTCCCACGATGACGATATCTTTGTTATTGTCTCCAGACCCACACAATGATATTAACGGATTATATTTCTACTCCCACAACTTCAAACGACCCATTTGTAAGAAGATTTTATTCTTTTAGTCAAACATTTAGTCTGACATATAGATGTTCCTGTGTTGGTTGGGCAAAAAGCGTAAAAGTGAATTTGGACCCAAAGCTCAAGCTTTGCCGTATCTGCAATTGTCTCCAGCAGTCCCTGGTATGGGAACAATTATGCTAATATCAAACTTTAAGCATGAGCCTCCTTGTGAAATCGGCCCCTCAGGGGTAAGCTTTTTGTGGATATGTGGCGAGCCAACAGGACTTTGGTTTAACATCTACCTCATCAAAAATAATTTGAAGTATAAATCTTCTTTCTATATGTTTTATACTGTTTTTTGTTTACAATTCTCTGTCAATAATTGAAATTCCAAATCCAATTCCCAAGCTATGAAAAGAAACCATTAATTTCTCCCTAATGAATCTGTATAAAATGCAGGTACTGTGTTTAGTCTATACATGAACTAAATACCACTACAATAATAAAAGAATGGAATACAAAACTTTCTGCAGTTGAAATATAAATGCATGTTAGTCTTCATTGCATAAGTGTACCATTCGTGTAATCCACCTGATATTTGGATAAGCAATAACAAAAGCTTCCTGTCACACCTAGTGGAGTAAGAAATAAAAGTCAGCTATGATGGAACTTCTGTAGATTCACAAAAGATTGTGTAGAGTGAATTTTGCGAATTTACAGAAAATTTATTTTTACGTTTTTTAACTTTGCGAATTGGCCGCAACATGGAGTGCCAGCCATACACTTAAAGTTGCAGCACTAATCATTGTTAATTTCAATTTTGCGTCCGATGCTAAACGCAAAAAAAACGCAAAAATTTAACTAATCTTTTCCGAATTTACAGTATTGGAATTCTAGAGGATGGTTGGAGCTGCCCCGATAGCAGAGTGGTCTAAGCACTATGCACATATGCTTGCTGTCTCTTACAAATAGGTCTTGGCATGTGTGAAAGTTGCCAGTGACTTACAGTGATTTGATTGTTTTCTTTGGAACATAAGTTTTAAGTTCACCGTTAACAACTGGGTAGTCACAATTTACTCTTAATTAATGGTGATGAAAAAAATTCAAAAGGAAAAGGTTGATGTACCTTTAGCATGCCTAATTTATGTTTGACGTATCTCCTAAGCATATTACAATGTATGTATCCTACCACAATCTTTTTAATGCTTTTCACCTTTACATCTCTCCTTTAGGTGAATGACCGGTATTTAAAATGATGGTTCGCCGTCATGTTTGCTAGCATTTGGCATGTTCTCTCAGTTTGAAGACAGTCGAGGTGCATAGATGCAGATTGATGTGGTGGAAAAAACACTTGTGATATTACCATGCTTGCAGGGGCAGGACTGGAGAGTGCAACTCGCGTAATTTCATTCCAGGGTCAGCACGATTTAAGCCCCTTGTCCATCAAACTGCTCGAGCGAAATTGAAAGATAATTTGAGCAGAGCGCCGCTTTGATGCTGCCCCTGCACAGTCTTTTCAAGGGAGCTCAATGCAAATGCCACTGGTTCCAAATTGGCCAAGCTGCAACGGCAGTTCTTCTTGCACTGTTCGAGCCTGGGACATGAGAGAGCTAGAGCTATAGGCTGCCAGGCCCAGTACCGGCTTGCATGCCTGTTACTGCAGGCCCAGCCTGGATGCGAGCTCGTATCGATCCAACCAAGTACATACGCAGCCTCTTATGCAGATGAGGTCCCTACCGTCACTGTTCTTCAAAAGAATGGCTTTTTAGTGCAGGCGCATGCCCAATGTTTTGTGTGCGAATGCTGTGAGTATCTTCAGCAAGGGTTGGAAATAGCACTGCAGTACACATGTCCCATATCCCTAGTTGCATGCATAGAAAAGCAATAATACTGTCCATCGTGATTCCTTGGATACACATGGAACATCTACAATGAGCCCTTATGAAATGGAAGGGGAATATTGAGAAATTTCTAGGACGGTGCCAGTAAATTGTCAGCATTTTTTTGGGAAAGTTGCATGCTGTTTGGTTCCTGATTACTTGTCAATCTTCAAGCAACTAAAATAATTCTAGATGTAATGGTTCAAGAAGCTTATTCATACAGGGCTTGATTCTGCAGTAATAAATTTATCCTTTTATTTATGTCCAAGGGATATCCGTAATAATGCTCAAGAAAGGGTTTTGTTTTCATAGTATTATCTTTTTTCTTCATTTGAATTTATCTAAATAAACCATGAACAAGATGAGATAATGATGTATTGCAGGGAGAGCCATCTATAGCATTCACAGAACAGTGAAAAGTAGAAAGACAGCGATATAGTAATTTTCAAATACGAATGGAAAAAATATCATAAAGAAAGGATTTCAAGTCTTTTTTCACAAAATTTTGGGAAGATATGGTTATAAAGATTTAATGAAGCAAAAACTTTATTGATCTTTTCTCTATATGTGCAATGTTGTGGTTCTCTGTTCCTAATTGTTACTAGAACCTCTGTTTGCAAACACTGTGCTTGTTTTATCCCATTAATGCTTACAGCGGCCAAAAGCAGCCTGACATTTTTGATTATATCTTGCACAAAAGAGCAAAGACGGCAAAATATTTGATGGAGAAATGTCTATCAGAATATCACCTACAACTCCTCTTCAAATATTTTGTAAAACCATTTTAAATTTCAAAGTTATTATCAAAAGTATCGTAGATCCAGACAACAATTTCTGGAGGAACGCTTAAGTATTAATGAGTTAAAGTTTTTTCCCTCACACATCTCACACTCTGCTGAGAGAGTATTGTTGTGATGCTCATTGTATTTCTTCTCAGAGACACCTTCCAGGCAATATTAATTTGCATAGATTGGATAGGCAATTAAAAGCTGGGTAAAGAAAAATTGAATTAACCCCACAAGCAGAGTACTGTAACTCATTAACCCATTTCTGTGGATTGTGCAACAAAAAGGCCATGACTTTTTCGTCATTGTCTCTCTGATTCGCAAATTGCGTAAGTAAGATTGTCATCTGACACCCAGTTCATTGTGACTGCATTCATGTGCTAATTAATTAGTGAAAAATAACCTTTTAAGGAAGTGAGTTTTTGCCGTCTATTTTGTAATGCCAAATCAGGTGTAAGGGAACGTGAGACTAGATATACTGTTATGATATTAAGTGGTTAGGTAATATGGCACACTTATAGTATTGCAATAACTGTGAATCACGTCATTTAGGCGATGTGAAAAATGTTACAGTAGCGGAAGTGGTAATTGTTACCTTCATGAATATCCAGGTAAACATGAGTACAGTACTGAAAATATACAGTCATGCAACAATGTATGAGTAAGCTTTTCTACCATGACATAAGATACTGATTTTCTGAGATGGGATTAACCCTTGCGATGCTGAGGCTACTTTCGTCCAAAGCACAAGGATGCAATTTTCTTTGAAAGCCATCTAAACCCTGTCATGTTGGTATTTATAGCACAGCTCTCACTGCGCACTCTCGGATAAGTACCCATTTGCCAGGGTTTAAGTCATTTTTGGCTTTTTTTGCATGATTTTGTGTTGGCAAAATTAGGCACCAGCAGTATAAGGGTTAATGAATATTTTTTCAAAGCTCTACCTAAACTAAAGCAGCTGAGAAGCCCAGTAAGATGATGGTAGGAAAATGGAAGGATTTCCTTAGAAGTCTCAGATTCAGTCGATAAGGGTAAAGTAGTAGTTACAAGTTACACCTATGTTCAGGGTTGAGGTGATGGTACGTGCAATAATCAGCCAAAATCACCAATCCTCTTGTACTAGTATTCTAGTTTTAAAAGTTAAGTAATCAATACATTTGATACTATATGATGGTATTTCTAATGGTATTGGTCATATGAGGCTATATACAAATGTTTGGATACAACTATTGGTCTTTAGTTGTACCTTATTGATATGTTGGAAAATGAATGAAAAAAGATTAATAATAAAAAAAAAGTTTCAAATTATGACCATAGACCTGAAAAGGAAAGACCAATCAACTGTATACTGTATGTTTTTTTATGAATTATGAAGCTATAATTTTGCTACTTGGTACATTACACAGTACAATTGACAACTGAATTCAGGAAGGTCTGCCATTTCCTATTAAACCTTCATCTCACTGAGATCTCACAGACTTGAACTTTCCTGCACCAAACCCTAATAGGTTATGAAACCATCAACTTTATAGACCATAATCTATTCATATTACAATTCATTCAAAACTGTTAGATTGACATCTTGACATAAACATCTTGCGTTTTCTGACACCCATGACATGATTATTAAATTAGCACAATTAGATTAATTAAACTATATCATCTGGAGTGTATACAAAGTGCCTTACAGTTTTGAATATGACTTATCTTGTAGAGAATGGAATGGCCTTGAGAAAATGAATCAAGTTATCAATCATTGATTTCCCTACTAGGGACTTCTCGCAGAGTTTTATCCTGGCCTCTATCTTGCCAATTGTAGCCAGGAAATCCAGGGAATATTTTCTAGATGTCTTTAAGTGATTCCTGGGAGCAATTGACTAGGCTCAGGGCCCCTCCCTGCATATCACGTAGGCTCAATTATGAAGAAAGCATAGGTATGCAAGCACGCATGGTTCAATAAACCCAAGGCAGGGCAATGACTGCATAACACTATGAAAGACATTTAATCAAATCATAAAATTGCTTTGGATGCAGCCTTTTCTTTATTAGAATTGAGCTAGATGTTATATGAGGTCAGGGAATCTTCAGATCTGTGGATGCATACCTCAGATACAAGAAGAGATGGATTGATTGGAAAAATATTTTCTGTCAATTAAATAGCTCGAGTTTTATAACAATTTTTGACCAGAATACACCAAAGTAAAAGTTAAACTATTACTCAAGATAAATTTTGGATTTTAACAATATTTTTTAGATATTTATTAGAAAAGTCATTTTTCCTTTTAAAATGGATTTATTCTGGGTGAAATATGGTGATAGGAGGAATTCTATAACACTGCTTTGTATGGAAATGACCTCAACTGTCCTGTAATATTTATTAGAGAAGTCGTTTTCCTTTTTAATTGGATTTATTCTGGGTGAAATGTGGTGATATGAGTAATTTTATACCACTGCTTTGTATGGAAATGACCTCAAGTGTCCTCGGTATGATTCAGATATTGAACAAAGAGATACACATTTTGAGGAATCAAGATGACACGAGAGGGTATTGGTCGTCTTCCAAGAGCATGTTGACCTGCTGTCCTGAGCCACTGTGCAGATTGTATCTGGAGGGTATGTGTGAGGTCAACCCTCACTCCTCCTTAAAGTATGCATGCTGCCATTGTCCTGAACACTAATCACATACTTGAGGCATATTGTTGTGCAGGCTCGTAGACTTATTGCTGCAGCGACAGTGCTGGTGATACTGGTTGTGCTGCAGGGTGGCAGAGGCATTGAGAATCATGCACATCAATTAAATCTGCTTGAAAAGGCCCGGGCAAGCAGGCAGGCGAGTGAGCTGCAGGCTGGCTTACTGTATGCTTATGTACGCTAGTGCTGCTGCTGCTGCTGCTGTTGCCGGCATCTTCTAGCTGCTGTGGCTGTGGCTGCGGTGGCGCTGTTATTGGTTTCCTCGCCGCCACGTCAGTCCTCCTCCTAATCCTCCTCCTCCTCCTCCCTCCTCGGCAGCCTCTCATCACAGTCCTACGCTGCTGCTCGCGCTCAGTGAATACTAACACCGGCTCCCTGCTCTGCCCGCCAGTCCCGTCAAGACGACACACAGGCAAGGGAACACACCACAGCCATTGATGTACATTCATCCTCCATCGATGTACCATCTCCATCACCAGAGCTCTGTAATAGGCTGATTGTGCACAATTGGAGACTAGGACATATAGTCAAGGTTTGGAAGCAATAGAACTCAAGTTTTGATTGGATCCGTACATGTATTCTGCAATCACATGCAAGGAAAGATTTGATGCTACATGTAGGACTATTGCTGATATCACAGATCAAACGGGGCATCATTGAAGGCAGTGATCCGACAGATTTGGTGACATACTTAATTGGCATGTCATACTGTATGTCAGCCTACAGCATATCAGTGTCAGAGATCAACTGAGATTATTGGGAGATCCTTGATCCCACAAATTGGGTGACATACATACATACAAACATACATTTTGACAATTATCACACTTGATGTTGGACGATCAAGCACCATTGTCACAGGTCCAGTGAATCTTTGGAAGGTGGTGATTTTACCGAGGGTTGTGCCGTTGCCTTAACATCATAGGCATGTGTCTTCAGTGCCTTGTCAGCAATAGGTAAGCTCCTAGCTCTCAATTAGTATTCCTAGAATGCAGCATGGTACTGGTACCTGGGCGATATTTGCCCAGGGTTACTGAGCTGTAAAAGCTGTGTTCTGATACAGCCTTAGCACTGTACTTTACCACTACAAATGCATCACACAATATGTGATCATTGCATTTCACAGCAAACAATGTTATGTAAACATGTAAACAATATGTATTAACCCTTTTACATTCTTATCAATTCCATGCAGATGCACAATGTGTCACCTTTGCAAAAACCTTGACAACAAATCAATCTTTTGAAAAAAGAATTGATAATAATTGTAATTCTTCGTTACTTTATAAATTTCACTCTTTTTGCTGAATTATTTCCAAAGTTTTCAGACCATGTGTGAATTCCAGATGCAAATGAGTTAAAGAAATCTAATCATTACTATGTATGCACACATTAAAATGCCAATAGTTAGTATGTAAAGGGCAGGATGGGGCGACCTCCTTATATTTTACCCTTGGTACAATACCAGTGCATAGGGGTCGCATTCAGCTTCAAGGGTATTGAGAGCACTTCTTTAAGAGGAAGTAAAAATTTTATTTAATGAGGTGGATTAATTTGATATATGTCTATTGTGAAGTGTTCAGGGAAAGGATAGTACTGATACGTCAGTAGAAATTAATCCTCCCATTACTCAGAGAGAAGGGACCAAGAGAGTGGAAGCCAAATACACTTTTTGATCTTTACTACTCTTAGCCATCAGGGGGCACAATGAAATAAAACCATTCACCAGTTTTGCTGTTGAATCTTTTATTTCTGACTTGTAGATAGATGTGATGTATGCAGTGATATAATGATTAAATGAGGTCTTTAATAGAGCCGATAATGAATTTTGTTTATTTAAGTGAATTGGTCAGTTTGTTATTATTATTATTATTATTGTTACTATTATTATTATTATCATTATTATTATTATTATTATTATTATTATTATTATTATTATTATTATTATTATTATTATTATTATTATTATTTTTATTATAAGTATTATTATTATTATCATCATCATTATTGTTACTATCATAATTATTATTGTTATTATTATTGTTATCAATATTATTATTACTGTTATCATTATAGTATAATTCAGTATAATATATTGAAGGCTTAATTATTAGGCACTGCACTTTCTTTGATATCTGGTTTGACCTCTGCTCCCTAATTTTTTCTCTCTCAGATGTCAATAAGTATCCCTATAAATTACTCAGGCATGTAAGTGCAATAGTTTTGTGTATATATTTTTCGTTTTTAAGAAATTCAAACTATGCCATCATACTAGGAAAAGTCTATTTTATGAGTAGGATTCACAGGTTTAGGTTATTGAAACCTCTAAAGGTAAACCTTGTTTGGATTGAGTCACAGTTCTTTATGGTAGACATTCTTGGGGCTACGTCAGTATTAAGTGATTATTTTAGGTAGTATTGGCGAGACTGGCGTGAACTGTTTGTTTTCTTGTTATGGTTGATGACTGGTAGTATATTTAGCTGATAAATACTACGTGTGATGCGGATACTGCCTTCCTTTTCTGAAACTCACATAAACATGATTTGTATCTAACTTTTCTAGGAAACGAAGGTATTGATACTGATGAAAATAACAAGATAGATATACATATGATAAAATTAGCAGGAAGTGTTATAAAAAAAACCTTTGCTGACTGTAGCTTTGAATACTGAGGATTTCTAAGGATTTTCCTAAGAAAATCCTATAATTGCCTGAGAACTATCAGCCACATTTGGTATTAGAGAATCTCTTTTAGTGTTCACACAATCAAATTTTAAACTTTTGGACCATGATACATAACATAACATTTCGTTTCTAGCACTAGAAGATTTCGAATATACACATGTTTAATTACATGTACTATTGGTTAAGTATATACTCAACAAATACTTGTTCAACTGCCAATAGGACCTGCGTCAGTACTTAGTGAGTGTATGTTTGAGGAGACTAGTATTCCCTTGAACCCAAGTTACAAGCATTCAGTTGACCTGCACTGAGCTGACATATATCTTATACTCCCCAATCCACTCACGGTGACATAACGGCTGATTACACAAAGATATATAACCTACCTGGAAAATCTCTTCAACACTTATACTATATCCTATTTGAGAGTACATTGAGAACTGCGTTGAGATTTATTTGCGTAACTTAAATCTCGTTAGCAGTTATATTACTGTACTTTGCTCGCCACTATTGAACAAACTGTACTGGCTGACTGTTAGGGGCTTGCTTGTATGTACAGTTCATGCAGCTTGTTGACTGGCACCCCTGCTGGTAGCAGGAGATGTCAATCTGGCCACCTCGCTGTTTGCACAGCTAAGCCTTACATGTTTTCCTACCAGGAAATCTCAAGTGTCATGAGCTTTGGCACCACCCCTGTGCAATTGATTGTATTCTTAACCCATTGCCTCTGCAGTGGCACAAAACAGTCTGGCAATCTTGAAGATATTTCTTTCTAAAAAAAGCATATCCTGAAAATATTTGACTCAAGAGATGTTGATTAAAACATCTTTATCAGCAAATAAAATTTTCTTCAATTATTTTCGAATTTCAACTTCCATTTAAAAATCATTTTCACAAATATTCTTAGGCATGCAGACAGCATTTTTTAAGTGAAGGTTTAAGCTTTAATGCTCTAAATATTGCTATGATTACAATAACTATGCAGTTTTGTATGTCTGTTCTCAGATTCATATTTGTATTTTCTCAAACACTTTATATTTTTTATATTTTTCTAAAAAGAATCAAGGTCATTTTTGATATTTCCTCAGGCTTGTTTTTGTGTGTTTGATTATTTTTAGTCATCAGGGGCTACCCTACAGTCAGTGAATGCCACAATAAACTTTGGATTTACGTTCTATTCAGTGCTTCAGGAGTTTTGTATGTTTATATTCCTGCTGATCCCGAGCTGGAATGGTTGTGAATACACCTGGCACTTTAGGGTATTTTGATAATTTTTCATTCTTGCTCTTTGTGTTTTCAAGCCTCATCAGTGATTCATAACCATTTGATTCAAGTTTTTTTGTTTTTTGTCAAGCGTGCTCAGAGATTCAGTTATTTACTTCACATCTCATTGTTAAAATGTGGTTAGTTTTTTCAAGCCTAAGTTAGGGATTGAATTTTCATTCCTCTATGTAAGTGAATCTCCATCCATGTTTTAATCATCTACACACCTGTTTCTCATGTAAACATATAACACCTGCAATATCTTTATTCTTCAGAAAATTTGAGATATATTTGGAATCAAATAGTGATACAGATTACCGGTAGTAGGAAATTTGTTTATAACATGAATTAAGTTATATTAATATGATTTGGTTTTTGCACATGTTTTAATGTGAGTTCGCTCATTGCTTCTAAACAATTGATTTAAACATGTTATGGTTTGGTTATCAAATTTCATAACAAAACAGTCCAGTTTTTCTCTGAGTCGCATGGTTATATCATTTTGCTCAATGTGGTCTTGAATTTCATAACCTTATGCTGTAATATGGTTATGCTATGTTTTGGTCATAAGATTTCATAACAGTGTTTTCCAATAGCTAACAAATGCTATGATGTGTTACATTTAATGTCAATTATACTCAGATTTCATAATAGTGTTCCCCACCTGGTAATGTATGATGTAAGGCATATATTTCCTGTTTCATGATACAGTAGTTATGCTTCATAATGATATAATCTAATTGCCTGCTAGAATCTGTCCTCATTACCCCTAAGGTTGCTCTTCAGATTTCATAACAGTTTTTTCCACTTTTTTATATGGGTTGTATTCCAAAAATAATGACATAGTTATCCGGTTTTATAACGTTATTACAAAACGGATAGACCCTGCTGTGAATTCATTTTATGCATGGTCTGTCATAACTCTAATCTGAACAAATGTATTTTAAACTTTTAAGGAAATATTACAATTCCCTTGAAATATACAAGCAATTCCTAAGTACTATTAGTCTACTAATATTTGCAAAAAGAAATTCCACTTGTTACATTAATTCTTTTTTTCCTGCAAATTACCAAATTGGTCTGACAATTAATTCTGCTGTTATTTCCCTAATATGGAAAGCATATGGAATTAAAAGAGAATCTTTCATGAGATCAGCTAATGACTCCTCTTCAAATATTTGTTGTATTTCATGTTTAGTCCTAATTAGTTGTATATAGAAGAAGTTTTCAAGATTAAGATGACAGGTGTCTAGGAGCGCTTTTTGAGGAATGAATGATTTAATAGATTTCTATTACCTCTGAGATATGGAATAAAGCAGAATCTTGTATTGAGATCAGCTCATGACTCCTCTTTAGATATTTGTTGTATTTCATGTTTTACTCCCAAGTCATATATATATAGAAGCAAGAACTTTATATTTTAGATATATATTTTAAATGTACAGTTCCTGATAGAAGTTTTTGAGATTAAGATGATACTTGTCCAGGAGCTCTATATGAGTATTGAATGTGTTAATAGATTTCTATTACCTCTGAGATAGTGTCCTTAGTGCTCACATCAACTGACCTGCCCATCTATGGTCAAGTGAGAATAAGGATCATGCCAGGCTACATCCCCATGTCCTGCCAATGCCGTTATTAAGCAGAAGAGAGGATTGTTAAGGAAACACAATTACTTAGTATTGAATCATATCATTCCTGGGTCAGTTGCCAGGACCTGTAATATAAAAAAAAACCTTATCTGGTTATGACAAGCTTTATCCTGTAGGGTCAAGATAGTGCATAGAGGGGCCTGAGGTTAATCCCACCCATGTATATACCTACCTCTCTCATAAAGAGATTTGGTCAGGTGTGTTATACCAACCACTTAGTACAACTTGTCAATAATGACTTTAAGCCATAATATGACAGAAAGAAGAACGGGGACAAAATTCTTAATTCAGTCAAGTGTGGTGAAACAGTCCATTTTATGGGCAAGCTAGCATGATTCTTTATAATAATAATAATAATAATTGGAATTTATATAGCGCCATTTCCATTCATAAAATGTTCAAAAGCGCTGCACATTGTCATAGTTTGAGTCAAAGTCAACAACGCCTCGATGGGCGAGCCTGAAAAGGTGTGTTTTGAGACACTTCTTGAAGGCCTGACACGATGTAGAATCCTTCAGGTGTTGTGGAAGCGCATTCCATAATCTTTTTATGTCTGGCAGCTGATAATTCAACAAGTTTAAGAGTTAACTTGCCATGCAAAGGGTATGTAAAGTCTTTGGATCATGTGCAAGAAAATTCAAAGCAATCGATTGATTTACATGAAAATCAATGAAGCTTGCTTAAAAGAGCTCCATTAAATCAAAGGGTTAAAGGTGAACCGTTATAATGTTCAGTTCTCTAGGGTGAGCAACTCATTTGTGAGCAACTGAAGATGTAAACCAGTTTTGATTTTATATCATTTTAGAATTAAATTTCTAATAACTGCCCTGTCTAGGTACTGCTTAATGTAGTCTCAAATTTCCATTATTTATCTATTTATCTTTATATTTATTTATTTATTTATTTATTTATTTATCTATTTATTTATTTATTTATTTATTTATTTATTTATTTATTTATTTATTTATTTATTTATTTATTTATTTATTCATTCATTCATTTATTTATTCATTTTAAGTATTTTTTTATTTTTATTTATCAATCAATTAATTTATTTATTCATATGTCTATTTGTTCATTCATTCATTCATTCATTCATTCATTTATCTAGTTACATGTATTTGGGTATTGTGGATATACCTTTTAGACAGAAAATAGTGCCATGTCACTTGTTAGTCTGCCTGTAACAAAATGCCGGCAGTTCCTATAAGGCACTATTCCCTTTTTCAGTTCCTTTACAAGAAGCAGTGTTAGCGGCAATCTAATTCAGCGCAAGCTAGAGGCATGCTTTTGAGTAGTGTGAAAAGTGGCGCTTATTAAACATGTTTGTCCGCGCTTGAGCCTTTGACATTTAGAGAAGACGGAGCAGCAGGAAAATTGAGTTAGTCT